>SJYQ01001396.1:1755639-1792430 GCA_006410935.1 Redunca redunca | reverse complement strand
AAAAAAAAAAAAATCCTATGATTCCCCTATTATTGATGGATAAATGAGTAAAAGACCAAGGTGTAATACAGTTAAAATGTAAGTCTTTTGAAAGAAAATAGTAACCCAAATACATGAACAATGTGTAAATTAATTCACAATTTTTAGGTAATAATATTTAAAATTGTTCATTTATAAACCACATTAGGGGGTTTCCATGAGAATATATACTCATTATTTAATCACAATAAATTATCAATAATTAAATATCTAATAAAAAACTAATTGGTAAAGGCCAAAAATGGTTTATTTACATAAACCCTACAATAGTTCAATTCCTTACATAACTATTTATAATTGCATAGTACACATAAAATGTTTTCACATATACTCTCACCAGATTCACAAAAGCCTTTAAGATTTACATTCTAAAACTGCATCATCTAGTCAGTAACCACTAGCCACAGGTAATATGAAGCACTTGAATCATGGCTAGTCCAAACTGAGATAAATGTGTAATACATACTAGATTCCAAAGACAAAAAATAGTATACAAATTAATGACTTTTATATTGAACATGTTGAAAAAAACATATCCAAAACATTTAATTTCACCTTTCCTGTATTTTTCAACATAGCAACTAGAAAAATTTTAATTATATATGTAATGTATCAATTTAGTATGCCTCAAACAATGTATGTACAGCTGCTTCATAATACCCATTTAAGATGATATAATTTTATAATTCAACAACACTGTTCAGGTTATTTTAAACAAACTTTTTGAAGCAAGTTAAGCCTTTATACCTAAGTTTATTTAACAGGATAAATTGGAGAATCATAAAGAAATATCTCTCAACTGAAAAATAAGCAATTTCCCCTTTATTTAGTAGAAATATGTTACCTCATTCTAACATTCATGGAGTAAGCAAGCTGCAGACCCACGTGACAAGATGTTTAACATCCTTGATTACTGATTCTCTACTAAAGGGACTTAAAGAGTCTCAGTGAGTCATACAGGAAAAATTAAAGAGTTCACAGTTGACCCCTGAATAACACAGGGGTTAGGAGTGCCAATCTTCCTCACAGTTGAAAATTCAAATATAATTTATAGTCAGCTCTTTGGACCAGCAGTTCTGCATTCACAAATTCAACCAACCGCAGGTCCTATAGTACTGTGATATTTACTACTGAAAAAATCTACATATAAATGAACCTGAGAAGTTCAAACCAACAGTCAACTGTTCTTTAAAGAGAAAGTGAGACCTCATCCACTCCAATTACTTCAAATTAAAACACTACTGAATCACAAACTTGGTGAACACACAGCAAGCTCCCAATTTTCTGCGAATTACTAAGAGTATTAAGTTTTTTTAATAATATAAAATAAGTTATGGGGTCTCTGGCATACATAAGCTCCAGGCAAGTAAGATTATTACATATAAAAGAAAATAATAATATAAGAATTTTTACTTAGGCTTTAAACTGTGAGGTTCTAATCATGTTCTGTTGGGTTGCATAGCTGTGAGGTTCTAATCATATGTTCAGTTGGGTTGCATAGAATATAAGAAATTTAGGCAATTTTTGTGGGAAAGAGGTTACCTAGAAATTTAAAATACAGCCTTTACGTTTCCATGACACTCATTCTGAAAATTCATCGACAGATTTGTTTTCATCATGTAAGGTAATCTTTTTAACTGCTTCAAAAAAGTGTGCTTGATAAAAATGGTCTAATTAAGAGGTAAGGAAAAAATGGAGTCTTCATCTTAAATACCTCGGACACCTGCACATGGGCACACACATGCGCACCCCAAAGCAGCAAGGCCAATTACTCATCAGGGTACACTCTGCTGCAGCACAGCAGGGGCTTTAATCAAAGTCTAATTTAAAAAAAAACTGATAGTAAAACACATTCTAACTACGAAGTCTAACAACAATTAGGGGGAAAAAAAGCAAACGAGTATACATTTGAAAGTGTGTTAGTTGCTCAGTCGTGACTGACTCTTTGTGAACCCATGGACTGTAGTCTGCCAGGCTCCTCTGCCCACGGAATTCTCCAGCCAAGAATACTGGAGTGGGCTGCCACACCCTCCTCAAGGGGATCTTCCTGACCCAGGGATTGAATCTAGGTCTCCTGCACTGCAGGCAGATATTTTACCATAGGGAAGCCCATTTGAAAGACCAACTTTAAACATGTTTCCTAAAATCATTACACGTTGCTTCAGCCAAGACTAGATGATCTCAATTTTACAAATATATGAAATTCTATACTTATAAACCAAAGCAAACAACTTGGCACTTGATTATTATAATAATCATGATAAATACATATATTGTAAGAATAGAACTCTGATAATTAACAGAGTCAGCCTAGATGTTAAGTAAATTCTGATCTCCTAGTACTGGGGGCACTGATAGACACTAAGGTTAGTACAGTTTTAGTACTTCAAGTAAAAGGATCTTGAAGAAATCATTTCAAATGAAGGTGTGCTTCACTCTAAAGGTTCAGTACCAGGAGGAGAGAAAAAAATATCCCGGCTACTGTCAAGGACTCATGACATCACTGGTCAAATGAAGAGAAATTAACAAATCCTATTTGCCTTCCAATGCAGGAATCTACATCCTGATCTTCCTTATACTTCTATTATATTTTGACATTTCTGACACTGATACTTTCTTAATGTACTAAATTCCCTTTCTAAATGCATTTCTGGTGATATGTGAGCTAAGTTTTTATTCCTATTATGATAAGTCTTATTCCTTTCACAACACTCAGACATCCCAACCCACTGATAACACTCATCCTATCACAACACTCAGCTATCTCAACCCACTGATGACGCTCATCAACAACTGGAGGGAGGGAAGGAGACATGGGAGCATTCACATCAGAATCTCCCGTGTGAAATTTTTAAAATCCAAATGACTTTAATAATATGCCCAACCTCTAACACTGCTGTAAACCACTAGATGTGTATGTGTCCTAATATTCCTAGCACCAAACATTAACCACATTCCTCTCATTAAGACAGATACTTCTGGATTTCTCTCTCACTGAAAGCTCTTTTCTTTGACAAAATGTGGCCTTGGGACAGAACCTTTCTCTTAATGTTGGTGGTAAATGTTACTGTTACCACACTTAAAGTATTTTTCCACTGGGAACTCCTAGTGATTAGATGTCACAGTCACTCCTTAAGAATTACCTGGACACTGGATCATCAAAAAGAACCAGAGCTACATGGCACTAAAATAGTCACTGGAATTCAGGATCCTATGTTAGTCATCTCTGCTTTGAAACTTAGTTGAGAAATAAAATGCTATCACAAAGGCAAGTGGAATAAGTAAACAAAATTTTAAAGATTAAAAACACAAGTCTACTGGAGGCAATGGAAAGGAATGATCTGGTATAACGAGACTTCAGCAAAGAGTCCATAAAACTGCCATATCTGACACTGATCAACATTTTAAGCTAGATATCATTTTAGAATAATGAATACTTAGACAGTAGAGATAATACTTAAACTTGTAAGAGGAAGAGCTCCTTTAACTACAAACAACCAGTAAACATGCTTTCAGTTGAAATAAAAGAATCAAAGAATAGAACATTCAGGCAACTAAGGTCTTCAGAAACTATCAAACAAAACCCAAGAAACAGAAAAGAGGTAATGTCATTTAGTCCAAAAGAAGAAACATTTAGAGCCTAGAAAGAAAATACCTAACTCACCAGGGGCCAAAACCAAGTGATTATAACTGAAAAATGAAAGTATAGCAGTCTTGGGTCAGAGAAGCCCTAGCAGGATTATGAAGGGAACTCTATACGCTTACTAGTAGTGATAAAAGACTGTCAACTAGTCTGAGCATCTATCCAATATAAGCAAACCTAAAAGAAAGCTGTGGATAATGTAGAGTGGGGGAGTATGAGAGAGGGCTAAAAAGGGCAGATATACCCTACTAAAAAACAAAGCAAAACCAAGAAAGGTCATTCTAATAACTAAATACCACTTCAGTGAAATTGTTCAGGAATAAACAATTAGTAGTACTTTCAAGTTTCTTATGGCTTACTCTATTATTTATTATTATATTGGCAGCTAAAACTACTTAAAACTGTTAAGGGCTGTGCACTTGTTTCTCAAACAGACGGGTATGCTGAAATTTTGTAATCTGCTTTGTCTTGGGTGAGAAAGGAGAGGAACAGGTGAAAAAAGCAGCCAAAAAAAAAAAAGAGCAGATGTATCAAATCCCTGAGACCAAGTAAACAGAGGAAGTGCTAAACTGTGAGCAAGAAATATCCTCAAGCACTGAGACAGAAAATCTCCTTTCATCCCAGTTACCCAAGACAACTTGTAACACACACACAGATTCAGCTACTGATGCAGCACCAAGCAGAAAATAAGTAAAATCAACCGTTTAAGAGTTCAGTTGCCTTGTCAATATTACTGCCTGGCTCGTCCTAAACAATCCAATAACCAAGCTCACTTTTGTTCTAGGAACAAATACCTTATCTTGTATCTCTCATAAGAAATCCGGACCTTGACTGGTTTTGTTTCTCCAGTGCTAGCTCTCTAAAGCCTACTGCTAAAACCCATTTCCTCCCCTTTCCAAGATACCAGTCTGAACCTCTCCAGGGTGCCCGCTGCTCACCACCATGCCAAGCTGGCCAACTCCACCTGTCTGTGCACTGGCTTTGCTACACTGTATCCCCCGCGTGAGAGGCTAACTATAGGCATACTTGGACCTTCATCCAGATTTCCCAGGCCAGTGTTCTGGCCTCCTCATTGAGAAAGAACTAATTTCGCTTGAGGTAAACCTGCCTAATAGTTGGATATCAAATTTTACAATTAACGAAGTCATAAATCCATCATAATGATTACCAATTTACCGAAATTTCAATCACATAATATTAAGTTTTATTCCCCTTTCTTTTCTGAACACAAACTCCAAAAGCTTTCAGATCTTTCAAAACTTGCACCAGTTTACAGCTTCTGCAGCTGTCCTGCTCCCACCCAAATCAAGAATCTTCACCTCTTTGCCTCTCTTGACATGACACCACTTTTAAAACACACTAAAAATGTTATCATACTTAAAATGTATCTCATATTCCAAGACACAGAAGAGGAGGGGAAAAAAAATCACAGATTGGATTACTTACAAACAAAAATTTGAAGGTATTTTCGATTGACAATATGGAATGAACCAAAAGCACTTCACGTTTTATCTTTATCTTAAATGTCCTAAAATTTAGATCATCTTATTAAGTTACTAAGACATCATCTTACTTGTCCAACCCCTCATTTAGAGAGATACATGGCAAACTTCAAGCTGGTTTTTATGGAAAAATATATTATGAATGTGTATTTTCATCCTAAATGTGATTTTATGGAATCATATCTATCCAAATTTGAAGGACTTGAGACAAATCTGATTACAAGTACTTACTAATTAAAGAATACAACTGATTATTTACTAGGATTCAACTTTGAAACAAAATTCTCTAATATTCCACTTTCGTGTTCTGGATTAGTTTAATTGAAGTAAATCCTGAAATTAAAAGGTGAGCTACTAGCAGGCAATTTCTAGTTGCCCTTACTTATCTGGGTGAATCAAGATTTTCTTCAAACACTGAGCCAAAGAAATACATCACTGTATTATAGAAATGCACATATTATCTCTAAATCAACTGTGTATTTCTGTCCATTAACTGCCTCATAATTTAAACATATTGACTTGTTATATGTCATATGTGAAAAGTTCATAAATTTATTTAAAATTAAGAAATATCAAATCCTTAAAATCTACTTATTTTTTCAAAAATAAGAAGTTACATATAGTAACACTTTGTGCCAATTGCCTTCTGTCTTATTCTACTCCAAAATGCAGATCTGTACTTTTCCGATAAGAAATATAAGTACTGTCTTCCCATCTCGCTAACACTCTCCCCAAATTCTTTCCCACACAATGCCTCAAATTTCCTTATAAGCTTTCTTCCACATTTAACCAAATGCAGAAACTAAAAACAGTGCTTAAGTTTAAGATAAAATTCAAGTAAGTCTCTATGAGCACTCATCCCACTACTTAGTTTTTCCTACTCTACTAAACTTAGTACCAACACTGGACTTTCTCACAGTATATACTGAATGTTGAAGGTTACCTATTTCTGCATTGGTACAAAATCATTTCATCCCCCTGATCTTTAAAGATAATAAGATGCTTCAAAAAAGGTCAAACATTGAGCATTATTTTTTTCAAGTTGGTGCAAGAATTGGGGAAACTTATTTGAAAATTTTTATTTTATTCATTTATTTTATTTCATTATTTGAAAATGGAAAATAACAGCAACCAACACTGGCACTGTTCTAAGCATTTTACAAGTATTAACTCATTCAATCCTCCTAAGAACCTGAGGTTGATAGTTTTATCGCATTTATAGATTAAGAATCTAAAGCTCAGTCACAACAGCTCGTAGACAGAAGAGCCAGGATTTGACTTTAAACTGTCCCAGTTCAGAGCCCATGCTTTTAACTCTAGCTGCACCACCTAAACATCAAGAACCATCACTTAATAGGTATCCAAGTTACTTCAAAGTGAAGAAATTACAGATTTTTAATTTCCTGATAAATTAGATAAAATACCATGTAAATATTTTAAGCTGGCATCTTTTTTTTTTTTTTTTTTTCTGGCCATGCTGCAGGGCTTATGGGATTTTCATTCCCTGACCAGGGACTGAACCGGGGCCCTTGGCAGTGAGGCTCAGATCCCTAACCACTGGACCACCAGGGAATCCCTTCAACTGTCATCTTAAGCCATAAGAAATTAAGACTTAGGACAGCAAAATCAAGCACCTTAGACTTATATTAAAGCAAAAACTCCTTAAATGATTTTGATAGTTTTATTATAAATACATGACCAATAAATTTAAAGTATACATTAATCTGGCAATATCTGACAAATACCTTTCAAAAATTACCTGCACATGCCCCCAAGTAACCAGACTTTAAAATACATTCTGGACAGTCCAGTTGAGTATGCAAACATCACACTAAGATAATATGGCAGAACTCACCTAAGCAGAACACAGCAAAGTCACTGAGTGAAGGCCTCTGGACAACCAAAACAGACACTCCAGTGTGCAAGGATGGACACTCACTATTCTCAAGAGAAGATCTCACACACTAAATAAGGGTCAACTCATTTTTTCCCTTCGCAGAATCACAAATTTGATTTCCGTAGGAAAAAATGGTGTAGAAAAACTGGTGATGAGATGAAGGGGGACACTGATCACAGTAACAAGCACATCCAACAGCAAAGCAGGAAAAATACTAACTCCAAAATGCAAAGAAATCTGATCAGGAGTCCTATATACAATCCAACAGATGGATCCTCAACAAACCACAGTAACTGAAGGTCACAAATGATGACCGCAGGTCATCAAAAGATTTAATCATACTCGCATCCTATTTAAAACAGAAAAGAATTACACATTTGATTTTAGTATGATCTGCACTCAAAGTGGTTTTATAATTTGAAGCTTAAAGGATAAACCCTTAATTACCCAGTAAGCTCAACTAATCAATCAGAAATTCACTGGAAAGTCCCAAGTAACAAAGGTTTTACTGTTTCTAAGAGCACTTTGTGCACAAAAGTTACCTGAAAGCAAAAGGGAGAAAGATTATAAAAGTATAAAGTCTAGGAAAACACAGAAGAGCTACTGCAGCTGTCTATAAACACTATGCTTAAAGCATTTCCCACAAGACAATATGTGGGCAGTAGGTGCCACATCAGCAGTCCTGTGTTTGTCCTGCTTCTAAATCATTTGTTAGTCTCATGAATTATTAATTTCAGTTAATAGTTTGTTGAGATGAAGCAGTACCAACTCTTTCCTGAACTGCAAAAAGTGAGAGCGTCCTTCTGACTACAGAACCAACGCTGGGATTACTCTTACAGAGGATGCATATGCCTTATGGTGACACAGCTTGATTTTTTAAAAAGTTCTCTTTTAAACTGCTACTTCATTTTCAAAGGATTGAGGGAGATAGCGCCTAGCCCACATCGAACTTTTGTTATCAAAAGAATTGTTACACTACTCAACAAAACTCCCTTTCAAAGCAGACTGCAACATATTCCTTCCCTAGCTCCAAACAAAACTTTAAAGCACACTGTAAATAACATATAAGGCCTTGTACTTTTCTCCCCTTCTAGCGAGGAAGTCTAACTCCAAACAGGAAACTGCTTCTCAAAGGGTTCAACGCAGAAATCCTACTAAAATCCAATCCAGTTCTCAGGAAGAGATTTAATATTTAAGTGCCAACACACTTGCCTGGGTAGGAACGGAGCAAATACTCAAGCTTTCCTGCCCTTGAGATATCCCGTGAAAGTTTCAGGCTGGGGGGAAAAAAATGCCTTTTCTAACAAACCAAAAGAGTGCTTTAAAAGGCCAATCTCTAAAAAGGTTCGCAGAAGACAGAGAAGTTGAAAGTGCTACGCGGTCAAGTTTTTCGATCATCCTTCCCCCATCCCACCAGGATCTGGGACCAAAGTGGCTGGGTAAGGAGGGAAGTTCGGTGCTGAGTGGAGCTGGGCGGGAGGGCGAAGTGATCGGACCGCCCCTCGCCCATCCCCTCACCTTTCCCGAAACCAGGAAAAGAGGTGGCGAGAAAAGCACGAGCCGGGAAAAGCACCCTGGGGCCCCGCAACCAGCTCCTCCGCGAGATGAGCCAGGTGGAAGGCAGAGAGAGAAAGGGACACAGGGAGCGGGCCGTCTGGCAGCGCAGGGACCGACCGCCACCCCCACCCCCCGACCCCTCCCCACCGAGATCGAGAAAGGGAGCCGCCTCCCCGAATCCGGAAGGTCAGAGCGGGTGGCGAGGAGCGCACTCGAGTCCCTTACCCATGCTGGGGGCTCCTGCGGGGAGCAGCCCGGCGCCCGCTGCTCCTCCTCCTCCTCCTCCCGCTGCTCGCGCGGCCGCTCCGGCGGCAGGAGGCGGGCCCTCCGCTCGGCTCTAGCCCGGCTGAGCTCAGGCGGGACAAGGAGGAGCCTCCATCCGCCCGCGGCGCTCCCCGGCCAGTCCGGTCCCCACGGCCCGCAAGGAACAGGCGGCGGCTGCGGCTCCTCACTCGTGGCGGCCGGAGGGCCCTCCCCCGCCCGCCCAGCCGGCGGTTTTCCCACCCCCGGTCGCTCCTGCCACGGGGCGGGACCTGCCGGTTCGTCCTGGCCGTCGGCTCCAACGCAGAGCGCCAGCCCAGCCCCGGAGCCCGCCCCTAGCAGCTCCGTCAGCGCCCGCCGTCCTCGAACGCGACGCCAAAGAGTGAGGTGGAGACCGGGACAGAGGCCGGGAAGGTGCCGGGAGCAGGGCCGGGAGGAGGAAAATCTCGCGAGAATCCCCAGGCTGCCCTGCCCCGCCCCCGTGCGTTCCGGCTCACCGCCGCGCTGGGGCTGCCTGCCAGGTGCGGTGACGTCACGGCCGGGGCTCTCACGCCGCCCGCGTCCAGGTGCGCAGAGCGGATGAGGGAGACAAGCGGCGTAGCTGCGGTCACTTCTCTGCCTTGAGGTTCGAAGCAGCTGGGAAGGGAGATTTGTGTGGTTTGTCGCCTCCGATGGATTCAAAAAGTTTTTGCTGATAGGCACAGTGAGCCTGGGCTGCCCCACTTTGCACTTTTTTTTTTTTTTGCAGTACGGCAGGCTTCGGGGGACCTGAAAGAGACCGCGAGAGAGAAGTGCAAAAGTACAGAGAAAGAGAGAACCCACTTTCTTTCGACCTTTAGAGACCCAGCTGCAAACAGGACCTGCGGTTTACCTTGCAAAGTTCTGTATGAATTAGAAGCATTTCTTCATCGAAAAAGAAAAAAATCATAGGCACAGAATAAATTCTTTTACCGGATTCAATTAGTGGATTCCTTTAGTTTCTGTTTGCTGAAGGCAACTTTCTAAATACCCTTTTCTGTTTTGAAAATATAAATTGCTACCTGATGGGGAGCAGGGCGGGATAGTCATAATTTGAAATATTGGCTGGTATTTTTTTTTTCTAGCCGCAATACGAAGAAGAGCATAGGACTTATTGTAACCAGACGTTAAAACGGAGCACAACCCTATGGTCCTTGCCCCCCACCCTGAACCCCGGAAACCATGTCCTCTGCCTACCTTTGTCGGGGGAAAACTTTAGTCAAAGAATAAGTTTAATCAGAAAAATGAGAAACGCAGAAACAAAACCGCCAAAGGAGACTAAATAATAATAATATAGTCATTAGGCATAGTCGAGGACCTTTAATTCTTCCTCAAGAGCTATAGATAATATTTTGAGCTATATCCTGTGAGCCATGTTATAGATACTAGAACATCAAGTGGAGAAGTGAATTGCATGATGACCAGAATGTGTGTGTATGTGTATATATATATATATATATATATATATACAATCAGCCAACTTTTTTCTCCTACTGTTGAAGCAAACCCAATCCTCAGACAGCAACATTTGTTGAATGCCAACTCTTGTCTAGTGACTTTTAAAACAGTTGTGTTAAGTCTCACAATCATCCAGGCAAACCTGGATTTCTGAAACTCAGCACAACCATTCATTTTGTATGGGACTTTGGTTAAATTAACCTTGCTGGATTTCAGTTTCTTGAGTCGGTTGAAAGAAATCTTTACAGTGCAAAGCACAGTGTCTGGCTGATAGTGGCAACCTTGTAAATATCCATTTCCACTTACCTCCTATATGCCTGCATTTGACATCCTTTAATCTTTTACTTCTAAAAAGACTGCATAGCATGCCTTTAGAACAAAAAGTGTCAGTTACGGTCAGAGACCAATAAAGAAAAAAGAAAAAAAATTAATAAGCATGCCTAAAAAAGATGTACATATTGGTTGTGTTGTATTGAAACCGTGAAACAGTGTGACTTTCTTCAGTCAACAAATATTTATTGAGTATTGTGTTCACCCTCCCCTTGCAAGCAAACCAATAAATAAACCAAAAAACCTGAAGTCCAGCCCTTATCCTGAAAGATTTGCAGTGTAACCAGGAAGAGACATGAACAAATAGTTGACAGTATGAGGTGTGTGTGTGTAGCTATGGGCAAGGCAAGCTTCCCAGGTGGCTCAGCGGTAAAGAATCTGCCTGCAGTGTGGGAGAGGTGGGTTCAGTCCCTGGGTTGGGAAGATCCTCTGGAGAAGGAAATGGTAACCCAATCCAGTATTCTTGCCTGGGAAATCCCATTGACAGAGGAGCCTAACAAGTTACAGATCATGGGGTCTCAAAAGTATCTAACACTAAATAACAATAAAGGCGAGCTTCAGGAGGAGGGTATAAATTGAGCTAAGGCTTGGAAGATGGCAGTAATTACAACCTGAAGGAGTCCTAGAAGTAAGGGGTGAAAGTGGAAATGCAAGGGAAATATCCTGAAATCTGTCTGATTCCTGCAAGCCATAAGAAGTTCAGTTCAGTTCTGTCGCGCAGTCATGTCCGACTCTTTGCGACCCCACAGACTGCTGCACACCAGGCCTCCCTGTCCATCACCAACTCCCGGAGTTTTACTCAGACTCATGTCCATTGAGTCGGTGATGCCATCCAACCATCTCATCTTCTGTGGTCCCCTTCTCCTCCTGCCTTCGATCTTTCCCAGCATCAAGGGCTTTTCCAATGAGTCAGTTCTTCGCATGAGGTGGCCAGAGTATTGGAGTTTCAGTTTCAGCATCAGTCCATCCAATGAATATTCAGGACTGATTTCCTTTAAGATGGACTGGTTGGACCTCCTTGCAGTGCAAGGGACTTTCAAGAGTCTTCTCCAACATCACAGTTCAAAAGCATCAATTCTTCAGTGTTCAGCTTTCTTTATAGTCCAACTCTCAAATCCATACATGACTACTGGAAAAACCATAGCTTTGACAAGATGGACCTTTTTTTGGCAAAGTAATGTCTCGGTTTTTTAATATGCTATCTAGGTTGATCATAACTTTTCTCCCAAGGAGTAAGCGTCTTTTAATTTCATGGCTGCAATCACCATCTGCAGTGATTTTGGAGCCCAAAAAAACATAGTCTGTCACTGTTTCCCCATCTATTTGCCATAAAGTGATGAGACCAGATGCCATGATCTTAGTTTTCTGAATGTTGAGTTTTATGCAACCTATAAGAAAGCAAACCATTTAAACTTTGAATGGATGAGGCTGATGAGAGGCAAAAGAGGACTCATAGAAGGAAACAAAGAAAAATTAAGATATTATAGGAAGAGAACTAAATACCTTAGTCTCCAGGATCCTAAATATTTTAAGAAAGACCGATGAATAGAAATGAAGAGAGGGTCAGGAAAACAAACAGAAGGAGGGGAAAAAAGAACACTGGATTTGACAATAAGTTTACCTTTGAAACTGTAACTTAAGAATATACATAACAGAATATGTAATATATATAGCTGCATATATTCAGCACATATAGAACAGAAAAGCTAGAAGTCAGTTAAAGGTTTCAATGACTAAATAAGTGAAAAAGAAGTGAGGCCATAAGATGAACATATTTTCTTAACCAGAAGTCAGGTTGCATAATCTGATAAGGTAAAAAATCAACGATCAGTTCTACCCTAGAAATCTCAAGATCTGTAGTGTTTTCATCGGAAACCACATATTTTAAGAAGTTTGAAAACTGAAATAGGCAAAATCACTCTATAAATTCAGAAGGCAAAATCTGGTTGAGGTGATACTGACATACTGGATCATAAAAGAAATTGGAAGGATCAGGAAGTAGGACCAAAAAATTGAGTAGGATGAGAAAATTGAAGTAAAGCAAAGAACCATCCCAGAGTTAATGCTATCTTTTTTCTTTTTTAATAATACCTTGTTTTTCTGTTTGGCAGCTCTGGGTCTTTGCTGTGGCCTACAGGATCTTTAGTTGCAGCATTCAGACTCTTAGTTGCAGCATGTGGGATCTAGTTTCCCAACCAGGGATTGAACCTGAGACCTCTGCATTGGTAGCTCAGGGTCTTAGCCACTGGACCACCAGGGAAGCCCCAATGGTGTCTTCAAGAGGAGAAGAAGCCAATGGAAATCCCAATAGAAGAACAAAATTAGAAATATATTTTTTAAACTTAGAAAATGGTATGTGAAACTATGTTCTCAAGTTGTGAGTACTAATAAGCAAATGTTAGCTATTAATTACTACATGGAGCTCTTTTCATCTTATAAGTCTTATCACCACCCCCCTAGGAGACTTTCAACCTGTGGTACTTTATTTTATACATTTTTATACAGCTAGCACGTTCCTCAGCTCAAAACAATGCTTTCCTCAATAGTAACTATTAGTTGGATGATAGAAAATATGATGAGATGATAATCTTATCATATATTTAGATTTAACCTCAAATACCTTTCAGCTAAGAACAAATTACTTTTTCTTTTTGCCCTTATTTCCTTTTGCTTATTATGAGTTAGGTTTTGTCTGACCTTACCCTTTTTTGTATTCCCAGACAAATGAACTAATACCATTCTAGTTATTCCCCCCCTTTTTTTTTCTGCTGAATATTGACCTGGTATGAAAGAGAATATTACAATTTCTGTGAGAATGACAATTTCAACCAATTCATGCCAAACTGCTATCATTTCTTCCCAGTGTTCTCTCAGGAATTTATCAGAAGATATCTGTATTGAAAAACCCATCTATCTCCTTTCCTTCTGGTGTAAACTATTCTAACCAGGAAGATTATTTCTGAAAAAATTTAAATTCTAACTCGATTATGCTATTTTTAAAACACTCATTTAGCTCAGATCTTAAAGGCAACAAATTTTTGTTTCTTTATTCTTAGTTCCAAAGTACTAGATTTCCTGGCCAGCTTTCTTGTTGTTACCTTGTTTTGCCTGAGCTAGTTTGTTGTATACTTGAACACAAATTGCATCAATGTTTAACCTCAACTTTTAAAAAATCATTCTTTAGAAAATAATTGTAGGAAATAATAATCTCAAACACAATGCCTATACTGTGAGGTCAGTGAAGCTGAAAAATGTCTCTGCTCAAACTGGTGACCCATCAGCTTCTGATAAATCCTGGTACTCTGTTGGTACTTTGGGGGATGTACTCAAATATGTGATGGCTCTAAGCACTTTTCATTATTGCACATTAAGAAAAAGTTTAATTAAAAATATAATGAACCCATCCAAATGAATTATCACTTTGCAAGCTGAAAAGGGCCTTTTTAGTAATGCTATTTGAACTTTATTCAGACGGTGAAAGTGAAAGTGTGAAAGTGTTAATCCCTCAGCCCTGTCCAACTCTTTGCAACCCCATGGGCTGTAGCCCACCAGGCTCCTCCATCCATTGGATTTCCCAGGCAAGAATACTGGAGTGGGCTGCCATTCCCTTCTCCAGGGGATCTTCTGACCCAGGGATCAAAGCTGGGTCTCTTTCATTGGGTCTCTTGCGTTATAGGCAGATTTTCAACCATCTGAGCAACAAGGAAAGAAACTCAAAATAGGTCCTTTTGTCTCCTGATTGGGGAATTGAACCCCAGTCTCCTGTGTGACAGTTGGGGATACTCACCACTATACTAATGAGGAGAGCCTTGTCATAGATCCCCAATAATAGTCTCTTTCAAGAAGCATTACTTTTTCAAAATGTTAAAGCTAGTCTCTTTTGAAGGATCAGATATTTTAAACAATCCCAAATGACAAATATTATACATTTCCATTTTTCAAATACCAGGCAATTCAATTATACACACAATATCCCATGAAGAATTTCTGGCTATGAGTACAGATTCATTCAGCTCAACAGACATTTTTAGGGATCACCCATTATAGATCAGCACCTGCTCTGTCTTAAATATAGAAGTAGAAAATATAGTCTCTGCCCTTAAAAGTGCAAATGCTGGGGAGCTTTGGGGGATACATTGGAGTTGCCCAGTAAGGACAAGAAAGTGTATTTGGACAGCCAGGACAAGAGGTAGGTATACTATTGAAAGTCCAGGATAGCTTTTAGGGGGAGCCAGGCTGGGAGAAGGTAATGGCACCCCACTCCAGTACTCTTGCCTGGAGAATCCCATGGACGGAGGAGCCTGGTGGGCTACAGTTGATGGGGTGGCGAAGAGTCGGACATGACTGAGTGACTTCACTTTCACTTTTCACGTTCATGCACTGGAGATGGAAATGGCAACCCACTCCAGTATTCTTGCCTGGAGAATCCCAGGGACAGAGGAGCCTGGTGGGCTGCCCTCTATGGGCTCGCACAGAGTCAAACACGACTGACTGACGCGACTTAGCAGCAGCAGAAGCAGCTGGGGGAACCATAGTCAAACGCAGAGAGTTCATGTGTTACGGAAATGATCCTGAGGTCTTATCCTAGAAGTTACAGGTAGTTAATGATGAACTTGAAGTAGGTAATTGCTTTGCTCTTTCAGCCACAGAAAAAAATTCTCACATTTTAAAAAATCAAGTATAAAATATTTGATTCTATAAGCATTGATTACACCCCACTACCCTTGATCAGTTAATAAATATGTTTTTCACTTATACTAAAAAAACTAAATTAATTAAACTAACAAAATATACAAGGCACTGTGGATGCTGGGCACCGTGAAAGATGCAGTGTAGCAAACATCAACTCTACCTTTAAGGAATGTGATTTCCATGGATGGATCATCTGATATCACTTATATGTGGAATCTACAAAAAGGATACAAATGAACTTATCTATAAGTTACAAATGTAGAAAATAAATTTATGGTTACCCAGGGGTAAGGAGAGGTAGGGAGGGATAAATTGGAAGACTGAGATTGATACATACACACTACTATATATAAAATAACTAATAAGGACCCACTGTATAGCAAAGGGAACGCTACTAAGTACTCTGTAATGGCCTATATGGGAAAAGAATATAAAGAAGAATGGGGATATATGAATATGTATAACAGATTCACTATGCCGTACACCTGAAACTAACACAACATTGTAAACCAACTATAACCCAATAAAAACTTTAAAAAATGGAACATTGTAAAACAGCTATACTCCAATAAAAATTTAAAAAAAAAACAAACAAAGGAATGTGATTTCCAGCTCAGACATCTATAAGATATGCTTAATTGCTATGAACTTTACCTTTTTTCAGAGAATCTATGCTTAGAATTATCACGGCAAAACCAATAGACTGGGTACCTTCTCGTTTTAGTCATGAATTTAGTAATGAATTAGTATTCTTATTTAGATCTCTTTGCAAATTCTAAGCAATAAAAACAAGTGACCTGTTGACCCCCAACTCAGAAAATATCTATACATATCACAAGTTACTGTATCACAAGTTTCAAAAAAGAGTAGATTTTTTGAAAACAAAAATATGAGTGATCTGTGCTTTCTTCATTTGTGAGCTTTTATAAATGACAAAGAAGGGATTTTTTTTTTTTAATAACCTAAGAGAATTCTCAGCAGAGGGTCCCATCTATAATCATCATCCCCTGGTCAATACCATTTCTGTGTCTGCCTAATGTGACACTAAAAGGCACTCATCAAATTATCAAAGTGTTATATTTCTATGCTTCTGCTCATCTAACCATGAATGGTTTCTAAAACAAGAAGTAGAAACCTTATTTCAAATCTTTACTTAACCTCCTTAATGGCATAGATGACAACAAGGTTATGTCCCATCTGAGACTGGAGCATTTAAACTGCTTGCTCTGACATTATTCTGATGTCTGGGGTTAAATGCCTGCCAAAGCAAAAGAAGCACACAAACCAAGACATTCCTCTCTGCCTATTCCTGAGAATTCACATGCTGTTCTGCCGGTTTCTGAGCCACTCCCAAAACTGTGGCAGATTTCTATACGTGGCTCCTAAGCCGATCTCCTCCATCTCCTGTGGTCAGCCCACATCACCTCGCCCAGCGTTTGCCTTTCCGCACATCACATCAATCCCTCCAGTTTATCACCAGGGAACCTGAGTCATTCTAAATGATCTCCTGCACATCCTGCCTCCCTCCTTCACTCTAGAACTGATGCTTTAATAGGACCTGGTGCCCCCATTTTCTCTCAACAGTCATATCACTGCTGGGAACTCTCATAATTTTATATTTGAGCTACTTTTTCTTCACCCTTAATTTCCTATACTAAATACCCCTCTTTTTTTTTTCATTGTTCCTTCCCCCCTCTTCCTGTCTTACAACATATCTCTTCTAATTCCTTTACCTCTGATTGCTAATCCAGTCTGTCCAGTCTAGTCAGCTTTACATGGGAAGCCTCCCTGATCTCCTAACCCTCCCTGGTCACCAAATATCTTTTCACAGAGCAATCTTAGACCTTACGGAGACTTATTGTTGCATTAAGGTAACAAAGTTTTTATGCATTAATAGCATGTAATCTCAATGTATTCCTTAAAATAAATCAGTGAAATAATTTCTTGTTTTGCAATATTAGTAACAAAGGCAACATTAATAACAACTGAGAGCATCTCAGTTCAGTTCAGTCGCTCAGTCGTGTCTGACTCTTCGTGACCCCATGAACTGCAGCACACCAGGCCTCCCTGTCCATCACCAACTCCCAGAGTCCACCCAAACCCACGTCCATTGAGTCAGTGATGCCATCCAACCATCTCATCCTCTGTCGTCCCATTCTCCTCCTGCCCTCAATCTTTCCCAGCATCAGGGTCTTTTTAAATGAGTCATCTCTTCGCATCAGGTGGCCAAAGTATTGGAGTTTCAGCTTCAACATCAGTCCTTCCAATCAACACCCAGGACTGATCTCCTTTAGGATGGACTGGTTGGATCTCCTTGCTGTGCAAGGGACTCTCAAGAGTCTTCTCCAATACCACAGTTCAAAAGCATCAGTTCTTCAGCGCTCAGCTTTCTTTACAGTCCAACTCTCACATCCATATCATGACTACTGGAAAAACCATAACCTTGACTAGACGGACCTTTGCTGACAAAGACTTTCTAATCATTTTTAAGTCTCGGGCACTGACCCATACACCTTAAACCCCTCATTTGGTACAGTTCTTATTATAATGCTATGAATTATTGTATAATCATCCCCATTTTAAAGAGCTGGAAACTGAGACCAGTAATTCTCTTGCCTAAGATCACATAACTATTAATAGCAGTGCCTGTGCTTGCACACAGAGCTAATTTCACAGCTAATGTTTCGGTTGATCTCAATTTGACCCCTAAGTCGTGATTTTTTGTTTGTTTGTTTAAAGAGAAGGAGAATAAATAAATAGGAGGAGGAAGAGAGAGAGAAAGGAATAGGACGAGGATCTTAAAGGAATCCTCCTTCCATACTTGTTTCTTTTAAATTGTAGTATAATTGCTTTACAATGTTGCATTAGTTTCTGCTGTACAAAAACATGAATCAGCTCTATGCATACATATATTAGGGCTTCCCTCATAGCTCAGTTGGTAAAGAATCCTCCTGCAATGCAGGTGACCTGGGTTTGATCCCTGAGTCAGGAAGATCCCCTGGAGATGGGAAAGGCCACCCACTCCAGTATTCTCGCCTGGAGAATTACATGGACTGTATATTCCATGGGAGTCACAAAGAGTTGGACACGACTGAACCAATTTCACTTTCAGTTCACTTTCATACCAGTATTGAGCCTCTCTCCCACCCACCCCTGATCCCACTGCTCTAAATTATCAGGGAACTCAGAGCTGAGCTCCCTGTGCTGTATAGCAGCTTCCCACTAGCTATCTAATTTATGCATGGCAGTGTATGTATGTCAAAGCTTCCCTCTCAACTCTCCTTCCCTTGCTGTGTCCACAAGTCCATTCTCCACCTCTGCTTCTCTGTTCTTGCCCCGGAAACAGATCGAAAGGGTTCCTCCTTCAGGAGTCTGTTATACAGATCAACCAAGAAAGGGCCTGGGACAGAGTAGGCACTTAATGCTAATTTCTCTTCCCACTTTTACACATTCTTTGAGGACCTACTCAATGCTGGGAGGTGTACAAGGTGCTTGAAAGATGGATGTAGAGAGGTGATAATGGAGATGTGGACCCAACTCTCATGAAGCTTGTGGTCTAGGGGAAGAAGTTACGGTTCCCAAGTGCACGGTATAAATCATGTACACTATTTCTCACGTGCCACCTCCAATACCATCCCTGCTTTCTTAAATTATTCTCTCCTTCCTCAGAAACACTCTTCTTATGCCTCTCCTAGAACACTTGGTGTATTTCCTTTTGTATACAGCTATTATCCTTCAATTTGCATTTCCTGTTTGAGGGTAATGGTCTTGAGACTGGGTCTTTTTTCTTCCTATCTTTGCATTCTTGCCAGCCATTAAAAAAAAAAAAAAAGGCTTTGCTGTGTGGCATGTGGGCATGTGGGATCTTTGTTCTCCCCAACCAGGGCTTGAACCCATTCCCCCAGCATTGGAAGTGTGGGGTCTTAACCACTGGATGGCTAACAAAGTCCCCCTTGCCTGCCATTAATGCAAAGAGGCCCTCAATAATTGTGTCCTAAATTCAACAACAGAAAGATACTGTAAAATTATGTCTCTACCTCCTGAATGTTTCAAATCAAGGCATTATGACCTCACTGATTCGGTCATATTCTTCTTACAAATGCTATCTTATCAATGATTTATCTGCCACTCTGTGGCAAACTTTTCCTGGACGTGGTTGGTCAAGATGTCTTTACTTAGGCACATGCGTGACTAAGTGATCCTTTATCTTTTGCAGTAAAGATAGTTCCTTTTAAACAATTGTCATAAATTTCAGTTAATTTTTACATACTAGAATTTTGGTAGAAATAATACTTTAAAAAAAAACCTGAAGAATATATTCAGAATATAATGCATTCTACTTATTGCAAAGTCATAGTTCTTTTTTCCTGAGAGTTATGGGGAGGGAGGAAGGAGTGAAATAAATGCTGGCTGTGTGAGACACATGCTAGAAAAATCTTAACTACCCTGTGGCATGCATCAGAACAGCCACTCCTGCAGGTGAAGTCTCATTAGCCTCACCTTTTCACAGAATTATATTTGTGTTTACATGCATGCAATATTCACTTTTCAGCAGGGGACCATCACTTTCTTCTTCAAAGCTTACCTCTAACCTCTAAAAAGCATACAAAGAATGAAGAAATCCGAGCTATTCCGTCACTACAAGATTGTGCTCCAAACGTTAGTCATGCCCTGCTGGTTAAGAAATTAGTCACCTCCCCAGTGCAACGTCATCTCAGATCTGGAGGAAACGAGAACCCAGGAGTGGGAGATATGCTCAGTGTTCCTGAATCTGATTAAACAATTCAGTAAACATTTCACAAAACAGAAAGATGTTGCGATCACCACACAGTAGAGTTTTGTTAAAAGACCATCAGTTCTCAAGGACCCAGGAAAATGATATTTTATGCCATGAGAAAGAGCTTTAGAGGAATTCTCATTTCTGGTTAAGTTCACCTAAGGATCTCTCTTCCCAAATGAAAGTGTTAGAGCATCTATTTGAATATTACTTAAACTAAAATGAAACGGAAAGGAAATTCATGACAGACATATTGTAGAGATAGGAATTGAAAGCCCAAGAGGACATTTTCATTTGTAGGAAAAAGACCTTGAGAAAGAGGAACTCTCTAAACAAATTTACTGAGAGAGACAGACAGACAGAGACAGAAATATCGGGCAAAAAAAGCCTGAAGAGAAAATCTCTCTTAATTACTCATTCCTTCATTCATCTGTTCATTTTTAGAGGAGAATGATCATGATCATGAGAATAATCATGATTCATGATTTCTTAATGTGATAAATTTAATGTGACAAAGTGAAGTCAAATTTATCCAGTATAAATAAAAACTTGGCCTATTCTTAAATCCATATATTAATTACTTCCACATTTTTATGCTTCTCTTCTGTTATGTAAAGAATGCTTGTTGTACAAAATTCAAAAATAAAAAGAAATGTGTAAAGTAAAAGGTGAGGCCTGGCGTGCTGCAATTCATGGGGTTGCAAAGAGTCGGACATGACTGAGAGACTGAACTGAAAAGGTAAAAGTCCCCAAAAATGCCATGTTTCAGAACAACCACTCTTAACAGTTTATATTAACCACGTTTGTATTCATGTTCTAACATGCAAATTGCTTATAATTCTTACATGTAAATTGCTTATAATTTACTGCAGTGTAGTATAGTATAATACATAGAGTAGTGTACTATACCGCACTATACTATAGTATAGTGTGGTATAACACACTTCATACATTGCTTGCAACTGTAATTTTTCCACCTAATCTCACTGTATTTATTTCCAAACCAAGTCATTGCTTCAAATGGTACATTCTATTGTTTTATTGAATCATGACCAATCTTACATTAATGATCATTTGAAGTGCTTCCAGAATTTTGTATTTTGGGATGCCATAAATCTGCCTCAGTGAACTTCTTTGTATGTAAATTTTTGCACACCAGTGTGAAATTTTTTATAGAAGTGCAGTTGCTAGATCAAAACTCATCCAAAAATATTGTGCCACTGACATTTCTTCAACAATTTATATGGTCACCAAAGCTGAGTATTTAACGATCTTTTGAGTTTAGTCCATATGGTAGGAGAAATGTTAAAGCTCATTGTTTGAATTTACATTAAGGAGGCTAAGAATCTTTGTAGATTGACTACTTTTATTTCTTTGTTTAAAATTGCCCACCTCCAGCCCATATCTTTGACTCATCTTCTTATTTTTATTCATTATTTTCTCATGGCTTTCTAAGAACTCTTTATTCTAGAGATCTTCTTCACTTTTCTCAGTATCCAGGTATCCATTTGCCCTTAGATCTAGTTATCTTTCTCCCCTATGGGTGTGTGGGGGAGGGGGAGGGTGCTGATCTCTGCATACCACTTCCCCAGTCAGCTATTTTCCAGCTGAGGATAGAAGGTTGGAAGGTGTGGAAGGAAGAATAATACCCTTCAAAGATGTCTCAGTTCCCAAGACTTCCTTGGTACAATGGCTAAGATTCTGCACACTCAATGCCAGGGGCCTGGATATGATCCCTGCTCAGGGAGCTAGGGGTTTCCCTGGTGGCTCAGATGGTAAAGAATCTCTGCAATACAGGAGACTGGGTTCCAACCCTGGGTTGGGGAGACCCCCTGAAGAGGGCATGGCGACCCACTCCGGTATTCTGGCCTGGAGAATCCCCACAGACAGAGGAACCTGGTGGGGCTAGAGTCCATGGTGTCACTAAGAGTCAGACACAGCTGAGTGACTAAGCACTCACACTACAGGGAACTAGATCCACAGACCGCAACTTAGCTAAGACCCAGGACAGCCAAATAAATAAATTCTTTTTCTAAAAAATAATTTGGAAAAAATGCCTAGGTCCTAACCCCCTGGAAACTGTGAACATGTTATGTTACTTCAATTCAGTTCAGTTGCTCAGTCATGTCCAACTCCTTGCGACCCCATGGACTGCAGCACGCTAGACTTCCCTATCCATCGCCAACTCCAGGAGCTTTTTCAAACTCAAGTCCATCGAGTCGGTGATGCCATCATCCTCTGTCATCCCCTTCTCCCACGTTCAATCTTTCCCAGCATCAGGGTCTTTTCCAATGAGTCAGTTCTTGGCATCAGGTGGCCAAAGCATTGAAGTTTCAGCTTCAGCGTCAGTCCTTCCAATCAACACCCAGGACTGATCTCCTTTAGGATGGACTGGTTGGATCTCCTTGCAGTCCAAGGGACTCTCAAGAGTCTTCTCCAATACCACAGTTCAAAAGCATCAATTCTTCGGCACTCAGCTTTCTTTATAGTCCAACTCTCACATTCATACATGACTACTGGAAAAACCATAGCCTTGACTAGATGGAACTTTGTTGACAAAGTAATGTCTCTGCTTTTTAGTATGCTGTCTAGTTTGGTCATAACTTTTCTTCCAAGGAGCAAGCGTCTTTTAATTTCATGGCTGCAGTTACCATCTGCAGTGATTCTGAAGCCCCCCAAAATAAAGTCTGTCACTGTTTCCATTGTTTCTATAAGGTAGTCTTGCAAAAATCAAACCTATTAAGCTATGAAAATGTTTTGATGAGTAAATTAAATATAATACTGAGCTCGAGAGACCAGAAAAAGGAATTGTGTAAAGAAACAGGGACATAAATGGGGAATCCAGAGGAAGTGGTATTTGACTGGGGAAGATAAGTCGGTTTACAAAGCATGTGGGTCATTAGTCGGACAAGTCCTTCCAAACAGCAGAAACTGAGCAATCAGTCGAAATGAGGAACCAAAATTTATGAGGAGGCAAGTCTGCTGAATATATGCATTTAAAAATCATCAAACATATAAAACCTTGATTATAAATACGGGTCTTGACAAAACCTGCTTTCGTTGGTTGGTTGGTTAGTCACTAAGTCGTGTCTGACTCTTCTGTGACCCCATGTACTGTAGTCTCCTCTGCCCAAGGGATTCTCCAGGCAAGAATACAGAAGCGGGTTGCCGTTTCCTTTACCACAGGCTTAAACCAAAAGGTTTCCAATGTACATAGTGAATGACTCTCAATCTTAGTAATATAAAAAGAAACCTACCAGCAGGAATTGAATAGAAGTGGTAATCCAAGGCTTTCTCACTGAGAAATGTGTATACAGCTCTCAGTACAATCAGGTTGCTGATTTCTCTGGGCATGTCACTGAACTGGCTTGTGGATTCCCAGAGGTTAAAGAACTTAAGTGGAAATGGCTTAGTCAACCATGAAGAAGTGAAGTGAAAGCTGCTCAGTCGTGTCTGACACTTTGTGACCCCCTGGACTAGATAGTCCATGGACTTCTCCAGGCCAGAATTCTGGAGTGGATAGCCATTCCCTTCTCCAGGGGATCGTCCCAACCCAGGGACTGAACCCAGGTCTCCCACTTTGCAGGCCGATTCTTTGCCAGCTGAGCCACAAGGGAAGCCCCTAGTCAACCATAGGGGACCGCAGTAGTGATCTGGGAGAAAGCAAGCTGATTTCCCTTCTATAGCAATTGAGAAATTTCTGAGAGAAAAGGACTTTATTCCCCGTCCCTACCCCCACACCCCCCGCCCCACACACACTCAGGTTTAAGGAGATATAATTAGTGTACAAAAAACTGGACCATAACCTATGAATAATGTTTGGTGATTTGGGGACTTATGTATAAAACCTTGTTACCATCTCTGTAGTTCAGGTAATAAAGATACCGATCACCTCCCAAAGTTTCTTTACATACCCTCCAACCCTTTTTCTCCTGTGGTCACATGAGATTTACCTTCTCAACAATTTTTTAAATTTAATTTTTAAATTAATTTTTATTGAAGTATAGTTGCTTTACAACATTGTGTTCATTTCTGCTGTACAGCAAAGCGAATCAGCTATGTGTTTACAGATCTCCCCTCTTTCTTGGATTTTCTTCTCATTTAGGTCACTATCAAGCAATTCGCAAGGTTCGATCCTTGGGTTGGGAAGATCCCCTGGAAACGGAAGTGGAAACCCACTCCAGTGTTCTTGCCTGAAGAATCCTATGGTCGGGGGAGCCTGATGGACTACAGGTCCCAGAGTCCCAAAGAGTTGGACACGACTGAAGCAACTGAGTACACAGACACATAGGCACAAAATTATACAGCAAATCTCTGGAACATAGCCATATTAATCACAACAGACTCAACAAAATTCACAACACTGGAATTGGGCCAGGGCTTGATCAGGAAAAGCGGCATGTAACTCGGTGTGGAATCACTTTAAACAGGTGCTCCATGTCACTCACACAAACTAGCTATAGAAGAATTGCCTTCAAAAGTTAATCACTAACTAAAACCAAGAAGAGCATTCCCGGCTGCTCTCAATACGAACAGGGGCCTGCAGAAATCGCCGTAAACCCGAATAATTCCCTGGGGAATTCACTGGGTGTGGAGGAAGAAACTGCTTTAAGCAGTGATCTGACCCATGACCAGAAATCTGACTTCATCGAAGGACAACATTGACCGGCACTTGGTTAGATGCAATCTCAGCCATTTAGCAGGAAGAACTGAGGGAGGCTGAAAAGCCAACTGCCTGGGGCTAAAGGAGGCGTCCAGACCCCCAGAGGTTTCAGGCCTTTGCTGAAGGGAACTGTAAGAAAGCTGCAGGGCTGGTCACTTTCCTGTTCTGGTCATGCCCAGCAGAAATGGTCATGCCCATTCTTTGTTAAGAATGTTTGAGGCCAAGATACCGGGAAATGTGGCTGCTGGCACCAGGTATCTGGTGCAGTGGTAAGGAATCCGCCTGCCAATGCAGGAAACGCAGGAGATGCGGGTTGGATCCCTGGATTGGGAAGATCCCTTGGAGGAGGAAATGGCAACCTGCTCCAGTATTCTTGCTTGGAGCATTCCATGGACAGAGGAGCCTGGCGGGCTACAGTCCATGCGATCGCAAAGAGTCGGACACGACTGAGCCTGCTCACACACATCAAATAGAATAATTCTGGGAATGCCCTGGTGGTCCAGTGGTTAGGACTTGGTGCTTTCACTACTGGGACTGAGTTCAGGCCCTGGTTGGGGGAACTAAGATCCTGTGTGCTGTGTGGTGTGGCAATTAAAAAAAAATAAAAGAATAATCCTGTTGTCAAGATGTTCCCCTCTGCAGTGTAATTTCACCTTGCTGAGAGGCTCAAAGTATCTGCTCAAAATTACTATCTGGATCTCCTCTGGAAGTTCTTTGATCACAGAGGTGTTCTGCCCATTGTGTGAATCCCTAAGTGCTTTCTTATCCAGAAACAGGTGGATGGGATGTGTCCCATGGTGGGCAAGGGGAGGGAAGGAAAGCCAGAAAGTGACTAGAGCAATTGGTCCATTTATTATTATTTTAAGCAACAGACTCTCCTTTATTTTCCCAAATGAAGTTTTACGCACAACCCTGACCTAGAAAAGGAGACTTTTGGGATTTGAGGCTAGATGGTTGGGATTTAGGTCCTGCCTGCTGGACACCGCCACCCCCCCAACCACCACCATTTGACCCTTCTAAATTTTGAAAATTATTACAACTGAGATAAATTCTTTAACACAGTGAGTGTTCTCTTTGGAGCTGTCAAAACCCATGCAGTGATGACTAGGTTAAGCCATAATCTGATTTAATAATCCTTGGTATGAGTTAGTTTAAATCAGATTTCTGTTTTTTTTTCCTAGAAACTGGCTAAAACAAATACACCAGAGAATGCTAATTTTAATAAAACAGAGGGGAAATGAGTTTTCAAGCATTTGGCTAATATGAGGTGGGGTAGACATGATGGAATCCCTCAGGAGGGACTCAGCACTGGATTTGGTTAGAACAGACAAAAGGTAGGATATGGCGATTGGGAGGAGTGACCTACTGTCATCTTATGCGTCACTTAATCCAGTTACTGACTGTATGACCCTGGGCAAGTTACTTGACCTCTCTGTGCCCTGGGCTCTTCATTATAACATAGCCATGATAGTAGCACATATCTTACAGTGTCGTTTTGAGATCAAACGAGTTGATATTTTTTAAGCCTTAGAACTCTGTCTGAAGCACAGAGAGCACTCTTCCTATTTTTTTGGCCACACCACGTGGCTTGTGGGATCTTAGTTTCCCGACTGGGGTACTATGCCAGTGATTGAGAAACTGGTCTAAGATTTAGAGATACTGTGTAAACTCACTACTTCTGATGATCATGATTATGTTGGCTATTACTCTCGTTTTAACCCTCCCTGTGATTCTGTAGGAGAAATGTGGAAGTACAGCGTCATACTGCAAAATGAGGCCAGAAAAGGCATTGAGTCCAACCACTTGTCTGGTCCTGAGGGTATCCTTGCCAAATAGAATTCAGTCTATGATTCAACCCTACATTTTTTTTTTTGGGGGGGAAGGGGGGGCAATCTTTTTAAATCGAGGGATAATTGCTTTAGAATGCGTTGGTTCCTGCCATATAATAACATAAATCAGCCATAAGCATACAGTGAAATGACAAAAAGATATGTTACAGAAGAAGGAACAAGGTAAAAACCTACAAGACCAAATAAATGAAGAGGAAATAGGCAACCTATCTGAAAAAGAATTTAGAGTAATGACACTAAAGAGCCTTATCTTTTCAACTGAGAATCGGCTACTAAAAGGTAACTGACATAGCACACCAGAAAAAAGATGTAGCAAGCCTGTTCTGAATGTCGAGGTCTTGACTGTGTGTGTGCTAAGTTGCTTCAGTCATGTCGGACTCTGCAACCGTATGAACCATAGCCTGCCAGACTTCTCTATTCATGGGATCCTCCAGGCAAAAATACTGACCCAGGGATCAAACCCTCGACTCTTGCATCTCCTGCATTGGCAGGCAAGTTCTTTAGCACGAATGCCACCTGGGAAACTTTGAATACAGTCTCAATGAAACTAAAAGACATCATGGGACAGTCAGGTATCCCAGGCAACTGATGAGACTTAAATGTTCCCTAGGTCAGAGCTTCTTTAACTATGCAGTATACCCACATCATGTGGGGGTGTTATTGAAAAAGCAGATTCCATAATTGGGGAGGGGGCAGCTGAGATTCTAGACTTCTAATAAGTTTCCAGGTGATACTGATGCTGCTGGCCCGGCCACAAGGGACCCCAATACCCTCTCCAGAGCTGGCAGGAGAATGCTAAATAACAATGTTACTAAACTTTGTTCAATGAGGTAAAGTACATGGGAAAACTATCAAGCCCCAAACACAGGCCACATACTATATTAGTAGAATATCTCTGGCTTCTTATCTCATTTCAATTTCTGGAGTGTGTATTTACCTGGCAAACATAAAATACCATCATCATCATCAACAAAGACTTGGGTTTATCCCTGATCCATCTGTCTCCTATCTAAAAACACACTCCCCACTGAAACATCTTTTGAGCTTTGGGAAGCCGTGAAAGGTGTGGTTATATATAAACAACACCAGAGAGGAAAGATGGGTACACAAATGGCAGGTGGTAAGGAAAACCTGGCAGAAAAGAACCAGAGAACATTTGCTAACCAAAATAAACATCTATATAATAAATATTAATACTATTTACCTTTGAGTTCAGACTGGGATACTCAGCTCAGAAAGTGATCATATATTTTCTACATTTGTAAATGAGAGATCATATATTTGTATGAAAAGATGATATGAATAAATGAATTAAATATACTATAAACTACCCCTTATGTCAGGGCAGGAATGGGGGTTAGAGTAGGTAATGGATATAAACCATTATTGAATACCTGCTTTCTAAAAACTGCTTTAGGGACTTCCCTGGATGTCCAGAGGTTAATCTTTGCCTTCCAATGCAGGGGGTGTGGGTTCAATCCCTTGGTTGGGGAGTTAAGATACCACATGCTTTGTGGCCAAAAATCCGTAACATAAAACAGAAGCAGTATTGTAAAAACTGCTTTACATGGATAGAGTTTAGTTTTCACTCAACCTTAAGAAACAGGTACAGGGTTAAGGTGCCCATTTCGTGGTTGAAGAGTCTGAGACTTGGAAAGTTTATACAACTCACCTAAATTTATATACTGGCAGAACCAGACTTTATAATCCATGTTTCTATCATAAAACTTCATAGTATCAGTCCAATACACTAAAAACTATAGATAGATTTCTGTTCCGATGTGGGTTTGGTATTTTGAGAACCTGGAAGAACTATAACCACTGGCAAGTGAGGAGCATATAGGAAAGTCCGTATTAAAGGCAAGTGCTTTCCAAGTTAAATTTTTCTTTTTAGCTACACTGTGTGGCCTGTAGGATCTTAGTTCCCCAACCAGGGATTGAACCATTGCCCCCTGCAGTGGAAGCTTGGGATCTTAACCAATGGAACATCAGGGAAGTCCCTCAAGTTCATTTTTAAAAATAAAAGATAATATAAACATAGAACATTCAAACAGGATACAAATTATACGAAGTGAAAAGTAAAATCTCTTTTGTTTCCCTTCTAGAAATGGAACTGTTGGGTCAATGATTCAGAATCTTTAAGGATGGACCCCCAGCCATAGGATGTTGTAAGGACCCTCCCAATGAGTTGGAAGCACAAACAGCTTGACAACTCCACCTGAGATCCTCTAAAACTAAATCCTACACACTGAAGCTGCTGCCACGCAACCTCTTTGATTTTAAGGTTCCTTTCGTTTCCTTTTTCAAAGTGATCTTCAATCTACAAAGATTCATTGAAAAAAAAAAAAAGCAAGTGGCACCATTTTCCACCAGCTCATGGGTGATATATCTGAAATCCCAGTACAGAGTTGGTGAATAGATCAGGAGTGTATCCACCTGTCTGTGTTCCTAGCAGAAGCATCATGTGTCTGTGAATCACAAGACCTGGCTGGCTGCTTCTGGCATGTTCACTGATAGGGAGGCTGCAAATGAAGCACTATGTTTTTTAAAATTTGTTTTCCTTTGTTTTGTTAATGTTTTATTTTATTTTTTTAATGATCCTGGATAGAAATTTTATTTGATGTGCTATTTCCTAGAATCTGTGGGCAAGTTTGTGCATTTTCAGGGATTTCTAAAGGCTTCCTGTTGGATGCCAAAATGGCACTGAAACTGTTGTAGTCTTGGGTAACGTCTTAGTGGTCAGTGATTGGAAATGACAGTGGGGTTTTGAGCAGACAATGACACCCCAAGAAAACAAATGGAAATACAAAGCACTTTGTCAAAGTCTCCTTGATAGCCTAAAACTGAAGGTAACCTCTTTACCACATAATTTAACATGACAATTATTCACTGACAATAGTTCTTAAAACAGCAAAGATCAGAGAGCTTTCTTCTGCAAGTCACAGTTAGTAAAATTTGGTTAAGAGGATTAAATTCACCTTGTTATGTGAACACTGAGAGTGAAGGGGAAAAGTTAACGGCTGCATTGGCTGCCAAGTGGCACACTTTTTAGTCCTTACTGGCAACACTTAAAAAGCAAGGACACAGTCTTTTTACTCAGTCTTGTCTTCACAACTCCATGAAAAAAGTAGCACTAGAATCACAAAATAAGGGAAAGAAAGCTGAACTGGGGTCAGTGGAGCATGAATATTGTTGAATGAAACTTAAATGCATTTTCCTTTTCCTTTTGAGCAAGCAGGTAACATTTTTTTTAAAGAATTCTTTTGTTTCTGGTATAAAGAAAGAAGGCATAGAGTATAGTAACGTACAAAATCAACTGGAGCATCAGGGAATAGTCTCGGCTAACTTCAAAGACTGGTGTTCTGAATACTGAATTTTTTTTTTTTTAATATTGGGGATTTTAAATCTAGGAAGCAGAAATTCTGGACTGTAATTTCTATACTATTCATATCCAATTTCTAGACTATGGTTTCTAGAAAAAATATGAGTGGTCAATATAGTTGTCAAGTAGATTGACACTAAAAGCATGATAATTTTCCCCTAATTATAATGAGGGGAATGTCAAACATTTGGATATAATATCAATTGTACTTTAAGGTAATAAGCAGTTTAAACCCCCAAACAATTCAGAGTTTGAAATCATGAGAACAAAGACAATGACAAAAAAGAGCTAACTATGAGAAGAATGTGTGTGCATAGTTGCAAAGTTGTGTCCAACTCTTTGCGACCCTGTGGACTGTAGCCGCCAGGCTCCTCTGTCCATGGGGATTCTCCAGGCAAGAACACTGGAGTGAGTTGTCATGCCCTCCTCCAGGGAATCTTCCCAACCCAGGGATCAAACCCAGGTCTCCCACATTACAGGCGGATTCTTTACCATCTGAGCCACCAGGGAAGCCCATGAGAAGAATATAAAAAGTCGTGTTTTTTGTTTTTTTTTTTAATAAATTACACATAGTCAAAATCCTTCTGCTGTTTTTGTTTTGATAGCTCATATTCTTCTCTAGTTGCGAGCTTTGGTAGTTGCAGCTCCCAGACTCTAGAGAACCGGCTCAGGAGTTGTGGCACACGGGTTTAGTTGCTTGCCAGCATGTGGGATCTTCCCAGGCCAGGGATCAAATACGTGTCTCCTGCATTGGCAGATGGATTCTTTACCACTGAGCCACTTTGAAACTCATAAATAGGAAGGCAATGAAAGAAAGAAACGGGAAGAAAGTTGGGTAGGGGGAGTCCCTTCTAAAGAGACTAAAGATGAAGCTACAGGGAAGGACAAAAAACTGACTGACTGACATCAGAAAGCTAATTTTCAGGTCCTTTCTCTCCCTTTCTAATACTTCTAAGTCTCTATTTAGCCTTCCTGGATTTGTCAGAGAAAAGTGAATATTTTCTTCTTCATGTTTATAAAACCCTTTACTTTCCTGGTACTTTTCTTGATGCTCCTACCAACTGTGTATGTATTCTCAATCTTTTTTTTTTTTTTTAATTTTTTTGGCTGAGCTGCATGGCATGCAAGAATCTTAGTTCCCACCCAGGGATTGAACCTGTGCCTCTTGCGTTGGAAGTGTGGAGTCCCAACCACTGCACCACGTGGGAATTCCCTCAATCTCTTTTTTTCTCTTAAGTTTTTGCTATTTTTAAAAAATTGAAACATAGTTGACATATAACATTATGCTAATTTCAGCTGTACTGCATGGTGATTTGATATTTGCATACATTATGAAATGATCACCATGGTCTAGTACCCATCTGTCCCCATAGAGAGTTATTATAATATTATTGACTGTACTTCTTGTGCTGTATATTATAGCCCTGTGACTTCTGTGTACCCTCTATCTTGAACCTAGAGTTACTAATCCAAGCTGGCTCAATCCAAGAGATGAGGTTTCGAGGCAAGGAATATGACTTTATTTGAAGAGCCCGATGACTGAGAAAATGGCAGATAGTGTCTCAAAATAACCATCTCTTGGGGTCTGGATGTCAGGTTCTTTTATATATCAGAGATATTGGGTGGGGGGAAGGTGAGGGAACAAAATAAGAAAGCCATTAATCTTGCAAATATCTTCTAGAAGGGCAAAGCTCAGGCAGGGAGTATGTTAATTTCTTCCTTCCTGCCATCTTCAGGTTGACAGGGTTCGAGCAAAAGCGCTTAACAGTCAGGCAGAGGGGCAGGTCTCTGAGGCAGACCATTATGTATGATTATCTTAACAAAAGCAAGTCAAAGAAACATTCCCAACATGGAGTCAGAACTGACCTCCCTGCAACACTAGAGGAAAGAGCATTATTGTGTTAAGGAAAGAGCATTATTTTGAGTTATTTAATCTACCCTGTTGTACATCAGACAAGTCACTTAAATTTGAAGAGGCCTCCCTGGTAGCTCAGATGGTAAAGAATCCACCTGTAATGTAGGAGACCCCGATTCTTGGATTGGGAAGATCCCCTGCAGAAAGGATAGGCTACCCACTCCAGTATTCTTGGGCTTCCCTAGTGGCTCAGCTGGTAAAGAATCTGCCTGCAATGCAGGAGACCTGGGTTTGATCCCTGGGTTGGGAAGATCCCCTGGAGAAAGGAACATCTACCTACTCCAGTATTCTAGCCTGGAGAATTCCACGGACTGTGTAGTCCACGGGGTCTTAAAGAGTCGGACACTACTGAGCGACTTTCACTTTCAGCCTCTCTCTGTGAAATGAATGGATAGGTAGCAAACCAAATACACTAAAGACTGTAAGTAACAAAAGAGTTGGTCTGAGCTGGCTTAAACAGAGGTGTATTGGCTCACACAACTGGAAGTCCAGAGACTGAGCAGGTTTTGAGGTTGGTTTAATTAAATAACTCCAGCTCCTGTTTCATTTCCCCTGGCTATGAGCATCTCTGAGTATTGCCTCACTGTCAGTCATAGCATCATTTTTGATGACAAAGCAATGGCAAGAATTTACAAGCTTCACATCCCTGTCTCACAATGTTGAGAAGAAGAAAGAGTGTGTCTTCAGGTAATCTCCTTTAAACAAGGGATGTTATTTTCCTCCCTCAGGCGTGTCCAACCCTTTGTGACCCCATGGACTGTAGCCCACCAGGCTCCTTCTGTTCTCGGGATTTCTCAGGCCAGAATACTGGAGTGGGTTGCCATTTCCTTCTCCAGAGGACCTTCCTGACCCAATGATCAAACCTGGGTGTCTTGCGTGGCAGGCAGATTCTTTACCAAGGTTTTATTTTCCTCAAGGTTTCTTAAAAATGTCTCTCCTTTTGGCTCAAATTGGGTTCCATCCCAAAGCCCAATACCATTGTATTAGTTTGCTATGGCTGCCATAACAAAATACCACAGGCTGGGTGGCTTAAACAACGGAAATTAATTTTCTCACAGTTCTGTAAACTAGAGTCTGAGATCAAGCTGTCAGCAGGGTTGGTTTCTCCTGTGCTCTCCCCTTGGCTTGTAAATTGTCATCTCCACATGTCTTCACACTGTCATTGCTCTGTACATGTCTGTGTCTGAAGTCATAATGAATTAAGGCAACTCTAATAACCTGATTTAAATTTAAGGACCTCATTAAAGGCCCTATCTCCAAATACGGTCATGTTTTGAGTCACTGGCGTTAGGACTTCAATGTATGAATTTGGGAGGCTCACAATTCAGTCCATTAACACCCATCTAATAGCAGGGATCTGGGTGAGCAGATTGGCTTAGGCTGAGATTCCAAACCAGTGAGGTCATCCCCACCACTAAGTCAAGCCCGTGGCCAAAACACATTGGCAGCAGCTGAAAAGGTGAAAGACTGGGTGAAAATTGGGCTGACAAAGGGAATCGGAAATCAACAGTGTTAACTATGGGTTTCCCTGATGGCTCAGATAGTAAGGAACCTGCCTTCAATGCAAGGGACAGGGGTTCGATCCCTGGGTTGGATAGATCCCCTAGTGAAGGAAATGGCTACTCACTCCAGTATTCTCGCCTGGAAAATTCCATGGACAGAGGAGCCTGGTGGGCTACAGTCCATGGGGTCACAAGGAGTCAGACAGGACTGAGCAACTAACACTTAAGTGTTAACTATAGGAAGGTTGGTGTAAAGGATCGCTGAAATCTCTTCTAGCTCTAAAACTCAACGACTGACAATCCCAAGTACTTTTCATCATAATGTACTAAAAGCTAATACAAGGCAATAGGTGGTGGTTTGATGACAGTAAACCAGAAAAAGGGGGTCAAATGTTATACTGCCAGAGAAGCCAGCAGGGCAACGTGACATTCTCTTAGAGATGTGGCTCTCTTGTCTCTTGATTGTGGGAATGGAAAACAAGACCATGATTCCAGGGGATGACTCCAGGGGCTGCATGTGTGGAGGGCAAGAGATGGCCCAGCATAGTCTATATTTCATCATGTAGGATATGGTAAGCAGTATACAAATATCAAAAGATGCTGGGACTTCCCTGGTGGTCCAGTGGTTAAGAATCTGCTTGCCAGTGCAGGGGACCAGGGTTTGATCCCTAGTCGGGAAGATCGGGAGAAGCTACCCTGCATCACAGCTAGAGAGTAGCACCCTCCCCCACCCAACTAGAGAAAGCCCTCGCACAGCAACAAAGACCCAGCACAGCCATAAATAAATAATAAACAAGCCAATTAATTTAAAAAAGGATGCTGATGAAAACAGTTGACACAGAAATTTTTCAGCCTTGGACTCAATCTTTAATTATGTTAGTTTAAAGCAAGAGAAATGAATGTTTTGTAGATTAAAATAATTAAATATCAACAGCATCATGGTTCAACCTAATAAAAAACCTTTCCCATAGACCTTAAAGACACACATTCTAAGACAAAGCAATGAATACAAAGGATTTGTGGAAGAAAAGATATTTCAGAGCATGAATTCACTTTTGGTCTGATAGACCCCCATAGACTCCATTTACCATACAATATAAAATGTTGGTAATGGCAATCTTGACTGATAGAGAAAAAGCTTAATTATATTTTATATGGTCTGTTTCCTTTATCTAAAAGCATATAAAAAACTAACAAAAACCATGGCTTTTTTTTTTTTAGTCTTGGCTATTTTAAATATATTTCCTTATTTATACTAAATAACTGAATCCTCAGCTATAAATGGGAAAATATAATTTAGACATTTTTTAAAGCAGACTTTTTCTTTACTAAAGTTATTTCACTTTATAGAAATTTTAGGTTGAAGAAATTTCTATTTATTATTTAATATCCCTCTCCTTAAAATTATGTTTAAGGGACTGGCCTGGCCATCGAGTGGTTAAGTATCCATGCTTCCAGAACAGACGGTACGGGTTTGATCCTTGGTAGGGGAACTAAGATCCTACATGCTCCATGGAGTGGCCTAAAAAAAAAATTGTTTGATGTATGTAGGATTTACGTTGATTAGGAAAAATTGGAAAGCTCCCCAAAACATTTCCTATAAATTTCCATTAATAAAAAATCACTTATGGCTCCTCAATGGAGAAGTTGCTCAGAAGAATGTCAGTAAAAGTTTTACATTCAGATTGCTTTGTTTATTTGTTCTCCAAGAAAAATATAGTATTATCTGCACAGAATCTGAGAAACTTCATTTCTTAGATTTTATTTGCAATCAGTTCAGTCAGTTCAGTTCAGTCGCTCAGCCGTGTCCAACTCTTTGCGACCCCATGAACCGCAGCACGCCAGGCGTCCCTGTCCATCACCAACTCCCGGAGTTCACTCAGACTCACGTCCATCGAGTTAGTGATGCCATCCAGCCTTCTCATCCTCTGTCGTCCCCTTCTCCTCCTGCCCCCAATCCCTCCCAGCATCAGAGTCTTTTCCAATGAGTCAACTCTTTGCAATACAGCAAGTCTATTTGTTGCTAACCAAAGTTTGGGGCCAGCGCTATTGGTAGAACAACAGAGCGCTTAATTAAAACACAGAAGAATTCTTTCTATTTGAGAAATTAAAGAATGTCACATTTTTCTTTTTCATTTTTCTTAAGGTGATCTCTAAAGAATGTATTTCTGTTATTCAGTCACTAAGTTTGTTGAAGTTTAATTGCTTATGTGGCTCTGATTGACAGAACCAAAGTGCAAAAGTCATCTTTTTCCTCCACACAGACTCAAACGCTGGTCGTATTACAGCTCACTGTGGGAGGTATTTATTCTGCAATTAAATGAGAGTGAGAAGAATGTTCTGAAGTTATTGCTTTAGTGCCTCTTTCACCAACCTACCCCCAACAACTTTTTAAAAATGATTAAAATCAAGGTTGAATGTGATTTTGGTAAGTAAAATTCTAGCCTTATATAAATTAGTTGAAAGTTAACAAATATAAGAGCAAGTATTTGCATTTAGGTTCAATTGTGAAATGAACATGTGACCTGGAGGTAGGTTGTTCCAAAAATTCTGAAGATTTTAGTCACTCTAAAGATTAAAATTGGGACTTCCCTGATGGTCCAGTGGCTAAGACTCAATACTCCCAGTTCAGAGGGTGTAGGTTCCATCTCTGGTCAGAGAACTAGATCCCAGGTACTACAACTAAGACCCAGCACAAACAAATAGATATTTAATTTTAAAAAAGCCTTCTGTTAACAACAAAAAATAAAGCTCAAAATTCTCCAAGCCAGGCTTTGGCAATATATGAACCATGAACTTCCAGATGTTCAGGCTGGTTTTAGAAAAGGCAGAGGAACCAGAGATCAAATTGCCAACATCTGCTGGATCATGGAAAAAGCAAGAGAGTTCCAGAAAAACATCTATTTCTGCTTTATTGACTATGCCAAAGCCTTTGACTGTGTGGATCACAATAAACTGTGGAAAATTCTGAAAGAGATGGGAATACCAGACCACCTGACCTGCCTCTTGAGAAACCTATATGCAGGTCAGGAAGCAACACTTAGAACTGGACATGGAACAACAGACTGGTTCCAAATAGGAAAAGGAGTACGTCAAGGCTGTATATTGTCACCCTGTTTATTTAACTTCTATGCAGAGTACCTCATGAGAAACACTGGTCTGGAAGAAGCACAAGCTGGAATCAAGATTGCTGGGAGAAATATCAATAACCTCAGATAGGCAGATGACACCACCCTTATGGCAGAAAGTGAAGAGGAATTAAAAAGCCTCTTGATGAAAGTGAAAGAGGAGAGTGAAAAAGTTGG
>SJYQ01001396.1:1607508-1755405 GCA_006410935.1 Redunca redunca | reverse complement strand
CATTCTGAAGGAGATCAGCCCTGGGATTTCTTTGGAAGGGATGATGCTAAAGCTGAAACTCCAATACTTTGGCCACCTCATGCGAAGAGTGGACTCATTGGAAAAGACTCTGATGCTGGGAGGGATTGGGGGCAGGAGGAGAAGGGGACGATCAAGGATGAGATGGCTGGATGGCATCACTGGCTCGATGGACGTGAGTCTGAGTGAACTCCGGGAGCTGGTGATGGACAGGGAGGCCTGGCGTGCTGCAATTCATGGGGCTGCAAAGAGGCAGACACGACTGAGCGACTGAACTGAACTGAAAACTAGTCCAAGTATGACCTGACTATCTAGTACTGCAAAAACGGAAGTGTACTGAGACACTGAGAAGTAAAATTCCCACTGTTCTATGAACTAGTCAGGTTGCAACTGGGGCATCTTCATAATCAAATTTTAAGAGCAATATTGATGAAATGAAGTGGGTGGGCAGACCAGAACACTGAATTATGTGAGGAACAGTGTATGAAATGAGAGGTGCTGAGGCGAAGAGGAGACTAAGGGGAAGGAAACCACTTAGATCCAATTAGCATCCCTTTTGTGCCAGGGAACTGAATTAGATGGCTTCTCGTGAAGTGAAAGTCGTTCAGTTGGGTCGACTCTTTGCAATCCCATGGACTGTGCGGTCCTTGGAATTCTCCAGGCCAGAATACTGGAGTGGGTTAACCATTCTCTTCTCCAGGGGATCTTCCCAAACCAGGGATCAAGCCCAGGTCTCCCACATTGCAGGCGGATTCTTTACCAACTGAGTTATCAGGGAAACCCAAGATGCCTTCTAGTACCTTGGTCAATTCTCAAAGTAATCCTTTGCCATAGGATTATCATCTCCATCTTCCCAGTGGCTTCTTATGATTAGGCAACTTGTCCCAAAAGTCTTCATTAGACAGTGACAGAGTTGTGACTCCATCTCCTGCTTGTCTGATATCAAAACCCGCATTTTCCCTCTCATATGTTAGGCCATCATCACTGGTTCTGGGTTCTGGAGAAAGTTATGCCTCAAAAGTTGCCTCCTTTGGCCCTTTGTTCAACACTATTTAGGGCCCCTGAGTATACGACGCAGCATGCCAAGAATTCTGCCAGAAGTCAGCCTCTGTCTTCTTAAATGAAAGAAAAATATGCGTCACAATAACAACAGTGATGGGTGGGAAAAGTAACATAAGCAGTACAGTTAATGTGCTTCAGGGAAAGAAATACTCCTGCTGAAGAAGAGATCGGCATTTGAACTGGGCTTTCAAAGACAGAGGGATTTGGACGTGTTGAGATGGGGCGGGGAGGGCATCCCAGGCAGAAAGCGCACCGTGACCACGGGAAAATGCAATGCATGTCTAGGGAACATTAAATGGTTTATCTTGTGTCTCTAACACAGACGATGAGAAGATTAATGAGGAATGAGTTGGAGAGATGGATTGATCTAGAGGACAGCAGGTCAGAAATGCCAAGCTAATGAGTTCTGTAATGTTCTGTAGGCAATGGGGAGCCATGACTTATTTTTTTTTTTAATTAGGGCAATTACAATGGCATCTATGGGGTTTTTGTATAGAGAACATGCTGCCAAGCAGAAAAGAAAGTCAGAGGAAGTTGGAAGGCTTCAATTTCCCAACACAAGCTAATGAGAGCCTGAGTGATTGTACTGTGTAGGCTTCCTCAATTTCTTCCCTTTTTATTTTTAATGATATCTTAAAGACAAAGCTTCCATTTTTTTCACTTAGGTTATGGTGTTTATTTTTTATTAAAATTTAATACAATTTAAAACATTTTCATTTTAAATTAATTTTATTGGCTTATAGTTGATTTATAATGTCATATTAGTTTCTCAGATGGTAAAGAATCTGCCTGCAGTACAGGAGACCTGAGTTTGATCCCTGGGTGGGGAAGATCCCCTGAAGAAGGGAATGGCAACTTACTCCAGTATTCTTGCCAGGAGAATTCCATGGACAGAGGAGCCTGGTGGGCTACAGTCCATGGGGTCACAAAGAGTCAGACATGACTGAGAGACTAACACATTGCATTAGTTTCTGCTGCACAGCAAAATGAATCATTTAAACATATATCTACTCTTTTTTAGAGTCAATTCCCATATAGGCCATTCAGTTCAGTTTAGTTCAGTTCAGTCGCTCAGTGGTGTCCGACTCTTTGCGACTCCATGAATCGCAGCATGCCAGGCCTCCCTGTCCATCACCAGCTCCCGGAGTTCACTCAGACTCACGTCCATCGAGTCAGTGATGCCATCCAGCCATCATCCTCTGTCGTCCCCTTCTCCTCCTGCCCCCAATCCCTCCCAGCATCAGAGTCTTTTCCAATGAGTCGTCTCTTCGCATGAGGTGGCCAAAGTACTGGAGTTTCAGCTTTAGCATCATTCCTTCCAAAGAAATCCCAGGGCTGATCTCCTTCAGGATGGACTGGTTGGATCTGCTTGCAGTCCAAGGGACTCTCAAGAGTATTCTCTAATACCACAGTTCAAACTCATCAATTCTTCGGCACTCAGCTTTCTTCACAGTCCAACTCTCACATCCATACTTGACCACAGGAAAAACCATAGCCTTGACTAGACGGACCTTTGTTGACAAAGTACTGTCTCTGCTTTTGAATATGCTATCTAGGTTGGTCATAACTTTTCTTCCAAGGAGTAGGTGTCTTTTAATTTCATGGCTGTAGTCACCATCTGAAGTGATTTTGGAGCCCCAAGAAATAAAGTCTGACACTGTTTCCCCATCTATTTCCCATGAAGGGATAGGACGAGATGCCATGATCTTCATTTTCTGAATGTTGAGCTTTAAGCCAGCCTTTTCACTCTCCTCTTTCACTCTCATCAAGAGGCTTTTAGTTCCTCTTCACTTTCTGCCATAAGGGTGGTGTCATCTGCCTATCTGAGGTTATTGATATTTCTCCCAGCAATCTTGATTCCAGCTTGTGCTTCTTCCAGTCCAGCGTTTCTCATGATGTACTCTGCATAGAGTTAAATAAACAGGGTGACAATATACAGTCTTGACGTACTCCTTTTCCTGTTTGGAACCAGTCTGTTGTTCCATGTCCAGTTCTAACTGTTGCTTCCTGACCTGCATATAGGTTTCTCAAGAGGCAGGTCAGGTGGTCTGGTATTCCCATCTCTTTCAGAATTTTCCACAGTTGATTGTGATCCACACAGTCAAAGCCTTTGGCATAGTCAATAAAGCAGAAATAGATGTTTTTCTGGAACTCTCTTGCTTTTTCCATGATCCAGCGGATGTTGGCAATTTGATCTCTGGTTCCTCTGCCGTTTCTAAAACCAGCTTGAACATCTGGAAGTTCACGATTCACGTATTGCTGAAGCCTGGCTTGGAGAATTTTGAGCATTACTTTACTAGTGTATGAGATGAGTGGCAATTATGTGGTAGTTTGAGCATTCTTTGGCATTTCCTTTCTTTGGGATTGGAATGAAAACTGACCTTTTCCAGTCCTGTGGCCACTGCTGAGTTTACAGAATATTGAATGGAGCTCCCTGTACAGTAAAATTTTACATAATTTATAAAAGCTACTTTCTATTGACTATTACAAAGTATCCCCATGTGTACAATACATCTGCGATCTACCTTACACTCAATAGTTTGTATCTCCTATTTTGCCACCCCTCTACTGCCGCTACCCTCCTCCGTATATGTAACCACTAGTTGTCCTCTATATCTATGCCTGCCTCCATTTGTTTTTAAGCCCTTTTAAGCCCACGAAACCCTCATTCATATCATCCAACAGCTGTCCCATCAAATGGACTCAACCTGCCCTTTATTGCCTTTTGTTAATCTCCTTTGCCTTTCTCCCCTTCCACTGATCAATATTTTCGGTTTCCTGACTTCTGCCTTCAAGCCTGGGCCCCTTGAGTTTGACCTTCATCCTTACTTTCCTGCTGTGTGGACACCAGCTTTCTCCCATGCGCTGTGCTTTGTTTCACTTTCATCCTTGGACCTTTCCATCATCTCTGACAAGTTCAGTCTTGCCTCAGCTTTGGCCTTAATCCTCCATTCTGTATTAGTCAGGATTCAAAACTGCAAACGGAAACTACTCTAGTGAGTTCATGACAAACGGTTTTTAAAGTTTAATAAATGACGTTTGGTACCTCGTGGAAGTTCGAAGACTGCTGGCCTAGAGGCAGTGCAATCAGGATCTGTGTCTGCATCAAACTATGAGGGCTGCTAAAGAGGAGAGGGCTTCACTGCTGCTGGGCACAGAGACCACGCTGCAGTGACTCCAGGGACTCAGCACAAGTTTCACCAATAGAGCTGATACCTCTATTGTCATTGTTGTGAAATGGTAGAAGATTACAAGGGCTCCTGCTTCCTAAGGTTGTTTGTTCACTTCTGGAGTGAAATCTTTATGACTGTGTCTAATGGGTGAAACCTAACCACCTGCAAAGATGGACGATGCACCACGGAGCTAATGAAGCTGCAGCCTCAGGACCCCGTACATGCACAGACCCCTCCCAAGGCCCTGGGAGAGTCCTAGGAATGGTATAGATTCTGCACAATTTGCATAAGAAAGATACTGTAACTGCAACCCTGCTTCCTCTGCCCTGCTTACTAAATTTACACAATGTGTAAACTCTATGTTTTAAAGCTTAAAGAAACTTCTCTAAACCATCAATCAAAAAAAAAAGCTTTGACCAATTTGGCTAAAGAACAGTCTCAAGTATCTTCCTATTCTTTTACAAAATAAAAAGCCATTGCATATAACAAGTCAATCAAGGACTCTGCAGCTAAAATAATAATAAATAATCATAAAACTATAAAAGTAATGCATTAGGCAACTAATTTAAATTACATCGTTTCTCTAGATTTGTGATATGTATGATACTGGTCATTTTTTAAATTAAAAAAACATTTTTTTCTCATTCTAAAAAAGTATTTAACTTTTAAACCTAATTTTGAGTTCATAATTTTGCTGCTTTTTTTTTAATGAAAGAAATTTTCCCTTAATTGTACTAGCTTCAAGCCCTACAAAATTACGATCTGCCCCTGGCAGAATCCCTGAACCCTAACTAAGCAGGGTAAGCAAATTATGGGGAATTCCTCAGACAAAAGAAGCATGTTTAAACATGCCGAGTAGCCCTAAACATGATGAATGTCTTTTCCTTTGTGGTTGAGTGTGTGTCTGGCATCTGAGAAGAGCAGCTCTTTTGAGGAAAAGTACTTAGATAGGTTTTGGAAAAGGCATGGAGAGTCAGGAACACATAACACAAATATTACATAGACATGATGAGAGATAAGGTTGTGCAGGAGGCCAAAGGACCCTAAGGATTAGCAAAGATAGTGGTCAGGATAGGAATGCTAATAGCCAGGATAGAGATCTCAGAGCTGATTCCGATTCAGGGAGGAATTGGCAAGACAGCCTTCGTTTTGAAACATTCTAGGACTCAAACTGTGTAAGCCTTTAGAAAGACTACTCAGGAGATCTGCTAATATTAGCTCACCATCTCATAGCACTGAATGAAGGATAGCAACAATTAGAATTATAAATGTAATTAAGCAGCCAAAGGAAAAGAAAATAACAGATTAGTTTAGAAAAATACCAACAAATGGAATTGAAAAGCAAGGATAACTAAAAAGCAGATCAGGAGCGAAATAAATCAGAGAGAGGAAAACAAATATCATATACTAACGTATATATATGGAATCTAGGAAAATGATATTGATGAACTATTAGCAGGGCGAGAATAGAGGTGCAGGAGTGGAGAATGGGCTTGTGGACTTGGGGAAGAAGTGGGGGGCAGGAACTGAGAGAGTAGCATGGGCATACAAACCCCACCATGTGTGAAATAGGGAGGGGAAGCTGCTGTACAGCGCAGAGAGCTCAGCCCAGTGCCTCGTGATGACCTAGAGGACTGGACGACGAGGGTGGGAGGGAGGCTCCAGAGGGAGGGGATATGTGTGTATACACGTGGCTGACTTTTCATGATGCTGTGTAGCAGAAGCAAAGAAACATTGTAAAGCAATTGCTACAGTTTAAGTCGCTTCACTCATATTGGTATCCGACTCTTTGCAACGCTGTGGACTGTAGCCCTCCAGGCTCCTCTGTCCGTGGAATTCTCTAGTCAAGAACACTGGAGCAGGTTGCCACGCCTTCCTCTAGGGGCTCTTCCCTACCCAGGGATCAAATCTCTGTCTCCTGCTTTGCAGGTGGATTCTTTACCACTGAGCCACTGGGGAGCCTATAAAGCAATTATGTTCCCTTTTTAAAAAATGCTACTCATGATTAAATTCTAGAGATCCTGCTTTGATGTTAAGCAAATTTTAATCTATGATTAAAAAAAGAGAAAAATAGTAAAACTAAGTAGGATTACCAAAACATGCTTGGCTTATGGAAACAGTTGTAACAGCAGCAGGTATTTATAGAGAGTTTTCTACATGCCATGTGTTATATTAAAAATTTGTATAGATTACTTACGTTATTTCTTATAACAATCCACTATCCCAGTATCATTATTCTCATTTTACATATGGATAAACTGAGTCTTAGAGTGGTTAAATTACCTGCCAGTTTACAGACCATGGTCTGGACTCTGAAACCTGAACCTGAGTACATAACGAGTATTAAATTGCTCTATGCTGTTCGGCTACCTCGTCTTCATTATTTTGTTGAAACACACCTATGTGGAAAGCACTATGCAAATATACATGCTTTGTTCCACCACGACCATGAGAAGTTAAATTCATCTTTGACAGTCTCACACTCATACTAAGGAATAATGGCCCATTCAGAGCTGCACAGAAATCAGTGACCAAGTAGATTGGATTCCCGAATGGCTGGCTTTTGGCAGCCTTGCTGTTTGGGGTGTAAAGGTTGTTTAATGTAGGCAATATGACTAACGTGAGTCTATTTGAAAGAGAGAAGAGAGAGATTATCTGTACATTGTGGATTATATTCAGTCTTTCTTTTTCCTTTTCAGTTTCTGATGGGAGATTTAAACACCAGGCTTCAGGGGAAATGGGACCAGGAAGCTTTGAGCATCCATACCCACTGCTCACACAGGGGTAATGAAAGAGTCCTTCATTCCCAGTCCAACTGAGGTAGAGAAGAAAGAAAAATAAGGAGAGGCTGTAGCTTGTTTTTTTTTTTTTTCATTCTTTTAGTCAGTGCAAGCAACTGGGTATCAGTATCCAATGTAACACACCCCAGTTTTTAGTCCCTTTAATGCCTTCATTTTATTCATCACAATTATTTTTCTCATTTGTTGTCTTATTTCTCTTTCTCTTATGGTATGCATTTTTCACAGGGAAAATGCAATATCACCCGCAAAAGGGTAAAAACTGGTTCCTGGAGAGGCAAAAAAAAAAAAAAAAATTCATCTATGTTTAAAGCAAAGATATGCACAATATATAAACAGACTTACAATATAGCTATGGTATTAAACACAATACTTAAACAGAGATACAGTATATCTGTAGTATTAAAATTGCACAGTGGAGCCAATTAGGAAAAAGACTTTTTTCTTTTCAAAATATATTTATTTATTTGGCTTCGTTGGGTCTTAGTTGCAGCAGGTGGCACCTTTGTTGTGTCATGTAGGATCTTTAGTTGTGGTGTGGGTTTAGTTGCTCTGTGACATGTGGGATTCTAGTTCCCTGACCAGGGATTGAACTTGCGTCCCCTGCATTGCAAGGCAGATTCTTAATCACTGGACTACCAGGGAAGTCCCAAGGGGGGGGAATTTTTTCTAATAAGTTTCCTTGGGTTGGGGGTAAGCATGAAAAAACAGAGAAAGGCTATTCAAGGGGGTGAGTTTCAGAAGGGCAGGAACGACAGAATCCTTGTAGATTGTAGCCCCAAAGTCTAAAAGTGACTTGCACAGACTAAGGACATAATAAATATCTAATGGCAGAAAGTGAAGAGGAATTAAAGAGCTTCTTGATGAGGGTAAAAGAGGGGAGTGAAAAAGCTGGCTTAAACTCAACACGCAAAAAACTAAGATCATGGCATCTGGTTCTATCACTTCATGGCAAATGGAGAAAACTGGAAACAGCGACAGATTTTATTTTCTTGGGTCCCCAAAGCACTGCAGATGGTAGCTGCAGCCACTAAATTAAGACACTCACTCCTTGGAAGAAAATCTATGACAAACTGAGACAGCATATTAAAAAGCAGAGACATCATTTTGCCAACAAAAGTCTGTATAGTCAAACCTATGGTTTTTCCAGTGGTCATGTTCAGATGTGAGAGTTAGACCATAAAGAAGACTGAGTGCCAAAGAATTGATGCTGTGCAGCTGGAGAAGGCTCTTGAAAGTCTATTGGACAGCAAGGAGAACAAACTCATCAATTGTAAAGGAAATCAACCCTGAATATTCACCAGAAGGACTGATGCTGAAGCTGAAACACCAGTACTTTGGCCACCTGATGCGAAGAGCTGCCTTATTGGAAAAGACCCTGATGCAGGGAAAGATTGAGGGCAGGAGTAGAAGAGGGCAACAGAGGATAAGATAGTTGGATGGCATCACTAACTCAATGGACATGAGTCTGAGCAAACTCCAGGAGATAGTGAAGGACAGGGAAGCCTGGCGTGCTGCAGTCCACAGGGTTAAAAAAAGTCAGACATGACTTAGCGACTGAATAGATGTTAATGACAGATCAGGTTTTGTTATTTTTTAAAGCAGGAAGAAAGAGAGTGGGGAAAAGAGGACATTTTTTCCCTCTAGATGAAACAAGGCAGGTGGGGCAAGAGAATATAAATTATCAAGGTGTCAACTCAGAAGTGAAGTTACTTCTCTATTTTTTCAGAAAGCTACTTGTCACCATCACCTAGTGCTGACTTTCAGATATCACCAGGCAAAATACTTAATTTAAAAAATGGGCACACAGTGTTTCATTCGGAACTTTGTTGTCATTCTCATGCTTTGCCTAATGTCCTTGCTGCTGCTGCTGCTGAGTCGCTTCAGTCGTGTCTGACTCTGTGCGACCCCATAGACAGCAGCCCACCAGGCTCCCCCGTCCCTGGGATTCTCCAGGCAAGAACACTGGAGTGGGTTGCCATGTCTTTCTCCAATGCATGGAAGTGAAAAGTGAAAGTGAAGACGCTCAGTCGTGTCCGACTCTTAGCGACCCCATGGACTGCAGCCCCCTAGTATCGTTATTATTTTCCACATGAGCCCAGACTTGAATTTGGTGAGCTCAAAGTCCAGACTGCCAGGCAGTGCCGGTGAGTAGGTGTAAAGTGTATGGGAAGGGAGGACCAGCGGCTCCCAGCCATCACACAGTATCCATTCTTGGCCACAGAGACTCCATGCCCTGCCTCCTAACAGGCTGATATGGGGTTCCTTTCCGTTCAGGGTTGGGACCACTAGAGATAATTGAGACAGTGGGCATTTCTTGTGATTTCTTTCCATTTCCTCAGTTCAAGACTTCTTCCTACAGCTTCCTCTCATGAAGTAGAAGTCACAACCTCAAAGGGTTCTGCAGAAACAGAAGAAATGCTACAGTCATGAACTGGTGCTAACTGATTTCGCCTCATCTCTATGCTTCAAATGCCAATGGCCAAACAGGGAAACTTTCGACACAAGGATCTTCAAGGACATTCCGTTCTATGGTGTTGGTTCTATACAGTTCAAATGGCATGAGATTCCATACACTGACTTAACTAGACAGAAATACTCTTTATAACATATTATACTAGGATGAAATTTCTACATATTGGTTAGAAAGCCTCTTGAGTAAAGCAATAATATAAAGAGATAGGAAATAATAAAAAGAGATAGGAAAAGATAAAAGTATTTGTTTCTTCTGAACGAAGTAGCTGAAGAATGTTTTAACAAACAGACGAATCATGAAAATATGTCCCTACAGTTCTTCATCCACTTGAAAATGATCTAAGGTAACCAGAAATGATTACACAAGGATAAATGGTTTTAGAGCATATGAAAATGGGTTCCATTGGACAAGAGGAGATTTTTGACTTTGATAAGTTGCTAGAATTCAGAGCACATGGAGGATGGTTAACCTTTGAGAAGGGTCTACTCTTTGAGACTTCTGGAGAAGGAAAAGATGAAACAGGGAAATAAGAAGATGGAATGTTAGCCAGAGTTTTCCTGGTGGGTGTCTCTTGATCTGACCCAGAAGGAACTTTCTCAAGATCTGGCCTCAGTAGAGGCATATTCAATATTATTTTTCCAAGAAACGCTTCCATGCACATAAATGGTCCCATGAAGCTCCTGATTCATTCCGTCATCCATCATGTGTTTTGTGAAATCAGTGAACTCTTGAAACATTGATGGTCAGAGCTGGCAGCTTTCTTCCAGTCAGTGGAAATCTTAGCCATACTGCTGCTGCTGCTATTAAGTCGCTTTAGTCGTGTCCGACTCTGTGCAGCCCCATAGACGGCAGCCCACCAAGCTCCACTGTCCCTGGGATTCTCCAAGCAAGAACACTGGAGTGGGTTGCCATTTCCTTCTCCAATGCATGAAAGTGAAAAGTGAAAGTGAAGTCGCTCAGTCATGTCCGACTCTTAGGGACCCCGTGGACTGCAGCCTACCAGGCTCCTCTGTCCTTGGGATTTAGCCATACTAGCACCCCATAAGGTGTCCCCTGCCCCCTCTCCCCTGACAAGAGGGTAACAGAGGTCATAATCTTTAAGTGAGAACAGTGAGGAGGAACTGAGAACTTTGAATTGGGTCAGAGTTTGAAACAGCCCATGTGGGAAATTGAAGATAAAAGACAGTTATACAGAGATTTTTTTTTTTAATCTAGAGAATTAAAATCAGAATGTATTTTTTGAAGAAAGGGTAAAATTTTGGAACTATGGGAAGCTCCCTTAACAGACCTCCATTTAACCAAATCTCCAAATTATCCAATTTTCTCCCTTCTCTCTGTAATTCTGGCAGATGCCCATGAGCCTTTTATTGTAATTATACATTTTTTTTTCCTTTTCAAATATAGACTATTAAAACTTACTTTTAGGGGGTACAGTTGTATGAATTTTGACATATTACATTGTATGTATAGATTAGTATGCCAGAATCAGTCTACCAGAAAGTTCCATTGCCCCCCATTCCAATTCCATTGTTGGCATTTTTAATGCCATTCTAATAGATTTGAGGTATTATCCCATCATGGGTTTAATTTTCATTTCACTAATCACTAAAGATATTGAATATCTTTTCATGTGCTCATTTGCCATCTACAAAAACTTTTTTTATTAAGTGTCAGCCACTATTTCTTCAAATATATTTTCAGCACCACACTCATACCTCTTTCCTTCTTGGACTCCAGTGAGTCAAAGTTAAACCTTTTGTTAATATTCCACAGGTTCCCAAGGCTAAGTTTTTTTTTCTCTCAATTCTTTTCCCTGTTTTTCAGACTGCATAATTTCTGTTGATCTGTCTTTGAGTCCAGAACTGTACCAAAAAGATCTTCACGACCCAGATAATCATGATGATGTGATCACTAGTCTAGAGCCAGACATCTTGGAATGTGAAGTCAAGTGGGCCTTAGAAAGAATCACTATGAACAAAGCTAGTGGAATTCCAGTAGAGCTCTTTCAAATCCTGAAAGATGATGCTGTGAAAGTGCTGCACTCAATATGTCAGCAAATTTGGAAAACTCAGCAGTGGCCACAGGACTGGAAAAGGTCAGTTTTCATTCCAATTCCAAAGAAAGGAAATGCCAAAGAATACACAAACTACCGCACAATTGCACTCATCTCACACACTAGTAAAGTAATGCTCAAAATTCTCCAAGCCAGGCTTCAGCAATACGTGAACGATGAACTCCCTGATGTTCAAGCTGGTTTTAGAAAAGGCAGAGGAACCAGAGATCAAATTGCCAACATCCGCTGGATCATGGAAAAAGCAAGAGAGTTCCAGAAAAACATCTATTTCTGCTTTATTGACTATGCCAAAGGCTTTGACTGTGTGGATCACAATCAACTGTGGAAAATTCTGAAAGAGATGGGAATACCAGATCACCTGACCTGCCTCTTGAGAAATCTGTAGGCAGGTCAGGAAGCAACAGTTAGAACTGGACATGGAACAACAGACTGGTTCCAAATAGGAAAAAGAGTACGTCAAGGCTGTATATTGTCATCATGCTTATTTAACTTCTATGCAGAGTACATCATGAGAAACGCTGGACTAGAAGAAACACAAGCTGGAATCAAGATTGCTGGGAGAAATATCAATAACCTCAGATAGGCAGATGACACCACCCTTATGGCAGAAAGTGAAGAGAAGCTAAAAAGCCTCTTGATGAAAGTGAAAGAGGAGAGTGAAAAAGTTGGCTTAAAGCTCACCATTCAGAAAACGAAGATCATGGCATCCGGTCCCATCACTTCATGGCACATAGATGGGGAAAGAGTGGAAACAGTGTCAGACTTTATTTTTGGGGGCTCCAAAATTGCTGCAGATGGTGACTGCAGCCATGAAATTAAAAGACGCTTACTCCTTGGAAGAAAAATTATGACCAACCTAGATAGTATATTCAAAAGTAGAGACATTACTTTGCTGACTAAGGTTCGTCTAGTCAAGGCTACGGTTTTTCCTGTGGTCGTGTATGGATGTAAGAGTTGGACTGTGAAGAAGGCTGAGCGCTGAAGAATTGATGAGTTTGAACTGTGGTGTTGGAGAAGACTCTTGAAAGTCCCTTGGACTGCAAGGAGATCCAACCAGTCCATTCCGAAGGAGATCAACCCTGGGATTTCTTTGGAAAGGATGCTAAAGCTGAAGCTCCAGTACTTTGGCCACCTCATGCTAAGAGTTGACTCATTGGAAAAGACTCTGATGCTGAGAGGGATTGGGGGCAGGAGGAGAAAGGGATGACTGAGGATGAGATGGCTGGATGGCATCACAGACTCGATAGATGTGAGCCTGAGTGAACTCCAGGAGATGGTGATGGACAGGGAGGCCTGGTGTGCTGCGATTCATGGAGTCGCAAAGAGTTGGACATGACTGAGTGACTGAACCGAACTGACCTGAGTCCTTTGGCTCCAGTTCTATTATCTCCATTCTACTCTTGAGCCCAGCAAGCGAATCTGTTTATTTCAGTTGCTGTATTCTTCAGTTATAAAATTCCCTTTTGGTTCTTCTTTATATCTTCTCTCTTCTTGCAAAGAACTTTCTACTTGATTCAAATGTGTTTGTGATCTCTTTTTAAAAACATTTATTAATAGCTGCTTTAAAGTCTTAACCAGGTAATTCTAACATCCATGTTACTCATCTTTGGCATCTGCTACATGTGTGGATGTGAGCGTTGGACTATAAACAAAGCTGAGCACAGAAGAATTGATGCTTTTGAGCTGTGGTGTTGGAGAAGACTCTTGAGAGTCCCTTGGACTGCAAGGAGATCCAACCAGTCCATCCTAAAAGAGGTCAGTCCTGGGTGTTCATTGGAAGGACTGATGCTGAAGCTAAAACTCCAATGCTTTGGCCACCTCGTGCAAGGAGTTGACTCATTGGAAAAGACTCTGATGCTGGGAGGGGTTGGGGGCAGGAGCAGAAGGGGACGACAGAGGATGAGATGGCTGGATGGCATCACTGACTTGATGGACATGTGTTTGGGTGAACTCCGGGAGTTGGTGATGGACAGGGAGGCCTGGTGTGCTGTGATTCATGGGGTCGCAAAGAGTCAGACACGACTGAGTGACTGAACTGAACTGAACTGAATTCTCTTTTCCTAAATTCAAAGTGAGATTTTCCTGATTCTTTGACAGCAAGTTATTTTTGATTGCATATTTGACATTTTGAATATTATAAGATTCTAGATCTTGTTTAAGTTATATGGAGAATGAAGGCTGCTATTTTTGTTTTAGTAGGCAGTCAGTCTGGTTAGGTTCAGGTCACAATCTCTAACTCACCTCCAGTGGGTTATGTTTTTACTGCCAGATCAGTTTCCATATCTTTGAAGTGCTCTTTGAGCCTGTTCCACGTGTGCCTTCTCCAGCAGCCAGTCTGCGACGTGGGCAGGTAGCCTGTCTGTTAAATTTAAATGTTGACTTTAGACAGATCCGAGTATGTACTACTTTGGCATGAGCTCAGGATTCAGGAATAAATTTATGGGGTCACTTTCCTGAGCAGTCCTCTCTTCCAGAGATCCCAGTACTTTCCAGTTTCCTAAACTCCCATTTTGGTTCTCACATCTGAACAGTGGGGCTGTCTTTAACCACTCTGCTGCCAACTTCTACAACTTTGCCTGCTTGTGGGTCTAAGCCTTGGGAAGACCAGAAAAAAAGATGTAGTAAATTTAGCAATGCTTCAGTCAGTGATATTTCAAATTCTAGGCTTTTTCCTTCAAATTTTGCCATTATTTACTTTTTTGGACAAGTAGCTGCTTTGTGTGTTCTGTTCAGAGACAGAAGCGTGCTCATTCTTATCTGGAAACAAACTCCATAGATTCTGATTAAACACGGTGTAAACCAATGCCATATGAGGACAGAAGTGGTTGAAGTTTTTCATAGTTTATTGAATATTTCTGAGGGTTTACATAGAGATGAGTTGGTAACAAAACAACTTATCAAATCTGTAAATGATAGCAAAAGACCAAGGGAAAGTCATTGAAATCTAGATGGGTTCTGTACTTGTTTCACAATGTATATAAGTTCTTTCTCCACTTGACAAAAATCATATCCAGGAAACCACAAATGATGCATCATAAGTATGCCTATTCTAAAAAGAGAACTTAGAATGACAGTTAGCAGATCCACCTTCAGTTAAAAGATCCTGGCTCCCCAAGACAGAATCCTCATGCACTGTTGATAGGAATGTAAATTGCTATGGTCACTATGGAAAAGAGTGTAGAGGTTCCTTAGAAAATTAAAAAATAGATGGTCCTGCTGGATCCCTATGATCCAACAGGTCCACTGTTTAATACTTATCTAAAGAAAACAGAAGCTTAATTTTAAAAGATGACTACACTTCCATGTTCACTACAGCATTATTTACAATAATCAAGATATGGAAGTACCCATCAGTGGATGAATAGATAAAAAAATTGTGGTTTCTACACAGCAGCAGATTACTACTCAGCCATGAAAAAAGTAGGAAATCTTGCCATTTGTATCAGCATGGATGGACCCTGAGGGCATTGCACTAAGTGAAATGTCAGACCAAGAAAGACAAATGCCATATAATCTCTCTTATGTGAGAAACACATATAACCAAGCTCAAAAATGCAAGAGAACAGATTGGTGGTTGCCACAGGGAGGTGGTGAAGGGTGGGAGAAACAGATGAATTGCTTTTGAGTTTGTTTTTAGGCTTACATTGTAAAGAGAGAGCGATAACTTGGGCGTGCCTGCCACTGCACAGTAGCAAACGGAATGGAAAGAAAAGATAAAAGAGGCATTAGAAAGGAAGAACCAGCTAGACTGTAAACCTGTTGGTGGTAGGGAAGTATGTGATGGAGAAATTGCCAGCTTTGCAGACTGAGTGGCTGAATAGTGTGCCCATAACAACATTAGGAAAAAACTAGAGGAGGGAAATACTTGTGAGGGCAGAAAGATAAAAAGAATAAGGGCTTATTCTTAAAGCAAGAATAAGGTAAGGACTTAAGATTTATACCTGCTGCATGGGATGATTATGGACCCAAATGAAAGTATTAAGCATGGAAGAGTGATTCGATTTCCAATCTCTTCCTCTTATCTAGTTTGACATCTCCTGAGACTAGATGGATAGAAAGCGACATTTTCCACTGTAGCTTCAGAGTGGAAAGGCAACACACTTTTTTCTCGTAGTATTGATAGATAATGGAAAAAATGCTAGAAAGAGGTACATCTTCAGAGGGAGAGTTTTGAGCAGTTTTTACATGTTCTGTTCTGAAACTGATCACTTTGAAGGTTCTTTTCAAGCCTCGGTCAGAGCAGCCCTTACTGCCAAACACAGATACTCAGTCCATCCAACTGCAGTGACAGACGCGTCTAATAATGACTGACAACTCAAGCAGAGGACTAATAAAGGGCATGTAGGACTTTGGAGCTAGAGTCTGTGGCAGGGGCATGCTTATCACCGACCCCAGCCCCCTCTTCCCTAGCCTTTCCTTTACTGAAGTCCTTGCCTTCTCAGATTCCCTGGTAATTAACACAGCCATGCGACTTAGTTTGGACAGTGAGACATAGACATCATCTCCTTCTTGCTTCTTTCTACTTGGAATGTGTAGAATGTTTGGGACTGCAGCCATCGGTGCTAAGGAACAAAGAAGAAGGAGAATAAAAGATGCCTAGTTCCTTAGAGCAAGCCTTGGATTACTTACCTCTTGGATTCTTATTGCTTTAGGTAACCAATCCCCAGTCAATTCTAATTGAGTTTTTCCTTAACACACATGAGCACATTCCCTATAAGTGCTAAAAGTTTAAAAAGAATGGAAAAGCTGTGTGTGAGAGGGGAGAAATTGCGCAGGAGGAAAAAAGTTGGAAGGATGCTGTCTATTCAGATAGGGAAGAGCTTTGGGCTACACTCTGAGTTTCTAGAACTCTGCCTCACTCTTATGGACAAAACATGGGAGAATGATCAGAACACTATGCCGAAAAGCCACTCTCCAGGGTTACAATATGAGACCAGACTCTGAGGTGCTAACTGGCCATCCTCTGGGATTCTATGGGGAAGGTCTGACCAGTTAACTGTTCTGTTGATTTCTGACAGAGTGAACTTAAAAAGACTTCCTTCCATGATAAAGTGGAAGGATGCTCGGATGAAAACAATGGGTGACAAGAGATGGTAAGAACGGATTTGGAAAGAGAGGGTATTTATTTGTAATTCATCATCATAGTAATGAAATTTTCAGTTAGTTAATGATATCAAGTGCAATGTTACATAGTATGCTTAGTGTTTCCTATATGAGTAAATAAGTGAGAGTTAATATAGATATCAAGGGACTTCCCTGGTGGTCCAGGGATTAAGACTCTGAACTCCCAATGCAGTGGGCAGGGGTTCCATTCCTGGTGATCCATGGTTCCACCCATGCTGAAACTAAAGATCTCTCATGTCACAACAAGGATCCCCTGTGTCACAACTAAGGACCAGTGCAGCCAAATGAAATCAATCAGCGTTGGAAGGCAAGTCTATGATCCCTTCTAAATTGAATTATGCCTTCAATCTTGGCATTCTCCTATCTCAGAGCCATACCCACACAGTTCCTCTGCCTGAGAACTCCCGTCTTCCTCTCACCTAACCATGTCCCTCCTTGCCTTTAAAACTCACTCTGTTAGAAAAGATTTTCTCTTTCTCATCTCCATACAGCTTCAGTCACCCCACCAACCATAGTCACATAAACACCCCACTCCAGTACTCTTGCCTGGAAAATCCCATGGACGGAGGAGCCTGGTATGCTGCAGTCCATGGGGTCGCTGAGAGCTGGACGCGATTCAGTGACTTCACTTTCACTTTTCACTTTCATGCACTGGGGAAGGAAATGGCAACCCACTCCAGTGTTCTTGCTTGGAGAATCCCAGGGACAGCGGAGCCTGGTGGGCTGCCATCTGTGGGATCACACAGAGTTGGACAAGACTGAAGCAACTTAGCAGTAGCACAGTGTCACTAACTACTATGCTTTGTTGTGAATTTCAGCATTTTAGATAAAACAAAAGTCTTTACTTGCATTCTCTTTATGGATTGAAAGCTGCCCAGAAGAGACAGATGTTAAAAGCAAATTTTATTGAAGTATAATTGATTTACAATGTGGTGTTAGTTCCTGGGCTTTCCAGATGGCATTAGTGATTAAGAACCCTCCTGCTAATGCAGGAGACTTAAGACACCTGGGTTTGATCCCTGGGTTAGGAAGATCCCCAGGAGGAGGGCATGGCAACCCACTCCAGAATTCTTGCCTGGAGAATCCCATGGACAGAGGAGCCTGGTGGGCTACAGTCCACACTGTTGCAAAGTTGGACACAACTGAAGCGACTTAGCATGCACACATGCAGGTTAGTTTCTGCTGTAGAGTAAAATTATTGATATATCAGAGAAGGTAATGGCACCCTACTCCAGTATTCTTGCCTGGAAAATCCCATGGACTGAGGACCCTGGTAGGCTGCAGTCCATGGGGTCGCTAAGAGTCAGACACAACTGAGCGACTTCACTTTCACTTCTCACTTTCATACATTGGAGAAGGAAATGGCAACCCACTCCAGTGTTCTTGCCTGGAGAAGCCCAGGGACGGGGGAGCCTGGTGGGCTGCTGTCTTTGCGGTTGCAAAGAGTCGGACACGACTGAAGCGACTTAGCAGCAGCAGTATATATATATATAATATATATATATCCGGGCTTCCTCGGTGGCTCAGATGGTAAAGAATCTGCCTGCAATGCAGGAGACCTGGGTTCAATCCCTGGGAAGATCCCCTGGAGTATGGCATGGCAATCCACTCCAGTATTCTTGCCTGGAGAATCCCCATGGACAGAGGAGCCTGGCAGGCTTATAGTTCATGGGGTCACAAAGAGTCAGACACAACTAAGCGACTAAGCACAGCATACAGCACATACATATATCCACTCTTTCTTAGATTCTTTTCCCATGTGGGTCATTACAGAGTACTTAGAAGAGTTCTCTGTGCTATACAGAGTCCTTATTATCTATTTTTCAGTATAGTAGTGTGTATATGTCAATCCCAACCTCCTGATTTATCCCCCCCACAACTTTCCTCCCTAGTAACCACAAGTTTGTTTGCTATATTTGTGACTCTATTTCCATTCTGTAAATAAGTTCTTTTGTACCATTTTTAAAAATTCCACATATAAGCAATACCACATGATATCTGCCGTTTCTGGGGGATATATATTTTTTATTTCCACTATATTTCCTCATACTCCTCCTTTGGAAACTGTAGCTATTTTTCACTCGGTAAACATCACTAGACTGACTCATGCTGGGACAGGATTCTTGCTTTTTCATTTAACAAGAAATATAAACAGTCAGCCAGATCTAGTTCTCTATTCACTAAATAAAGGAAGGAGAACGATCATCCATGCAGCATATCTCTAAATAAAAACATAATATTTAACATCAGACTTGGTGAGTGAAAGTCACTCAGTAGTGTCTGACTCTTTGCAACCCCATGGGCTATACAGTCCATGGAATTCTCCAGGCCAGAATACTGGAGTGGGTAAGCCGTTCCCTTCTCCAGTGAATCCTCCCAACCCAGAGATCAAACCCAGGTCTCCTGCATTGCAGGCAGATTCTTTACCAGTTGAACTATCAGGGACGCCCTGGAACTCTTTGTAAATTTGGACTGTAACTCTGACTTCTTTAGAAACCCCCAAAAGACATTTAACTTCTGGGTTTGAGTTCTTACTTTATTTTATAAGGTATGAGCCATTCTATGGATTATTTAATATATACAAAGCCATCTCTAAGTACCCTGGGTAAGGAAAGTTGGAACATGGGGAATTAGAAGCCTCTTCTGAAAGGGAGAAATCCCATTAGGAGCAATTGTGTAAGTAAATTTCTAAAGATAGGCTCCATCTCTGTGGTTATAAGTTCTTAAAACATTACAGAAAGTAAAAATCAGCTTTCATGGAGCTCAAAATGGTTTGAGGCCAACTTCCTAATGTAACAGACAAGGGAACTTCAATAAAGAGGAGTTTTACTTTGCTTTGCACGATGTGGTTAGACGAAGTCTGGGGTAGTTCATATTCAGCTCTCAAAATGAGTACAGGTCATGCAGAGAGCTTCTCTTTCATACTGTATCATACTGTATTTGAGCAAATGCTGAAGAAAGTGTTACTGGTAACAATGGGTTATGTATAGAGAGATCTTTATACAACGAGGACTGTCTACAGAACGCAAGATGGACAGACTTACATCAGATTCAGATCCTCCTTGTGCTTAACTCAAGTATACTTTAGCACCAGTAACAATAAGAGTTTTCAGCAGGCTGCCACCATGTGGGAGTGAAAAGAAGACCAACCTTGTGCAAAGCTAATTAAAGTCAACTCTCAGCCACAAAGAAATGCCATATTACTGACAGAGGAAGATATTGAGTTCTGGGGGGAAAAAATCAGCAGTGGGGAATAGTAAATGCTCTTTGCCTAGAGAGTTTGGTTTTATTTTACTCTGGGTAATGTTACTTTGATTACTTTTTGTCAGTGTCAAGGAGCAAATTGAAGGAAGAATATATACTCCAGTCCTGGTTCTACTATTGATTATCTATGTAATCTCATTGATCTGTTCAACCTCTGCCCACCCTCACCACACACACACACACACACACACACACACACACACACTTTTTTCCTTCAAATAACTCTTAAGACTGAGACATTAATGCTAAACCAAGGGTAAAAACCAATAAAAATGGTTGTTAAGTGTATATATATGTATATATATATATATATTTACATTAACAACTCAGTGGAGGAAGCAATTTCATGATAGGTATGCAAACATTTTACTTTTAATGTTTTTACTTTTAATGTAATTTTACTCATATTAATATTAAAATGCATTTGATTCCTTGAGCACAAGTGAAGTTATATTACAGGGAGTCAGGCCATAAATATAAGGGTAGAAGGATGATATCACAAGAGCAAAGGGCTACGGAAAGTTCAGAGTTGATTTATGTGCATAAATAATAGAGGAGTGTTTAGCTACCAGCACCAGCTGCCAATATCTCAGTTCCTTATTGAGACATGTCTTAGGGGCTTCCCTGGTGGCTCACTGGTAAAGAATCCACCTGCCAATGAAGGAGACACAGGTTCAACCATGCCGTGGAGCAACTAAGTTCATTCGCCACAACTATTGAGCTTGTGCTCTAGAGCTCAGGAGCCGAAACTCCTGATGCCCTTGCGCCCTAGATCCTGTGCTCCCCAAGCGAGGCCACCGCAGGGAGAGACCCAAGCACCATAGCTAGAGAGTAGCCCCCGCTTGCCCAACTAGAGGAAAAGCCCATGCAGCGATGAAGACTCAGGGCAGCCAAAAATAAACTAAAATTTAAAAAAAAGGTATCTTTCTGCAATAGAGCTGGACGGTTGAAGAAGACTCTAAGATAGCCCTCAGCAAAAACTTTCATATGATAGGAAACACAGAAACATGAACTGTTCTTTTATTTATTTTTCATGCATTATTTTTGTTATTTAAATTTTTATCGGAGTATAGCTGCTTTACAATATTGTGTTAGTTTCTGCTATACATAAACATGTATCTCCTCTTTTTTGTATTTCCTTCCCATTTAGGTCACTCTAGAGCATTGAGTAGAGCTCTCTGCTATACAGTAGGTTCTGTTTTATACACAGTAGTGTACATATTGGAGAAGGCAATGGCACCCCACTCCAGTACTCTTGCCTGGAAAATCCCATGGACAGGAGAGCCTGGTAGGCTACAGTCCATGGGGTCTCAAACAGTTGGACACGACTGAGCAACTTCACTTTCACTTTTCACTTTCATGCATTGGAGAAGAAAGTGGCAACCCACTCCAGTGTTCTTGCCTGGAGAATCCCAGGGACAGGGGAGCCTGGTGGGCTGCCGTCCATGGGGTCGCACAGAGTTGGACACGACTGAAGCGACTTAGCAGCAGCAGCAGCAACAGCAGCAGCAGTGTACATATGTCAATACCAATCTCCCAATTCATCCCACCTCCACTTCCTCATATAAACTTTTCTTTAAAGTTTCCTGATGGTTCAGAGTTCTTGGCAAATATGTCAAATTCTTCCCACAGAGAGAGGTTTTTTCTCTAGGAGGGTAAGCCTGAGGGCCAATGCAATGAGATCCCTGTTTGGTTCAAGATAATTTCCAGAGGTCGAGATAAATTCAGTGGGTGTGAACATATTTATGCTGTAGTCCATTCCACGGAGATGACTCAGAATTCAGAAGGTTGGTGCTTCAGCCACCCACAGCTGTTTTCTGGGCAATTCCAAATATTTTAATCCTGATGCTACTTATTAATTAAGCATTTGATCCAATACCTGGAACTCATACTTCTTCCTAACTGCCCACCAGCTACAGAGCCAGTGAAGTTTGGAGAAGGAGCAGGTCAAGGATCTGGCCTGCTTGCTCTTTAAGCAGAGTACACGAAGAGTCGGACACGACTGAGCGATTTGATTTTGACTTTTCACTTTCATGCATTGGAGAAGGAAATGGCAACCCACTCCAGTGTTCTTGCCTGGAGAATCCCAGGGACAGGGGAGCCTCGTGGGCTTCCGTCTATGGGGTCGCACAGAGTTGGACACGACTGAAACAACTTAGCAGCAGCAGCAGCAGCAACAACATAAAAAACACAAAGGAGAAAGAAGAGGGCTGGAGGCTGGAGATGCTGTTTGTTTCCTCAGCATGCTGATAAAATATTTGCCAAGATCTAAAGCAGGAGATATTGAAGTTGAATTTCTCTGTAGAAAGTTTAGAGCCAAATTCAGCTAACAAAATATAAATTTTTAGCACCATTGCTGAACATAAGTACTGCATCTAATAAATGTGTGTTGGCTTATTATTGACTTTTTATTTCATTTTCCTGCCTTTCATCAATTTGTTATTAATCTGGGACATGATAACTAATTGTATAATCATTTGGACTATTTCTTGGGAGAAATGAGGAAAGAAAGCCCAAGTTGTCCAGTCGTAGAAAATCAGAATAAATTAAATTTGCTTTTAACTTGTTCCGCCCTGTTTTTCTCTGGCTGTAGTTCTGGGAAGGGAATGTCAACGTCATCTGATTGTAAATGATGGGGATTTGATATGCTGGTTAATGATTATCCATAGGCAAGGAGGTTTTGCCAGGCTTGTTCAGACCCAAATTTCTGGACAAGCAGCAGGAATAGCCAGAGCCAAAGAGCCTGATAATTGGGGGAAAGTCTTCTTCCTTAATTGGTTGTAAGTCATAATAGTACTTAGCGTAGGAAAGACATTTAAAAAGTGAATTGCCTCTATGTACCTATCCCTTTGTTTATTTCCTTTGCAGGAAACATTACTGATTCTAAACTTTAGAGAGGGGAGAAAAGCCAGTGTGGGGATACCTCTAGCTAAACTAGAAATATGTGTTTCTGGAAGGTTTTCCCCTACTTAACTATTATTTTTTTTAATGTCATCTCCCACCTATGACTTGTTGAAATACTAATCTTTTGTAAGGAAACTTCAGGTTTAGAAAACACATTTCAGTATTTCCTATTTTAGCTGAAAGGCAGAGTTTTTAAAATGATTTTCATTTCTTTCTTTAGAAAGTTTTTCCTTTAGAATTTTTAAATTATTTAAAATTTTTGACTGCACTGCACAGAATGTGGGATATTAGTTCCCCAGCCATGGACTGAACCTGTGCCCCCTACAGCGGAAGCATGGATTCCTAACCACTACACTGCCAGAGCAGTCCCCTGGAAGTTTTATAAAATCAAACTGTTTTGCTAAAGCTCCAGCTGCAAAGTTATAAACAATTAAATGTGTTTTATAGGTTTTTTTTTTTTTGTGGAGAAGGCAATGGCAACCCACTCCAGTACTCTTCCCTGGAAAATCCCATGGGTGGAGGGGCCTGGTGGCCATGGGGTCGTGAAAAGTCGGACACGACTGAGCGACTTCCCTTTCACTTTTCACTTTCATGCATTGGAGAAGGAAATGGCACCCCACTCCAGTGTTCTTATCTGGAGAATCCCAGGGATGGGGGAGCCTGATGGGCTGCCGTCTATGGAATCAAACAGATTCGGACAGGACTGAAGCAAATTAGCAGCAAGAACGATTTGAGGTTTAAAAATAAAATGTCTTGGGACTTACCTGGGGGGTGAGTGATTAAGATTCCACGATTCCAATGCAGGAGACAGTTTTGATCCCTGCTTGGGGAACTAGGATCCCACATGCCGCATGGCTCAGCCAAATAAAGAAATTAATTCAGTTCAGTCGCTCAGTCGTGTCCGACTCTTTGCAACCCCATGAGTCGCAGCACGCCAGGCCTCCCTGTCCATCACCATCTCCTGGAGTTCACTCAAACTCACCTCCATCGAGTCGGTGATGCCATCCAGCCATCTCATTCTCTGTCGTCCCCTTTTCCTCCTGCCCCCAATCCCTCTCAGCATCAGTCTTTTCCAATGAGTCAACTCACATGAGGTGGCCAAAGTACTGGAGTTTTAAATTAAATTTACATTAAAACTACACAGCTCTTAGAAGAAAACAGAGAAAGGGAATTCTCTGGTGATTCAGAGGGCTTTCACTGGGGACATGGGTTCAATTCCTGGTCAGGGGGCTAAAATAAGATCCCACATGATACGCAGTGTGGCCAAAAAAAAAAGGGAAAGGAAACATACAGGAAAAGCTTTCTGACTTTAGATTTGATGATGAGTTCTTGGATATGACACCAAAAGAACAGGGAACAAAAGAAAAATAGGTAAATGAGACTTTATAAAAATGAAAATTATCAAGAGAGTGAAAAGACAACTCAGAGAATGGGAAAGAATATTTATAAATCATATATCTGATAAGGGGCTAATATCCAGAATATGTAACGGATTCACTTCCAACCACTCAATAACAAAGATACAGATTACCTGACTAAAAAATGAGCAAAGGACTTGAATTTACATTTCTTCAAAGATGATACACAGATGGCCAATAATCACAAGAAAAGATGCTCAAGATCACTTATTATTAGAGAAATGCAAATCAAACCCACAATTCAATATCACCCCCTGTCCATTAGGATGGCTATTACAAGCAACGACAATAACAACAGAAAATAGCACGTGTTGACCAAGAGGTGGAAAAATTGGCCCCTTGTGTATAGCTGTTGAGAAGGTAAAATGGTGCAATCACTGTGGAAAACAGCATGGTGTTTCCTCAGAAAATTTAAACACAGAATTACCTTATGATCCAGTAGGTATATACCCAAAAGAATTGATAGCAGAGGCTGGAACAGATACCTGTACATGAACATTCATAACAGCATTTTTCACAATAGCTGAAAGGTAGAAATAAATGTCTATCAGTGGACAAATGGATAAACAAAACATGGTCTACACATACAATGAGATATCCTTCGGCTTTAAAAAGGGATGAAATTCTGATACATGCTACAACATGGATGAACCCTGAAGACGTTCTGTTAAGTGAAATAAGCCAGATACAAAAGAACACATATTGCATAATTCAACTTATACAAGGTACCTAGAACAATCAAATTTATAGAGAAGAAAGTAGAATAGTGTTTATCAAGGACTGGGAAGTATGGGGATGGTGGAAGAGGGAGGAGGCAATGGGGAGTTGTTGATGGGTATAGAGTTTTCAGTTTGAGATGATAAATAAGAATTCTGGAGGTGGGTGGTGCTAATGGTTGCACAATGATGTAATGACGCTGAACTGCACACTTTAAAATGGGTGAAGTGGTAAATTTTGTGTTACGTAAATTTAACCACAATTTTAAGATCCATTTGTTTACATACTCTTAATTTGGATTTCCCTAAAAACAGACCCTGTGGGACAAGGATTTAGGAGGATGTGGTTTATGTGGGATTCCGAATAACACTGCTGAGTGGGGAAGAGAAGCAAGGGAGAGAAAGAAAGCACCAAGACAACGTGACTCATTAAACCAGTCACCACTCTAAACGACCGAGACTTAATCCACGCTGGGAACTCTGGGATCCAGCAGAGAACAGACCCCAGAGCTAACTCTCTGCAGATGAAGGAAATGGAATATTGCTCCACTAGTTTCCACCAATCATGTTTTTTGAAACTACAACCTTTATTCAAACATCACCAGTTTTCACTTGCATCCTTTTTCTGTTCCAGAATTCAATTGAAGACCCCATATCGCATTTAGTCATCATGGCTCCTTAATCTCTTCTTACCTGTGACAGTTTCTTAGTCTTTCCTTGCTTTTCATAAACTTGAAATATTTGAAGAGTACTTGTAAGTTATTTTGTAGCCTGCTTACTCAGTTGCTCAGTTATGTCTGACTCTTTGCGACCCCATGGACTGTAACCGGCCAGGCTCCTCTATCTGTGGAATTCTCCAGGCAAGAATCCTGGAGTGGGTTGCCATTTCCTCCTCCGCAGGATCTTCGTGACCCAGGGATTGAACCTATGTCTCCTGCATTATAAGTGGATTCTTCACCGCTGAACTACCTGGGAAGACCTGTTTTGTAGAATGTCCCTCAGTTTGCATTTCTCTGGTGTTTTCTCGGGTTAGACTGGGATCATGGCTTTTGGAGAAGAGGTGAAGTGTCCTTCACATCATATCGCATCGCATCCCATCATAGGGCACATGATAGCGACCTGGCAACACTGGTGATGTTGACCCCAGTGACTTGGTCCACGTGGTATCTGCAGGTTCCTCCAACACGGTAAAGTTCCCTTTCCCCTTCCTATACTGTTTGGAAGTTCTTTTTATGGTTTTTTGGAAGTTGAGCCACTAAGGCGTTAAATAGAGGGAATTAAGGTCTACCTCCTAGAGAGGGGAATGTCTACATATGTTCTTTGGAATTCCCATTAGTCATTTTTTAAGGGCTACTACACCAAGATGTCCAAGTCCTTTGAGCCAGGTGCAACTGAGAGGACTCCAGTGTGCAGAGAAAGTCACTGGGCAGAGGCATCCTGATGCTGGCAGCAAACTAGATGACATTATTTAAAATTGAAAGGGATTTCTTGATTAGGCAGGTCCTGAATAAAGTACTAGAGGACTTACCGGATGTGAAGCAACATCAGGGATCACATTACCCCTTTCCTGAGACTGAGTTTGGACTGTCTACTCTGCCGCATCCTCAGGTTTGGTTCAAGTCCTCACTTCCCAATTTGCTCCTCGCCCTGAGTTCTAGTAAGAAAAAATGAACAACAGCCTTCTTTTCTGAAGAAGGAAAAAGTTGGACCCCAAAAAAAAAATCTGTTTTCTTCAAATATACCCTAATATCTTGTAATAATCTACAATGGGATATAATCTGCAAAAATTCTGAATCACTATGCTGTACCCCTGAAACTGACAAAATATTGTAAATCAACTGTACTTCAATTTAAAAAAAAAGGAAGAAAAAAATGTTTTCTTCTGAATGTAATTAAATCTTTTTTAAAAGAATGATTTATTTGGCTGTACCGGGTCTTAGTCACAGCCTGTGGGATTTAGTTCCCTGACCAGGGATTGAACCCTAGCCCTTTGTACTGAGATCATAGAGGCTTAGCTACTAGACCACCAGGGAAATCCAAATGTAACTAAATCTTCTTTGGTTGTTTTTGTATTCTCAAACTGCTGTGTGTATCTGCAGCTTTTCCTGTAAGTATTGAATAAATGAAGGAGGTGAGGAGGAATGGGAGTCAAAGATGATGGACAATTTCTTGGAGGACAAGATCTGGACAGGACTCTCAAGAAGGAAGCTAAACAAACTGTAGAACAGTGAGAACCACCAAAGGTTAATTTCACTTACATTTCAATGAATGCCAGACGCAGCTCTCTTTGGGAGACTATTTATTGTGGAATTGTTTGAAACTATGCAAATTTTCCAGAGAAGGCAATGGCACCCCACTCCAGTACTCTTGCCTGGAAAATCCCATGGACAGAGGAGCCTGGTAGGCTGCAGTCCATGGGGTCTCGTAGTGTCCGACACGACTGAGTGACTTCATTTTCACTTTTCATTTTCATGCATTGGAGAAGGAAATGGCAACCCACTCCAGTATTCTTTCCTGGAGAACCCCAGGGACGGGGGAGTCTGGTGGGCTTCCGTCTATGGGGTCGCACAGAATTGGACACGACTGAAGCGACTTAGCAGCAGCAGCATGCAAATTCTCTGTTTGGTGTTTTGACCCCTTTCCTGCTTCCTGTTATAATTAAACAGTAAAACCAAACCAAACCAAACAAAAAGTCCTTGGAAAATCTTAACACGGTTTTGTGGTTTCAAGGCAGTTATGGAGTCACACGGATTTTTCTGATGCATGGGGGCACCGGGTGGGCTAAGATTCCCCGAAACATCACTGAAAATGAAGCTGATGGCCCCACTCTGATGAGATGGGAAAATAAAAACATTCCACCAAACTTTCTGTCTTTGACCTCCACTACAACTTGCTTCTCTGGCTTGGAGATGAAGAAACCCCCTCTACCTGGGGGAGTCAGACAACAAACTTTTGGCATAGCTAAGTTGAATTAAAGCATTCCCCACAGAAATATTTTTAGATGTGGCGGTTAGGTTCTGAGGTTCTGACAGCAAAATTACAGCTTAAATAGGTTTTGTGGATTTAAAACATAATGACTTACCATTTCTCACTTTTGGGACCAAACCCAATTTCATGTCAGGAAATTCCTCAACTGGAAGATTGAGTAAGAAAAAAAAAGTTAACGTTCAGTGATTGGGGAAATTTTGCTTTCACTTGCCTGCCTGGCTTATATTTTTTGATTTATACAAGTATAGGTTTATACAAGGAGAAGGCAATGGCACCCCACTCCAGTACTCTTGCCTGGAAAATCCCATGGACGGAGGAGCCTGGTAGGCTGCAGTCCATGGGGTCGCTAAGAGTCAGACACGACTGAGCGACTTCACTTTCATGCATTGGAGAAGGAAATGGCAACCCACTCCAGTGTTCTTGCCTGGAGAATCCCAGGGACAGGGGAGCCTGGTGGGTTGCCGTCTAGGGGGTCGCACAGAGTCAGACACGACTGAAGTGACTTAGCAGCAGCAGCAGGTTTATACAAGCCCTTTCTGAGATAACAATATTTGACTTAAAAGTATCCTATAAGACTAGGACCTACTGTATAGCACAGAGCACTCTACTCAGTATTCTGTAATAACCTATATGGGAAAAGGATCTGGAAAAAAAAAAAAGAGATACCTGTATATACATAAGTGAATCACTTTGCTGTATACCTGAGGCTAACACAACATTAGTAAATCAACTATGCCTCAGTATAAAATAAAAAATAAATTTAAAAAAGTGTACACTATGAGGTATGAAGCAATAAATAGACATGGAGGAAACTTAAATGCAAATTACTTAAGCAAAAGAAACCCATCTGAAAAGGCCACAGACTGCATGATTCCAACTATATGACAATCTGGAAAAGGTAAAACTATGGCTACAGTAAAAATATCATTGGTGGCCAGGGGTTAGAGGGGAAGGCGGGATGAAGAATTTTGAAGGCAGCAAAAACACCCTGTTTGATACTTTAAAGGTGAGTAGCTGACATTATACATTTGTCCAAACCCATAGGATATAAGACACCAAGAGTGAACCCTAATGTAAAGTTATGACTTGGGGTGATAATGATACGGCGGGGTAGGTTCATCGGTTGTAAAGAAGGTACCATCCTGGGGCGGGATGAGGAGGAATGCTGATAATGAAGAAGGGATATGTGTGTGGGTCACAAGTTATATGGGAAACCTTTGTGCCTTCTGCTAAAAACCGCTGTGAACCTAAAAATCCTGCAAAAAGAAATAAAGTTTATTATTATTATTTTTAATGAACTGTGTGTTTAGCTATTGCGTATTTACAGGGGCTTTTCTGTCGCAGAAGAGCAGGATTGTCTTGGGTGGATGTTGCCACCTTGTGGCCAATATGGGAAACTGTCCAAAGGAAGACTGTCTAGAATCCCTTATAAGAAATGGAGTAGCCCCTCATAGTCAACAAGAGTCCAAAAGGCAGTACTTGGGGGCAATCTCAAAAACGACAGAATGATCTCAGTTCATTTCCAAGGCAAACCATTCAGTATCACAGTAATTCTAGTCTGTGCCCCAACCACTAATGCTGAAGAAGCTGAAGTTGAATGGTTCTACGAAGACCTAAAGATCTTTTAGAACTAACAACAACAACAACAAAAAAAGATGTTCTTTTCATCATAGGGGACTGGAATGCAAAAGGAGGAAGTCAAGAGACATCCAAAACAATAGGCAAGTTTGACTTTGGAGTACGAACTGAAGCAAGACCAAGGCTAATAGAGTTTTGTCAAGAGAACACACTGGTCACAACATGAAAGATGACTCCACTCGAACACCACCAGATGGTCAATACCAAAATGAGGCTGATTATGTTCTTTGCAGACAAAGGTGGAGAAGCTCTATACAATCAGCAAGAACAAGACCTGGAGTTGACTGTGGCTCAGATCATCAGCTCCCTGCTGCAAAATCAGGCTTAAATTAAAGAAAGCCTGGGAAATCAGTAGGCCATTCAGGTATGATCTAAATCAAATCCCTGATGATTATACAGTGGAGGTGATGAACAGATCTGGTAGATGGAGTGCCTGAAGAACTGTGGACAGAGGTTGGTAACACTGTACAAGAGGCAGTGACCAAAACAATCCCAAAGAAAAAGAAATGCAAGGAGGCAAAATGGTTGTCTGAGGAGGCTTTATAATAGCCGAGCAAAGAAGAAAAGTGAAAGGCAATGAAGAAAGGGAAAGATACACCCAACGGAATGCAGAGCTCCAGAGAACAGCAAGGAGAGATAAGAAGGCCTTCTTCAATGAGCAATGCAAAGAAAGAGAGTAAAACAACAGAATGGGAAAGACTAGAGATCTCTTCAAGAAAATTAGAGACATCAAGGGAACATTTCATGCAAGGATGGGCATGATAAAGGACAGAAATGGTAAAACCTAGCAGAAGCAAAAGAGATTAAGAAGGGGTCGCAACAATACACTGAAGAACTATACAAGAAAGATCTTGATGACCCAGATAACCATGATAGTGTGGTTGCTCACCTAAAGCCAGACATCCTGGAGCGTAAAGTCAAAAGGGCCTTAGGACGCATTACTTGGAACAAAGGTAGTGGAGGTGACATATTTTCAGCTGAGCTATTTGAAATCCTAAAAGATGATGCTGTTAAAATGCTGCACTCAATATGCCAGCAAATTTGGAAAACAGCAATGGCCACAGGACTTGAAAAGGTCAGTTTTCATTCCAATCCCAAAGAAGGGCAATGCCAAAGAATGTTCAAATTACTATAAAATTGCACTCACTTCACATGCTAGTAAGGTTATGTTCAAAATCCTTCAAGCTAGGCTTTAATGGTACCTGAACTAAGAACTTCCACATGTGCAAACTGGATTTAGAAAATGCAGAGGAACCAGAGATCAAATTGCCAACATTTGTTGGGTCATGGAGAAAGCAAGAGAGTTCCACAAAAACATCTACTTCAGCACTGCCACAATGTACATGAAACTGAGCAAACTCCAGGAGATAGTAGAGGACAGAGAAACCTGGCGTGCTGTAATCCCTGGGGTCGCAAAGAGTCAGACATGACTAAACAGCAACAACAGAGTGAGACATGGTGAACTTAAATTGGGCTTTCTTTCAGATATTCTCTACTCATAGCTCAGGAGATCCCACCAAAGTGCTTTACCTATAGAATAAATGCTGGGTACTCACAGATACAGAGCAGAGATTGCTGCTTGCCAGAGATGAGGGGTGAGAGGTGGGCAAAGTGGATGTGAAGAGGGTCAAAAGGGACAAAATTTCAGGTACAAAACAAAGGTTATGGGAATGTAATGTACAGCATGGTGACTGTGGTTAATAATACTGTGTAGCATATTTGAAAGTTGGTAAGAGAGTAGATCTTAGAAGTTCTCATTAAAGAAATAATGTTTTTATAAGCTATGCATGCTGGTGGATGTTAACTAGCCTTATCGTGGTGATCATTTTGCAATATCCATAAATAAGGAATCATCATGCTGTATACTTGGAGTTAGTATAATGTTCTATGTCAATTATATCTCAGTCGAAAGTACTCAGTAAAAACCAGAGCTTTGTTTTAATCAGTATGTCCCACTACAAAGAAAATTAAAAGGGATGCATTTTATTTACAAAATCATCTTGTGTTAGTCACTTAGTCGTGTTCAACTCTTTGGGACTCCATGGACTATAACCCACCAGGCTCCTCTGTCCTGGTGTATAATCAGATTCCTATTAAAGTTCAGAGTTCAAAACTTTGAGAGGCTTTTTTTTTTTTTTTTTTGAGAGGCTTTTAAACAGGATATACAATTCCATTTTGGGTAGCCTATTATCTGCCACTAATCCACATGTTTATTTTTACCAAGAGGTCTAATCTTAGGGATTCATTACATTCTCAGAACTGGAGGGCGTACCCACAGAAAGTTAGCTTTTTTTAACATGAAGTTTGTAACAGATTCATGATTAAGAAAATAAATCTCTTAAGATAACAACTTTTGGATGGTTCTACATCCTCCAGAATCCCTTGTCTGATTTAAGCTCCTTAATAAATCAAAACATTTGTTCTGAGGTTGACAACAACCTTGGAAGGTTTCAACAGATGGGATCTCAAATAGCTCTGGGATACTTCAGATTATGTGAAATGATACAAAACAATATAAAAAAACACTACAGTCTTCCAAAGTCTTTACAACATTATAAAAGAAATGATGATTTTCTTGTTTATGGATTTCTGCCTGCCCCTATTTGCAGAAATACTTCTGAGATCTGCCTTTGCGATCACTGAGATATCCTACGTCTGTGACTCAAGTATTATGCTCAAAGCTCTTGCTTTCAGTTTATTGTCGGGGTGAAAGCAATTTTTTGCGGCTGTAACTCTTTTTTTTTTTAATAGATGACTTTTTTTCCCTCACTGCACCAGGCAGCATGCAGGATCTTATTTCCCTGACCAGGAATCGAACCTGTGTCCCCTGCAGAAGTGCAGAGCCCTAACCACTGGACCGCCAGGTAAGTCCCTGTGGTTGTAGCTCTTTACAGACGTCACTCTGCTGGTGCCGTCACAGCTGCCATCTTCTCCAAGTTGTGTCTGTGATTTGCGAAGACAGTGAAAGCAGAGAAACTAGTGCCTCTGCTCCGTCCCCAGTAACATCTTAGAGACCAATGCAAGACACACACATCCTAGGTGGATTTTTATGTTATAGTACCTTATGTCCATGGGCTTTCCTGGTAGCTCAGTTGGTAAAGAATTTGCCTACATTGCAGGAGACCCCAGGTTGATTCCTGGGTTGGGAAGATCCCCTGGAGAATGGATAGGTACCCACTCCAGTATTCTTGGGCTTCCTTGGTGGCTCAGATGGTAAAGAATCTGCCTGCAATGCAGGAGGCCTGGGTTTGATCCCTGGGTTGGGAAGATGCCCTGGAGGAGGGCATGGCAACCCACTCCAGTATTCTTGCCTGGAGAATCCCATGGACAGAGGAGCCTGGTGGGCTAGAGTTCATGGGGTCAGAGAGTCAGACACAACTGAAGCGACTTAGCAGGTATGCCTCTTATGTCCATAGCGCTCAATGCAGTCTATGAAAACATACTTGCATTCATCTCAGGACCATGCCTTTGCATCCATATACTTTACACTAACATTTCCTCTACTTTATACCCACATGACCAAGGAATACTTGCCAATCCTTCTGACTGAGTAATTAAAAATTTATGTGAGACACCCTTGGGCCTGGTGTTGTCCTTCATGGAGTTTCTGGTTGAGACCATAATAAAAGGTACCTTGTCAGATTCTTTATGGCCTAGAGTGAATCTGATCCTTAGCCAAGGGGACTGAGAAGGTGACATCAAGTAGGAAGTTAAGTATCTTTTTTTAATTGAACTACAGTTATTTTACAATGTTGGGTTAATTTCTCCTGTACAGCAGAGTGATTCAGTTGTACATATACATACGTTCTTTTTAAAAATATTCTTCTCTATATGGTTTACCATAGGATACTGAATGTAGTTCCCTCTGCTATACAGTAGGACCTTGCCGGTTATCCATTCTGTATATAATAGCTTACATCTACTAACCCCAATCTTCCAATTAGGAAGCTAAGTATTTTGAATGATCTTTTTTCCTTTTGGTTGCACTGCACATTTTGTGGGATCTTAGTTTACTGGCCATGGATCTCACCTGGGCCCTTGGTACTGAAAGCAAAGAGTCCTAACCACTGGACCACCAGGGAATTCCCTTGGAATGAATTTAAGGGCAGCTATTTCCTAGGTTTCCTTGGCCCTCTTCTCCTTCCCCCATGATATGCATCCTACTAGCTTTAGCTTCTGTTTATATGTTTTTATTTATACAGTTTATATTTATATGTTTCTATTTATAATGGAGTGGGTAGCCTTTCCCTTCTCCAGGGGATCTTCCCAACCCAGGGATCGAACCCAAGTCTCCCTCATTGCAGATGGATTCTTTACAAGCTGAGCCACAAGGGAAACCCAAGAAGACTGAAGTGAGTAGCCTATCCCTTCTCCAGGGGATCTGCAGGCAGATTCTTTACCAACTGAGCTATCGGGGGAGCCCATTTATATGTTGATGACTGTCAATTCTATTGTTTTAACCCAAAACTCTCTCTTTGTGATTCAGACCCACAGAATCCACTGACTCTTGAGCACCACGTCTGGGATGTCTCTTGACTACCCTACGGAATTCATCATCCCTTCCCAACATGTTGCTAATTAGCGGGTATTTCTTATCTCAGTGAATGACGCGCCATCCACCCAATTTCTCCAAGCAAATATTAAACTTGACTTCTTTCCTCCAAAATCCCAACATGCACACATGTACAGACATTCTCTCTCTTTCTCTATGAATCCAGAATCCATCTAACTCTCTTCATGTCTGCTGCTACTATCATCACCCGCACCGACCCTCTAAAAGCCTGCTTAGGATTTCCCTGGTGGTCCAGTGGCTAAGACTCCGAGCTCCCAGTGCAGAGAACGAGATCCTGCTCGCCCTAACTAAAGATCCCACATGCCACAGTGAAGATCAAAGATCCCGAGTGCCACAGCTAAGACCTGACACAGCCAAATAAACAAATAAATACTTTGAAGAAATAAATAGAAGACTGCTTATACTTCTGGCCTCTGATCTTTTCCTTTTCCAATTGTCCTACTGCAACTAGAAATATCTTTCTAAAGTACCATTTAGATCATATCACTCCCCTGCTTACACTCTTTCTACAGTCCTTCTTTTACTCCCTTTAAAAAAAAAACTAAACTTATTATTTTCTATTGGGGTCTAGCCAATTAACAATATTGTGACAGCTTCAGGTGAGCAGTGAAGGGATTCAGCCATGCATATACATGTATCCATTCTCCCCCAAACTCCCCTCCCATCCAGGCTGCCATACATCATTGAGCAGAGTTCCATGTGCTAGACAGTAGGTCCTTGTTGGTTATCCAGTTTAAATATAGCAGTGTATGCATGTTCATCCTAAACCCTCTAACTATCCCTTCTCCCCATCCTTCCCCCTGGCAACTATAAGTTCATTCTCTAAGTCTGTGAGTCTCTGTTTTGTAAGTTCATTTGTATTATTTCTTTTTAGATTCCACATATAAGGGATATCCTACAATGTTTCTCCTTCTTTATCTGACTTACCTCACTCATATGACAATCTCTAGGTCCATTCACACTGCTGCAAATGGCGTTGTTTTTAATGGCTGAGTAATATTCCACGGTACATATGTACCACATCTTTATCCATTCTTCTATCAATGGACACTTAGGTTGCTTCCATGTCTTGGCTATTGCAAACAGCGCCACAGTGAACATTGGAGTGCGTGCATCCTTTTGAATCATGTTTTTCTTGGATATATGCCCAGGGTGGGATTGCAGGGTCATGTGGAGGCTCTATTTTTACTTTTTTAAGGAAACTCCGTACTATTCTCCATAGTGGCTGTTCAGTTCAGTCGCTCAGTCGTGTCCGACTCTTTGCAACCCCATGGACTGTAGCCTGCCAGGCTCCTCTGTCCATGGGATTTTCCAGGCAAGAATACTGGAGTGGGTTGCCATTTCCTTCTCCAGGGGATCTTCCAGACCCAGGGATCGAACCCAAGTCTCCCTCATTACCCCACGCTTTACTATCTGAGCCATCAGGGCAGCCCCATAGTGGCTGTACCGAGTTACATTCCCACTAACACTGTAGGAGTGTTCCCTTGGCTCTACACCCTCTCCAGCATTTATTGTTGGTGGATTTTTATGATAATAGCCATTCTGGCTGGTATGAGATGATAGCTCATTATAGTTTTTATTTGCATTTCTCTAGAGTCCTTTTTTGCCATCTAACTAAACACCAGCTCAACAACCTGTAGTTCTCACTGCCTTCAACTGTCTGCCTCCTCCTCACTTTCACCTGGCTGACTTCTATTTAATTTTGAGGGTTGAATTCTTTTAATACTTCTTTTGGGAAATCTTCCCTGAATCCTTCAGACCAGATCAACCACTCCTCCATTCTCGCAGCTCCTTGTGTTTACCCTTCGTAGCAGTTATGTTATTTTATATTAACTTGTCTGTCTCCTTCATGTACTGTAAGTTCCTTGATGGAAGGAAGTGTGTCTAGTCGGCACTGTAACACCAGTGCCCAGTAGGCATTCTGCAAATAGCTTCTGACTGAGTTGAGGACCTGAACCATCTCAAGCATCAGCCCTGAGAAGCCATTTCTGTGTGTGCATGCGCTCTACAGGAATAGAATAAAACATGAACTGGGGAAATTGAAGCTTCTGTGATCCTGAAGAACAGAACTGTGAGCCACTAATGGCGATGTATGATTCTTACTATATTCAGAAGGTATTAGAATTATGGGTGAAAAATGTCACTGCCATGTCAGTCAATAAAAGATGTTGCACTAATCAAGTCATCAACCAACTGCAGAGACCTCCTGAAACCACCCCCCCACCCACACACAGGACATTGGCCCCAGATAGCTGAGGTGCACATCAAAGGAATAATTTCAATGAGTCCAGACTCTTGCATTTTTTCCATACATAGAAAAGCACTGCTGCTGCTGCTAAGTGGCTTTAGTCGTGTCCGACTCTGTGCGACTCCATAGACGGAAGCCCACCAGGCGCCCCCGTCCCTGGGATTCTCCAGGCAAGAACACTGGAGTGGGTTGCCATTTCCTTCTCCAATGCATGAGAGTGAAAAGTGAAAAGGAAATAGCTCAGTTGTGTCCGACTCCTAGGGACCCCATGGACTGCAGCCTTCCAGGCTCGTCTGTCCATGGGATTTTCCAGGCAAGAGTACTGGAGTGGGGTGCCATTGCCTTCTCTTTGGTATGTATGGTTATTTTTAACAGTAATCATTTGAGCTTCTAACTACCTGTTACAAAAACTCATATATCCTGCCACCCCCAGCCCCTCACCTCTTTGAAGCAGTCCCTCAGAGCTAAGAGGCTGCCTCCTGGGCTTAAATCCTCAGCAAGTCCACTGAATAATACATAACTCTCAAATTTTACATTGTGCATTTTTTCTCAGTTAACAGAATAAAGCATAAAAAAAGGCAGGATGATTTATTCACTTAACAAACCAGGAATGAGGGCCTACTGGATGCCAGGACTTGTGAGGGGCTTTGGACATCCTGAGAGATTGTCATTCAAGAGTTCAAAGCGGAGTGGGTGACAGACTCAGGGAATGGTAAAGGGCAAGGAGACCCAAAGGAAACTCAATTCAGCCCCCTCGATTTACAGAGAAGACCTAGATGATTTCTACAATGTCTTCCAAATTATTTAAAAAACTGGGGTTTTCTTTTCATATGACCACACTTTTTCCCAGCTTCAGTTTGTCTGTCCCTAAAAATGGAACACCATGGGACCACCCTCATGGTCCAGTGGTTAGGAATCCACCTGCCAGTGGAGGGGACACAGGCTCCATCCCTGGTCCAGGAAGATTCCGCATGCCATGGGGCAACTAAGTCCATGTACCATAGCTGCAGAGCCCAGGTGCCTAGAGCCTGTGCTCCGCAACTTGAGAAAGCATGTGCGCAGCGATGAAGACCTACTGCTACCAAAAATAAATTAGTTAATTAATTATAAGGGAACAGTGTATCAGTGATACTCTGAAACCGCAGCCAACATAAGCTCACCTTGGAAGGGAAAAAGAAAATGAATGATATGCCAAAGCTGCTTGGAAGTATACACTTTTATTTGCAATCCTGGCATCATAAATGCTTTTAGGGGGAAAAAAATCATGTCTTCATGTGAAGGACCTAAGTTCCTCCATTTTGTTAACAGAAAAACTCCATTTTGTAAGGTTCCAGGAAAAGAGCTTTTGGAAATCCAAGAGCCTTTGGAAATCCCCTGACCTCACCCAACCACCCAGGAGCCAATTGGACCCCATACCAAAATCTCCTGACTTGACACTCAGGAACTTGTGGTCTACCTAGACAATGGGAACCAATCAGAACCGTTGGCCAGCCCGGGAAATGGGGACCAATCAGAACCCAACACCTAACCTTTCTACAGAAGGTAACCAATTAGACGTCTCCCAACCCGGAAACTCCCATTTTTCAAATTTTTTGCGCGAGAATACCCTATATAAGCAATGTAACCCAAAGCTAGGGGCTCCTCCCTATAGCCACTGTGTGGGTATCGGTGGGAGCCTCAGCTCGAGCTTGGTAATAAAAACTCTCGGATATCAGCTCCCTGGTGGTCATTGGGAGATTTCTCGACTTGGGCATAACACATGAAACAGTTAAAAATGATCATGAATTAAAATCATCAAGCTATGTTAGCAGATATGGAAAGAATGTGATCACATGATCATTTGACTCAAACATTTCATTGACCAAAAACTGGTTTTCAAACAGAGACTGTATTAAATTGAGAGTGAATTAGTTTTTAATGGACATTTTGGAAGTTCTGGTCCATCTGTGCACATTTCAAGGTGTTGATGTCACGCAGAGGTAAGCCAAATGTTTTGCATCAGATGAGAGATGAGGAAGTGGCCTGTCAAAGGCTGTTGCTCTTGAATGAAACAGGGCTTATTCATACGGTGGGTACCCCAACACAGGAGACAAGACTAAGGCAGCCTGGAATTAAAAGGTTGAAAATATCTACATCTTCAAGTCAGAAAACCAGAAATGCTTCTGGAGGACAGTGAATACCTTACATACCTCAGTTTCACTTCCATGTCCCCTGTTTCTTGGAGTTCTGAATACCCATGGATGGGTTTCACATGTCCTGGTTTTATATTTAAGAGGGTCACTGACCTTAAAGGACTTCACATGTGCAAAAAGTTATACTGTAGAGTTTATAGATTGCCTGTTGAGGATAGTTGTTATTATAATTTTATGTTATTATAATTATGTTTTGTGTTATTAATTATGTATACATATAATATGTATAATAATATTATGTTATTATAATTTTATGTATACATACATGAATTATACTATTACATGTACCTACATGAACACACACTTTATTACATATACTGCTGCTGCTGCTAAGTCACTTCAGTCGTGTCTGACTCTTTGTGACCCCATGGTCCGTAGCCTGTCAGGCTCCTCTGTCCATGGGATTCTCCAGGCGAGAATTACTGGCAAGTAATTACTGCAGTAACTTGCCATGTCCTCCTCCAGGGACTCTTCCTGACCCAGGGATTGAACCCGGGTCTCTAATGTCTACTGCATCTGTGGGCGGGTTCTAGAGAAGGAAATGGCAACCCACTCCAGTATTTTGCCTGGAGAATTCCATGGACAGAGGAGCCTGGTGGGCTACAGTCCATGGGGTCACAAAGAGTCGGACACAACTGAGCGACTTTCACTTTCACTTCTTTACCACTAAAGCCAGTGGCACTATTACATACACATGCATACACATTATCCATATACATGTCACTATTACATACACACGCATACACATTATCCATATACATGTCACTATTACATACACACGCATACACATTATCCATATACATGTCACTATTACATACGCACGCATACACATTGTTTACACATGTTTCACTATTACATAAACACACGTACATTATTATAACTACTGGGACTGATTTCATTAATAAATCAGACTATACCTCAGTCGTACTTTGGAGATGATTTCCCAGTCTTTTTGATTTTACAGTCTGTAAGGGTGGGTGGAAAAAAGCTTTTCTTCTGTCGGTTGTTTAGTAGAGTAGCAGCATTAGTGTTTCTTCAAGTAGAAAAGTCACACGTTGCACCTCATCTCAGAGATTCAAACAGCTTTTAATTTATATGTTGATTTCATGTGATCTGACTGGAATGCAATGGAATTAATTAGGCACACTCACCACAGTGAGAGCAAAACACCCTGCATTTTCTAATTACATGAGTACTGAGGCTTGGATGACAGATGATGGGGGAAAATCCCGAGGCAGGCATTGTAATGTGCTTTCTCCTTGCTCACAGCACTTACTTCCTTTAATGTACATTGTGAATCGTGTGCCTTGTTCCCTTCGACTGTTCCGCTTATCAGTGATGTGAAGCTGGTCACTGCCCTCTGCAATTCTCTGTACTTGCTTCCACTGTGTGAGGCTTATTCCCTTTCTCAACTGTCCACTTCTAGAGATAAGGGGTTAAGGATACATTGTAAAGAATATATAACTTATTTTATTATTATGAGTTGCATTTGAGGGTACTCTGTATGTTTTAGGCTATTTTAGAGATATATGTGATTTGAATTTGTTTACAAATACAATTTTCTCAAATTTGGGATTATGACCCCATTTTGCAGTGGTGGTGTTAATGTTGTATGCCCAACATACAGTGAGGCCAAACAAACTGAAAGGTCAGAGTTCGAAGCAGAGAAAGGTTTACTGCAATGCCATGCAAGGAGATTGGTGGCTCATGCCCTGAAAAGCTTCTCATTCCCGGAAGGGGTTTCATCAAAGCATCTTAAAATGGCAGGTGGGGTAGGGGGAGGTCTCAGGGTACCTGATCAGCTTGTGCACAATTCTGTGATTGGCTGATGGTGAGACAGCAGAATGGTATCACAGGGGTTAACGGTTTCAGTTCTTAGGCTTCAGGAGGCCTAGGGATATTGCTCAGGGTCATCAAGTACTTCCTCCATTTGGTGGTGGTGGTGGTGAAGTGGCTTCACATTTGCAAAACAACTCAGGAAATTTGCATCAAATATTATTATCTAGGTACTTCAGAGAGGAGCTAAAGCAGAGGATATGGGGGAAGGCCTGTCTTGGGAAGATCCCCTGGGTCCTGCTTGATTACAGAGATGTGCTGTGTGTATGCCATGTCAAGTTCTCCTTGCTGGTCTGTAGGGGAGCCAGGGCTGGAAGCCAGAGTCTGATGCCAGAGCCCACATTCTTCCTCCATCACTTTCTTAGTAAACCATACTCCTCCAGGCCAGTCACTTCAGCATCAACAGGGTACCCAGCCTATGATGATTACTCAACAGATGCTTTGGAATTGATGCCAACCCTAATTGTAGACTTGCTCACCTTACTACACGAACAGGCCTTGGCAGGAAGTGGGAAGCAAAGCACTCACACAAAGAGGTTCACGTGGGCCCAGAAAGCCACGTGTTGCTTCCCTCCCCCGTTTCCCAGCCCAGAGGAGAAAGACTTCAAAATGACTCCAAATTAATTCTGCATAAGTAGGACAAAGAATGCAAAGCCACTGTTGCCAACTCACTTGAGAGATGGCTAGGAACGAATTTGGTTCCAACTGAGCAGAAACTGAATTTTGGCATCCACTCAGCTCAGAAATAAGGTCAGCTGTTTAAAATTGTGTCCCAAGAAAAGCCCGAGTGTCACAGGTGATTATCTTCAAACTTTTGCAGCATCCCAGGGGACCCAACATCAGTGGTAGCCTGCTTTCCCCAAGAGTATTTGCATAAGCGTTGATGAGAGCCTCACTCTTGGTTTTTATATTCACAGGGTTTACCCCATCATTTAAACATCTCATTTCCCTACAGCAACAATTTTTGGCTTGTGTCCATCTTGCATATCCTTTTCAGGGCAGACAAGCCATCATTCTCTTTGTTCTTAAGGAGGTAGCCAATTATGGCTTTTTCTACTTAAGACTCTGAAACATGGCATTTGGGACATTCTTACTTTCATCCACAGCTCCCTAGAGCATAATCTAATTACCCACAGGGTACACAATGCCCACAGTTATGTGGAGAACCCTGGAGTAAGTGCTCTGTATTGACCAGGGACATAAATAGTAGATAATTAATTCATGAGCCAGCTTTTATTAAGCACACTGAACCTTACTGAGTATTAGATATGCCACATGTGGCAGCTACTTGGGGAAACTTCTCAAGAGATTCCCCCAGTGGCTTGGTGGGGCCAGTGTCCCTTCCAGTGCTGATGAAGCCATAAGGATTAGCCAGCTCTGCCTTGCTCACATGTCAGTGAAGATAAACAGGTCCCATCTTCTCTTCCACTGGAGGGACAGCAGCAAGTTCCCCAAGAGGATGCTGGTTGTCGGGTACAGAGAAGAAGGGGAAAGAGCAGGTATGAGAGTTCTTGGATGGGCAGCTCAAAGACCAGCTCTGTTGGGAGTCAACCCATTAGCAGCGTCCAGTCTTCCACCCAACAAATCTCCATGGAGGAGCTGGACGTAATTTCTCCCTCCTGAGAGCTATACAGCTTAAAGTTCCGGAATGAATTTCCAACACATATGTGTGTGTTTGTGGAGGGCAGAGGGGTGGTTCCATACTTCTAAGTAGTTCTCTGACCCCAAAAGGGTGTTCTACAACTCAACCCATCTAACACTGCATTGGTTCTTCCAGTCTGTGGGTTCTGCATCTGCAGATACAAAGGGCCTGCTATACTGTGCCGTTTTATATCGGGGACTTGCGTATCCTCGGAATTTGGTATCCTAGAGGGTCCTGGAACCAACCTCCACATGTGTGGGGCCGACCCGGAGACAGTGTCACACCCCACAGGTTTAGGACTCATCTTAAAAACCTGTCTCCCCGTCTAGTTCAGACACCTGCTACAAGCCCAGGTTGTCACTGGGCTTCTGACCAACAGGCTGTAGATCAAAGGTTCTCACAGCCCCTTCCTTGGGTTTGATTAATTTGCTAGAATGACTCCCAGAACTTGGAACATTTTACTTACTAGATTACTGATTTTTTTTTTTTAATGATATAACTAAGGTATAACCAGGTAATACCTGACAATTATCCCTAGAACTTTTCATCTAAATAACAGAATAATAAGACAGACACTTAGAAAACACTCCCTTAAACTGACAAATAGCATTGTGTCAAAAATGGACAAATTTATTGTCCTCATCTTTGAGGTTCATGAAAAAGAACTGCCACCTTCCGCCAAGATAAATATATATTAGATACAAAAGCCTTTATGACAAGGATTAGAGAGGACAGAATCTTTGGAGCTGATCTCTCTGTGTCAGGTGCTCACTCTGCCTCTGGGACACCTGCCACTTTCAGGCTCAGGGGACACTCCCTGGGACTTGTTGTCGCTTTCTTGTGCTGTTCTGTGCTTAGTCATGCAGTCATGTTGAACTCTTTGTGACCCTATGGACTGCAGCCCACCAGGCTCGTCTGTCCATGAAGATTCTCCGGGCAAGGATACTGGAGTGGGTTGCCCTTTGTTCAGTTCAGTTCAGTTCAGTCGCTCAGTCGTGTCCGACACTTTGTGACCCCATGAATCGCAGCACGCCAGGCCTCTCTGTCCATCACCAACTCCCGGAGTTTACCCAAACTCATGTGCATCGAGTCAGTGATGCCATCCAGCCATCTCATCCTCTGTCATCCCCTTCTCCTCCTGCCCCCAGGCCCCCCAGCATTAGGGTCTTTTCCAGTGAGTCAACTCTTCGCATGAGGTGGCCAAAGTATTGGAGTTTCAGCTTCAGCACCAGTCCTTCCGAAGAACATCCAGGACTGATCTCCTTTAGGATGGACTGGTTGGATCTCCTTGCAGTCCAAGGCACTCTCAAGAGTCTTCTCCAACACCACAGTTCAAAAGCAACAATCTTTGGCACTCAGCTTTCTTCACAGTTTAACTCTCACATCCATACATGACCACTGGAAAAACCATAGCCTTGACTAGACGGACCTTTGTTGGCAAAGTAATATCTCTGCTTTTTAACACGCTATCTAGGTTGGTCATAACTTTCCTTCCAAGGAGAAGCCCTTTGTTAGACAAGAACAAAACGCAAGACTTGCCTTGTCTGATGCTTCAGCTCTGCGGGATCTGGGATGAATGGCACTTCTGTGGAGGAGCAGAAAGTGTGCAGCTCTGAATCAGCAAGGGTCTCACACCTGCCAATCCCATCTCAGGCAAGGCCTGTGTTGTTATTAGGATAGCATCAGGGGCAGGTGGTGTAGGAGACAAAGACATAAAGATCTCAGTTCTGCTCAGTCACTAAATGGTTCCTAGTGCTGGACTGCAATCATTTAACTTTTCTGGCCCTTAATTTCCTAAATATTAATTGGAGAATTAAATGAAAAAAATTGTAGAATAATGTGTCTAGTAGGATCCCATTACCTTTTTTGTTTTGATAATATTAAAAACCCCATTACAGGAATTCCCTGGTGTCCAGTGGTTAGGATTTGGTGCCTGGGTTCAATCCATATTTGGGGAACAAAGATCCTGTAAGTTGCAGCCCAAAACAAAAGCCCACTCCCCAGCAAAATCCTGTTATTACCAAGAGGAGGAGGGGGATAGGATGAATTGGGAGATCGATATTTATATATATACATTGCTACTGCTCAGTCGCTTCAGTCGTGTCCGACTCTGTGCGACCCCATAGATGGCAGCCCACCAGGTTCCCCCATCCCTGGGATTCTCCAGGCAAGAACACTGGAGTGGGTTGCCATGTCCTTCTCCAATTCACGAAAGTGAAAAGTGAAAGTGAAGTCACTCAGTCGCATCCGACTCTTAGCGACCCCATAGACTGCAGCCTACCAGGCTCCTCCGTCCAAAGAAAATCTCGCCTGGGATTTTCCCAGCGAGTGTACTGGAGTCGGGTGCCATTGCCTTCTACTATGTATAAAATAGGCTTCCCAGGTGGCTTAGTAGTAAAGAATCCGCCTGCCATAGCAGGAGATGCAGGAGATGTGGGTTCGATCCCTGGGTCGGGTAGGTCCTCTGGAAAAGGAAATGGCAATCCACTCCAGTATTTTTGCATGGAAAATCCCATGGGCAGAGGAGCCTGGCAGGCTACAGTACATGGGGTCACAAGAGTTGGACACAAACTTAGTGACTAAACCACTACCATTATTCTCACCTGGGAAATCTCATGGACAGAGAAGTCTAGCAGTCTATAGTCCATGGGGTTGCAAAGAGCTGGACATGACTGAGAATGCACGTGTATAAAATAGATGATTAAGGAGAACCTACTGCATAGCACAGGGAGCTCTACTCAATGCCCCTTGGTGACTTAAACGGGCAGGAAATCTGAAAAAAACGGGCTATACATAAACATATAATTGATTCACCGTGCTGTGCAGCAGAAACTAACACAATGTGGTAAAGCAACGATCCTCCAATAAAAATTAATAAAAACCCTTCAGATATGTGTTATGTGTATCACACACATATACTGTGTGTGTGTATATATATATATAGAGAGAGAGAGAGAGAGAGAATGCATATATACACACACTGATACACACAACATCAATGCCAACATCTACACAGAAATACAAATACGCACACAGGGATAAACACAAAGAAAGCTTTTAAGATAAGTTATTCTAGAGGGACAAGCAGAAAGCTTGGATATTTGGTCCCTGTGCCCTACTTAGCGTCACTGGCAGTAAGTGGGCTGAGTCAAGGACTGCTCCTCCTTGGAGTTGGGGTGGTGAGACTTCAACTCAATTTCTCACAAGGCTATCAGGTGCTAGCAGATAATGGTCCCAGAAACCTGGGAACAGTTAGCATCTATGCTCATCATTTTGGTAAACAAGGGCAAAGTTATTTTTTCCTACTTGCAAGCACATCCCAATACTTGCCCCATAGAGGTGGGATCATAGAGGTAGGTTCCTTTTTCTGGAGCACAACCCCATGGTATGTCTGGTGACATCTATCCCAAGCTTTCCATTTATAGAAGAAAAGGGACCCCTGAGAGTACTTCCTATCTTCCCTGAGTTCCAGCCAGCAACTAAAGTATCCATGAGCCCTTAACGTGATTGGCATTCAAAGTGCTGATGTGAAAGTGGGAGTGGGGAGTGCTGGCTGGGGAGTAGGGACAAAGGTGGTGAGGGGAGAGATTGTTAATGTTTGTTATACATTTGTAGCATGTGTTCACTATGCTTTTACTTGTTAAAATGAGCACACATGTATAATCAGAAACCTCGTTAATAAAAGCAGGCACTAAGTATGTTTCCAAGTGCAAAATATGGCCATTATTTCAAGGAACATGCTGATTTGCTGTCCTGTGACTTTTCATGTTATTAGAAACACTTGGTCAAGCATTTGGGTTTTGCTTCTCCTGACTATCATTGTAAGAACATTGATCAAGACTCATTGTTACCAGATTCGCAAGATGGAAATAGAGACATTTCGATATTCATGCAGTTCTTCTAAGACATCGAGATTTTAAAGATGCTTTTAAAACATGAGGTAATGTTGGAAAGAAATTAAAGCTCCTGGTTGCCCTAGTCAAGAGTCAATTTGAACAAAGAAAGAGGTAATTGGATTAAAACTAAGTTAAAAACAAAACAAAACAAAACTGACTTTCAGAGCTAAGAGACTCACGGGGGGGCAAAAAAAAAGCAATTTGACTCTGAAACACCCCGACAGTGTCTGATCCTTCTGACCCTTCAGCTTCTTGTTCTTCTGCACGGATTCTTCAGGAACACGCCCTTTACAACCAGTTCTAACATTGCAGCTCTCCATGAGTTAAGAAGACAAGAAAAAGTATATGTGCCACATGGATTAATGCTTGAAGAGAAAGATGCATGTGGCTATTGTATCCGTGACATTCAATTCAAGCAGGGCTTGCAGGACTTATTCTTAATGGTTTTTTAAGCTATTAGGATAATATTTTGGAAATGGATCAACCGCTTAACCAAAGGTCGTTCAGTTACCACATCTCATTTTCTCATAAGGCAGTAGGGATAGCTGGGTCAGGACACTGATGATTTTCCAGATGGTTTTGGAATAAGTTGAATCCTAGTCTTCCGTCAAATGGGTTAATTGCTCTAGGATTCAAAGGTGGGGAACTTTTGTACTTTACATGAATTTAAAAAAAAGCTTGCCTAAGCTCCCCAAGCAGGTAATTTGTGAGATGGAAGAGAGGAAAAAAGGAGGGTAAGAAAAAAGGAAGAAAAAACTCATTTTTGACCTGTGCCTATTTATTTATTTGGTTGTATTGAGTCTTAGTGGCCACACGTGGCATGTGGGATCCTAGTTCCCCAACCAGGGATCGAACACGAAACTCCTGCACTGGAGGGTGGGTTCTTAACCACTGGACAACCAGGGAGGTCTCAGACCTGTAGCCCTTTAGAATCAACAGTTTGCATGGTCCTCTGAGCTTCTGTGGCTCCTCTTTTCCTGGATTCAGGTTGCTACTCTCTTATTTCTCTCCCAAACTGGAAAATACAGCTGTGATCTCACTTTTAAATCACAGATACGGTATCTGTGTTACTCAGCTTCTGAAAGTGTTTAGTCCCTCAGTTGTGTCCGACTTCTTTGTGACCCCATGGATTGTAGCCCACCAGGCTCCTCTGTCCATGGAATTCTCCAGGCCGGAATACTGGAGTAGATGGCCATTCCCTTCTCCAGGGGATCCTCCCAACCCAGGGATGGAACCCAGGTGTTCTGCATTGCAGGCAGATTCTGTACCATCTGAGCCACCAGGGAAGGCCGCTCAGCTTCTGAGGTGGCTGTCAAAGGCAGTCAGCTCACTCAACACTGTCATCTAGTTGGTATTGCAGATTTGTGGATAGAACTGCATCAATGCCATTCCATCCAGAGTTGAGGGCATGACTCCAGAAGTATGTCTGCACCAAAAAGTTGAGCTTTTTGCCTGGTTTCCATAGATTGGATAAAATAATCCAATAAATAAGTGTTGTTTTCCATTAAGTAAGTCTTCTCAAGAGGAAATTTTACAAAGACCTGGCCTGAAAATTTGTGTGTGTGTGTGTGAATTTTAATGGCAGGCAAATAACCAACATGGATTGTGTAAATTTACCACAGAGACTTTCGGTGGTAACTATTCTGACATTTCCAAAAATGTCAGAATTATTATTACTTAAATTATTACTAAGATTTCTTAAAGATCCCCTGGAGAAGGGAATGGCTACCCGCTCCAGTATTCTTGCCTGGAGAATCCCACAGACAGAGAAGCCTGGGGGAGCTACGATCCACGGTGTCTCAAAGAGTCGACACGAGAGTGACTAACACTTTCACCTTCATGTCCTCTTAAGACTATCCAATCTGTTATCTATCCCCTTGTCTTCCTTCTCAACTGTTTGAGAAACATTTTGGCAAAAGTAATTTTTTTTCATTTTCCTATCTCCATTTGTATTTTTTCAAGTTACTGTTGTACAGATGATTTATTTATATTGGCTGCTGTGATTCCCAAACACCAGAAGGCTTATGTTTATGCATTTATATCCCCTGGGAGTCCACAAAGCAACTGCTTTCATGGCGTTTGGATCCATCCTTCTCACACCAATGAGTTTGTATGAGAATTTTTACAAGGTGAAAATGCTAGTGCATTTTCCTGCAATTTTATCTTGGAATGATTTGGGGCTTGAGAATAGTTATAAAAAGAAAAGAGAATGAGAGCTACCCATCTATGGTATGATTAAAATAATTAAAGATCAGAGTGCTTTAAAAGATAATTTTTTCCAGTTCTTCATAATTTCTAAAAAATTCAGAAAATATAGCATTTGAAGTTTTGTTATTAGTTTGATAGGTACCCAGAAGGTGCAAATCTGCTGTGAGAAAAGGATTGACTTTTCCAAATTACACCTCTTGGTTCACATTCCTGATGGAAGTGGTTGAGGTAATCCATCTTTGAAAGCTATACCTGAAAATATGAAATATGAAGTCATTCATGCATTCAAAATTCATCTATTGAGTGCCTTTATTGGGGAAGTTGAAAGATGCTAAGGTGAACTGAACCATCATACCATTCTGTGATGTCTAGGGGACAGCTCTCTTTTAGGATACATAATTTGCTTATTTCTCTCCTTAGGATCTTATGTTGTTCTCAGCCCGATATCATCTGCCTTTTAGTGGTTGCTTTCTGTTCTCAGAAATTTGTAGTGTTATTTGTAGCCGAGGAGGGCTGTGCTCGAAGATTTGGGTGTATCCTTTGCTGCATCACTGTCAGCACTCCATCTTTCTGGTACCTCGTGTTCTCAGGCCATCTAGGGTGGCTTGGGAGGCTGGTGACAGCTGTGGATTGTTTCGTCTGCTTACCATACTTCCTCATCCCCCTTCTTTAGATTACAGCACTCCTTTTCTTTGGGTAATTGTTCCCTTTTTTTCCTTATTATTATTCTGGTGGGGCTTCTCCCCTACCCTGCCCCAGGAGGCAGTAATGGTCATGTGACCCACTCAAAGCCAACCAGAGCCCTATTTGAAATTCATTCGGGAATGGAGAGAAGTCCTCTCTGTGTCTGGACCTAAGGCTAGGGCTCCTCTAAGCCAGCTGCTCTACTGTGTGGGGGATAAAACCAAGGGGAAAAAAAGCAGGAATGGGTGATGGAAGAAGAGGTGGTGAGTCCTGGTGTCTGGGAGCCCCTCTGCCCTCAGAGCAGATTCCTGCAGCTTATTTCTCAGACATGGGAATTGCCCCGGCATCCATTCCTGATAAGTGAACTGATACATGTCATTTTTATTCCCTTCTTAAATTAGTTTGATTTGGGTGTCTGTTTCTTATGACCTGAAGAGCCCAAGCTAATAGAGCCATTCCTTACTGAGCTGCCCCATTATTGCCCATTTCACCATGACTAGTTCAATTTTCAGGTAACTATATTACTCTCTCCCAATCCTTCCATAATGTCATCAGCCCTGTATTTTCTGGAGTCCTTTCTCAGTCTTCTCTCCCATCTTTCCACAGGGCAGCTAAGACAATTTGCACCAATGTCTCAACCGCCTGGTCTTTTCCAGTAACATATTTAAACACTCTGAGAGGGGTATATATACATCCCCAATGTATTTGGAGAAAGAAATGGCAACCCACTCCAATATTCTTGCCTGGAAAATCCCATGGACAGAGAAGCCTGGTGGGCTATAGTCCATGGGGTTGCAAGAGTCAGGCATGGCTTAGCAACTAAACCAATTAATTTATTTAAAACAGTAATGGGAGCTACAGATGCTGTGGCAAACTAGTGAGAGAAATTCTTGTTACCCCCAAAGACTGGATTGTAAGTCTCTGTAAGACCCCTGTATCTGTGTGATCCAGTCTTACATAAAAGAGCTGTGGGACTTTTCCAGTGGTCCAGTGGCTAAGACTCTTGTGCTCCTAATGCAGGGGGGCCCAAGTTTGATCCCTGGTCAGGGATCTATATCCCACATACCTCAACTAAGAGTCTGTATGCCAAAACTAAACAGCCCACATGCCACAATGAAGACTGGAGATGCAGAGTGTTGCAACTAACAGCTGGCACAGCCAAAGAAAAAATTTAATATTGGAAAAAAAAAAGAGCCATATGGTTCCACTTCACACAGAGATGGCCAGACACTCTCATCATGGACTCTCTTTACTTCTTACCGTGAGCTGGAGGATCTTTATTTTCACAGTAGCCTGTACAGGTATTGTTGTAGGGTGAGACCCACCATTATTGAGAAGATGCTTGGTTAAAATTATTTTTCAAAACAAAGTAAGTTTCCAAGATCTGAATAAAGGACAACTATTCTGCAGATGGGGCTTCCCTTGTGACTCAGTGGTAAAGAATCTACCTGTAATGCGGGAGACACAGGTTTCATCCCCGGGTGGGGAAGATCCCCTGCAGAAGGGAATGGCTACCCACTCCAGTATTCTTGCCTGGAAAATCCCATGGACAGAGGAGCCTGGTGGGCTACAGTCCATGGGGTTGCAAAAGAGTTGGGCATGACTTAATGACTAAACAGTAGCAACAGTTCTGCAGATAACAAGGGGAAAGTGTGCATAGCATTCCAGGGCAGAAGAGGTAGGGAGAATGGGTAGTAGGTATTAAGGAATCACTTAGGAATTAATTGGAGAAGGAAATGGCAACCCACTCCAGTATTCTTGCCTGGGAAGTCCCATGGACAGAGGAGCCTGGCAGGCTACAGTCCACGGGGTCGCAAAGAGTTGGATACAACTGAGTGACCTCATTCACTCACTAGGAATTAATAGAAGATAATCCATGATAGGGCCTAATTGGTATTTCTGGAGTTAACAAAATGCCTGGGTGTGAGTGGCATTTGTCTGGAAACTGCTAAAGGACTGGATATCCTATAACACAGCGTGCTAAGTTGCTTCAGCCATATCTGACTCTTTGAGGCCATGGACCATAACCCTCCAGGCTCCTTCGTCCATGGGATTGTCCAGGCAAGAATACTGGAGTGGGTTGCCATTTCCTTCTCCAGGGGATCTTCCTGCCCCAGAGGTCGAACCCATGTCCCTTATATCTCCTGCATTGCAGGTAAGTTCTTTAGCACTTTGGCAAAGAATCTGCCTGCAATGCAGGACACCTGGGTTTGATCCCTGGTTTGGGAAGATCCCCTAGAGAAGGGAAAGGCTATCCATCCACGCCAGTATTCTTGCCTGGAGAATTCCACGGACTGTATTGTCCATGGGATAGCAAAGAGTCAGACAAGACTGAGTGACTTTCACTTTCACTTTTTTATCACTAGTGCCACCTGGGAAGCCCTATAACACAGCAGCACCTATTCGTTGGTGATGCTGGAGAGAATAATCTCAGGGAATTGGCAGCAATATTAGGTAATATCCGCATATGCAGGCAGACTGCAAATTCAAAACAATTTACTCAATAACTACTTCGCAGCAGTGTGTGAGAAACCCCTGCCTTAGCTTGAATTTGTTCCCAGGGGCAAGTTGTCTGAAACAGTAACTGTATCTGTTGATATGGGAAAGCAGGTTGCTAGTTCTAATCTTGTCAGCAAAGAAAATGATAGGATTTACATGATCCAGAAACTTTTGATGGCATCTAAAAACCTCAGGCAAAAAGGGCCATTTGATTACTTCCTAACTGGCATACTGTCAGGAAATCTGTGCAGATTGAAGATAACCTATTTCATCCCTCTGGATTAGAGGCACTATGGGTCAGTTTATTAGCTCTTTAGCTTTTGTCATAGAAAAAAAAGAAAAACAAACAAGAAAGGGCTGGGACAGAGGCCCATGAAGAGGCAATGCTTTTATCCCAGTAAACCTGTCAGCTTAGGGAGGGAGAAACCAAGGTCTAGTTCATTGCCATGACTTTGCAGAATCTGGGTTTTTACTCCCCCAAATTCCATAAAGTAGCTACGAACAGACAAAATTCTGAGGGCTGAGTTAAGTGAGTGAGGCCAATGGGGGTTAAGGGTTTTTCTTTGAAACATATGAAGAAAAGAGGACCAGGGCAAAATGATATAGGGTGGTAAGGATTTACTGAGAATACATGAAGAAAAGAACAGAAAGTTGTTTCTATTTTTAAGGCTTAGTGGACAGGCTTAGCACAGTTTTATAATCCTTGATCAAGTTATCTATTTTTACATGCAGTTCTACTTTTATTTTATTTATGCCAAAATTTCCAACTCAGGCAAACTATATCCGTGGTGAAAGAGTCTTCTTTCTCCAGGAGTTTAACCAAACTGACTGTTTTCCTAATGTCAAAGACCTTCAGTACAAGCAATAGTGCTCAAGAAGAAGTAGCTTTTCTGGCACTGAGTTAACAACCTACAAACACATCAGTAATGGCATGCTGTATTCCCACTCGAAGACATCTTTGTTCTTTTCTTGTTATTCTAGTAACTTCTTTTTCCTAAATTCAGGTAACCAGCAGTGTGGGAAGCTGGAATCCAGAGGAACCATTATGACTTTGATTTCCACCTGTGAGGAAGAACATGCATAAGTGGTCACTCAGCATTATATTTATGAGGACAAGGGCTACAAAGATCATGAACATGACCTGGTGTGTAAAGGTTGTCAGCTGGACACATCCTGACATGTGTTCCTAGGGAGAGCTAGCCTCCGGCATCTTCTGCAGTTCCAACAAAAATGAATAGGGTCTGCTCTGAAGAAATTTCCAGAGCTGTTGTTCAATCTCTCAGGTGTGTCCAGCTCTTTATGACCCCATGGACTGCAACACGCCAGGCTTCCCTGTCCTTCTCTATCTTCCCAAGTTTGCTCAAACTCATGTCCATTGAGTCGGTGATGCCATCCAGCCATCTTATCCTCTGTCACCCCCTTCTCCTCCTGCCCTCAATCTTTCCCAGCATCAGGATCTTTTCTAATGAGTCAGTTCTTCAAGAGTAAAATATCATAAACAAAGATGGTGCAATGGGAGTTCCGTGGTGGTCTGGTGGTTAAGGCTCCACACTCCCAAAGCAGCGGGCCCAGAGTTCAGTCCCTCATCGGGAAACTAGATCCGAAACACATCTTGCAATGAAGATCCCACGAGCCACAGCTAAGACCCAGGGAAGTCAAAATAATAAATAAATAAAATATTTAAAAACATAAAAATTAATCTAAATCCACACAAAAAACTATAAAAGCATACCTAAATATGAATTGGATATAGAGAAGGAGGAGCCCTCTGAACAGCAGTAAATCTCACCAAGGTGGATGGCTCCCTCTGCCCCATGGGCTCGCAGTGTAGGCCTCTGGAGATAAGGAATCGGGGAGAATAATAATGAACACTTTAAATCTAAACTCCCCCATGGTGCTCCTATAATTAACTCCATTAATGTAGATGGCCACCCATGTTTTTAACATCTGTTCTCCTGCTTTCAGATGGAATATCAAAGCAATATCTTCTGAAAGAATTGCTAGAGGAATGCAAGGGCACCAAGGCCCGAAAAACGCAGTTCCATTTACTCCCTTCCATCGTCATGGTTTTTATCCTGGTTCTTGAAATGCCAATCAACCACACTTCATGCCTTTGTCCCCTCTAGGAGCTTTCTTCCCCAAGACATTCTCGTGTCTCATACTTCATGTCCCCTCCTTTTCTGACTTCCTTGTATAAAATGATATCTTTAATTAATCATATTCCTTTACCTTACATCATTTTTATCTAGACACCTGACATTGTACTACAGGTTTATTCAATAATTTATTTATTGCCTTGGGCTCCCACTGGAACATAAGAGACATGAGGCAGGTATACTGCCTACTTGCATTGCTTTGTTCTCCGTGCCTAGAACAGAAATTGATGTCTAATGAGCTCCTAGTAAATAGTGGTTGACTGAATGCATCTCACTCTTTCTTAACTTTGTATCTGTCATCAGAACTAGAGTTTCAGGTTGATACTCATCCATGGGTTACTTCTGCCTACTTTATTTGTGATTTTAATGGTGTACTTCTACAGGGACAAGAGCTTTGCCTTCCATTTTGTTTTCCTCTTTGAATTTTCTTTAGATAATAAATATCCTTGTTTGATCAACTTTTATTATTCCATCCAAGCAATCTGTTACTCCTGACTTGAAGGACTAACCAGAAGTTTGGCTACAGGACTGGGTTTGGAGATCTTCCAAACATGGCTCAGTTCATTCATTATGTAAATATTTCAACCACAGACCACTGACCGTGGGCAAGATTAATAGAACATAGGAAGGGAATTTATAGCAGATAATGGGAACATGAACTCTCTGAATTTTTTTGATGTGGACCATTTTAAAAGTCTTTATTGAAGTTTGTTACAATATTGCTTCTGTTTTGTTGTTGTTGTTGTTCGGCTTCAGAGATGTGAGATCTTAGCTTCCTGACCAGGGGTCGAACCTGCATGCCCTACATTGGAAAATGAAATCCTAACCTCTGGACCACCAGGGAAGTCACGCTTGAATTGCTTTTTTATGCTATATTGGGGAAGAAAGCAGCTACTGGCTATCCTAATGTAATTATTGGTACTAGACTATAGACTTGGAGAAGAAAATGGCAACCCACCCCAGTGTTCTTGCCTGGAGAATCCCAGGGATGATGGAGCCTGGTGGGCTACTGCCTATGGGGTCACACAGAGTTGGACACAACTGAAGCGACTTAGCAGCAGACTGTAGACTATAAATCCAGGAGCGCAGAGATATTGTCTGTTTCCGTAGAGATGTTGCCTGTTTCACTCACCTCTGTATATTCAGGACCTAGAACAATGTCTGATATATAACTGAAGGGAAGTTCATGAGCTGAAGCTTGTTAACTGAATAAATTGAAGTGTATTAACATTAGGTTTACAATGTTTTGAATGAATCACTGAAAGAAGGAATATTGCTGTTGGAGGGGGGAAAGGTTAGGGACACTTGGTTACCTAACTAGATAGGGAAATGAGAAGGACAAACACAATTTTGACCTGTAGTTAGGCTACATAAATAGTATAGCATATTCGGTTCTCTCTACATACCGATCTCAGCTGTGCTCTGAGAGTCCCTGGACTCTTGACCCAATGTTATACATGAATAGCACAGCTCTTTATTTATTTATTTATTGGCTGTGCCTCGGGGCTTGTGGGATCTTAGTTCCCTGACCAGGGATTGAACCTGGGATCCCCGCTTCAAATAACCACTGGACCGCAAGTGAATTCCCCATTTATTTTATAGTTATATTCCTGGTACAGCCTGTCAGTTAAAATGACATAAATTGAACCTGATTTTCCTACATTTGTATACAGGAGTCTGAAAAATCTGGATCAAGTCCAGGTCAATTAGATTTTCTAGGTCTGTGATGACATCCTCAAGTCTTGGTTTTTCATCTCTTGAATGATTATAGCTGTCTCTAGCCCAGTTAGATCTGGTATGGCTATCTTTAATAATGTTAGTATTCCTGTAATTACTTGAACAATATCCATTTGTCACCTGGACTGTACGCACTGTGAAGCATGGACCATCTGTGCTGTTCCCTATTGAATCTGCAGATTGTAATAGAGTACGCTGCACACGGTACCTACTTAACAAACGTGTTGAATCAGTGACTCATGCATCACTTGGTATTCCCAAGGACACTGAAATCAAAATGGTTCAGACACCACAGATGGGTAAAACATACATCTTCGGGCTCCTTGACACACGCTAGAGAACAGCCCATACTCTGATTTCCCAAATTCTTTATGTCACAGGCTATGTCACCACTATATTTTGAAACTAAAATGTACATACCCATGGATCCCAGGGCGTTTTGTGGATGTTTCTTTTACCAGGAAGAGTTCCCTCATTTACCTTTAGAAGTTTTCCAGTGCTGCAGTCTACTGTAATACTTCAGGTATCTTTGAAAAATAAATAAAAAAATATATATATATATCCAAAGTCCCCTTCATGGGTACATAGTGCATTCTCTACCATAAAACGGAGCACAGAATTGTATTAACTAGATCTTGAACAGTCTAGGCAAAAAGTATTCACCTGACTCAGATAATCTGTCCATCTGGAGAAATTCTGAAATAGATCCCCAGATATCAAGTTTTAGAATAATGACGTGACCTCAAAGGTAATCAATGTGAACAGGTTTTAAGGATGAGGCAACAGGGCAAAGTGTTAGGCTTTTCTTCCTGCTCCTTTGTTTTGATTAGGCCTGGTTCTTTCCCTAATCCTCTGTTTGCCTGATCTATAACATGGGTGTGTGAGCACCACGCCTTTCCCTGGGGCTATAACTTGGACGTCAGCAAGCTTCATTAGCTGCTGTTTACCTCACCTAAGAGAACACAGGACAGGTGGAAAGCGTCTTTTAATTATCTGTGTACCCACATGCCAGGTGCCACTCACCCAGCTTTCAGAACTGAGATTGGTATCAAATAGACCAGCCACGCAAGGAAACAGGGAACAACAGAAAGAAGGCAGAAAGGGGGCCCCAGAGAGGCAGCTGAGTAAGCAAAGCTTTGGTCTGGGTCCTGCGTTTTAGGATGGAATGATAGAGACATCGTATGCTTGGAGGCTAAGTAGACGCAGATTCGAATCCCATCTGAGGTCTTTGCAGGTCACTTAAATATCTAAGTCTTACTTCCAAGATCAAAACAGGGCTATGCTATTAAATGTCTTGAGTTGTTTTAAAAATTAGAAGACACACAGGTAAACCATACGAGGCATCGCAGCACTGTCATGAGTACTTGTCATTGTTTTTGACACTCCAGGGAGAGAGAAGGTCAAGTTTGATAACATCACTGTATGTTCAGATGGGAGAAAGTAGGAACTGTTCTTTTACATGCTAAAAGAAACTACTGTCTACTAATTAAACTCGTAATTAGATGTTGAAGATGAAATTTTGCTTCAAAAATAGTCCCTTGCCTCCCTCACCCACTTATTTGGTTTCATTTTCCCCTGAAACATCTTGCTTATAAACTCATTTTTGGTTGTAGCTGAGGTTACTGGAAATGAGTTTAAATGGCATATAAATTTCTGTCATCCTAATGGGCTTCTCTTCCTATCCCTGACACACCACTGATGCTGTCTTACCCCATGTGTCCTGCTTGTATTGAGGCTGGCCGTAGACCCAAGCCTGCAGAAGGATGTCTTAGATCCAGAGTGACCACACAGACACTTGTATTGTATTTGTCTCCCGGCCCTTCTGTGTAAATCCTAAAATATTTTATAAGAACACATAATGTTAAATGGAGCAGGAAATGCAGCTATAGGCATCTTTGGCAAGTCCAGCTGGTATCACTTTGGTCTTGGGCAGAGCCTTGAGGGAACTGGCATATCAATCCAGGTAAAACTAGGACTTTTACAAAGGTCAATGATAGAGAACCTAAATACATAGGAGGAGAGTTGAAAAGTAAAGGAGAAGGAGGGAATTCCCGGGTCCACTACTCCACATTCCCAATGCAGGGGGCGTGGGTTCGATCCCTGATCAGGAAACTAAGATCTTGTATGATATATGATGTGGGAAGAAGAAGAAATGATGAAGAAGAAGGAGAAGAAGAAGGAGAGAGGGTTTCCCAATGGTTTAGCCAAAATATCATCCCATATATTAATAAACAACCTTGGGCATGTTACCTAACCCTAAGTCTTATTTTCCACAGCTTTAAAATTGGGATAATGAATACCTACCACAATCATTATCATGATGAGGGAAGATGATATTGGGGAAGCACCTTGCAGATTACCCAGTACATAACAGATACTCAGAAATATCAGTTTTCCACCTCCTTTCCAAGAGTCCTCTTCATGGTCAATTTCTGCTCTGTTTCAAGTTCAGGGACAGCCTGATGGTAGCTTGAAATTTGCTGTAGTTAGAATATTTACACCATGGATATTGGAGCTCAAGCTTCAATGCTTTGGGCACGTGATGCGAAGAGCTGACTCATTAGAAAAGACCCTGATGCTGGGAAAGATTGAAGGCAGGGGGAGAAGGGGATGACAGAGGACGAGATGGTTGGATGGCATCACCGACTCAATGGACATGAGTTTGAGCAAGCTCTAGGAGATGGTGAAGGACAGGGAAGCCTGGCATGCTGCAGTCTATGGCGTTGCAAAGAAAAAGACACGACTGAGCAACTGAACAACAACAAATCATTCAGAGCTTCTTCATCCATGTCCCTCCCTAGAAAATTTGTTAAACGTTTAGCAGCATGTACATCACTGAGTATTGATGATATATATAAGTGTTAATAATGTGTTGTTATAAATGTTAATATGTATTAATATCTTTAAGCCTTGATTTCCTTACCTTTAAAGGAGGGAGAATGAACACAGTCTGCCCATCTCAAGGGCATTTGGTGTCAAATAACAAAATAAAAAACTGAAAATGACTGAGAGTAGTAATGATTAAGAGTCATGTGAGCAAGAGGAGGTGCTGATGGCATTTCTTCCAGGGAAGAGAAAAAAATGCTAGAGGTCTGTCACTCCTGATGAGGCACTGTGGTCCACGACTGGAAGCTGAGAGGAGAGGGAGCCCATTTGCCACATCCCCTTGGATTGGAACCTTGGTCATTGAAGAGACACAGGTGAGGGAAGGATGGAACAGTGGTGGCTCACATACTGCAGATTCATGTAGTTATTATTGAGATCTAGTGTATTTTCTTGAATGAATATTTCTTGAATGGCTCTCTGCTCCTAGGACAATTTCCACATTTATTTGAAGTAGAGCTGATTCACATTATTTTATGTTAGTTTCAGGTATGCATCATAGTAATTCAGAATTACAGATTATTTTCTGTTTACAGTTATTATGAAATCTTGGCTCTATTTCCTTTCTTGTACAGTATATTCTTGTAGTTTATCTATTTTATACATAGTAGTTTGTACCTCTTAATCCTCTACCTCTATCTTTCCCTTCCCCCTTCCATCTCCCCACTTGCTTGTTCTCTCTATCTGTGAGCCTGTTTATTTTCTTATATTTATTTGTTTGTTTTACTTATATTCCACATACAAGTGATATGTGATAACATATGGTATTAGTCTTTCTCTGTCTGACTTATTTCACTTAGCATAATACCTCTAAGTACTTCTGTGTTGTTACAAAGGCAGATATCATTTTTTATGACTGAATGATATTCCATTATATATATGTATATATTACATCTTCTTTATTCTTTCATCTCTTGATGGGCACTTAGGTTGCTTCCCTGTCTTGGCTATTGTAAATACTGCTGCTATGACATTAGGATGCGTAGATCTTTTTGAATTAGTTTCTTTGTTTTCTTTGATTATATAAATGGCTATTTTATGTAACTTTCACCATTTATAGTTGTATCCTGTGGAGTGATCCACAGAGTTCCTCGTGCTGCCATTTTAGAAGTATAAGTAGTAGTGATTTTTTTTAAACAAAACTCCAAAATTGTAAAGGGATAAATTTGTTGTTTTTTATTACATTAAAAAGTTTTTGTTCAAGGAAGGGTGATAGACAGGAAGTCAACTAAAGACTTCCAGTTGAAATAAAATATTTACAAAGTTGTTCAGTTGCTAAGTCATGTCTGACTCTTTGTGGACCCATGGCCTGCAGCACGCCAGGCCTCTCTATCTTTCACCATCTCCCAGAGTTTACGCAAACTCATGTCCGCTGAGTTGATGATGCCATTCAACCATCTCATCTTCTGTCGCCTCCTTTACCTCTTGCCTTCAATCTTTCCCAGAATCAGAGTCTTTTCCAAAGACTCGACTCTTCACATCAGGTGGCTAAATTTACAAAATAGATTAATAATAAAGTATTGTACATTGTTAATGGATATACATCTAGAATACACAAGAATTTCTCTAAGTCTGCAGGAAAATGATGGGCAATCTCATAGAAAAACGGGCAATGAATGACCTAAGCAGGGCACAGAAAGAGGAAACTCTTACAGCTAGTGAGTTCATGAGGAGAGAATTAACCTCATTAGCAGTCATAAAAAATGCAATTAAAATAAGTTTCCATTTTACTCTCAACAGGAGGCAAAAGTTGAGTTATAGGCAGTCAAATGCTGATGAAAATGGGGAGACAGAAAGCCTCACATACTGCTGATGAGACTATAAGCTTTTGGAGAACAATTTGGTACACATTTAGCCTATAGCCCAGGAAATTCCATGCTTGTGGGTACCTTAGAAAATCTTTCACAACATGAAACAGGGGAAGATGATTCACGGCAACATTGTTGTTAATGTTTGTCAGTGTAAAGGTTTGAAACCAACCTAAAGGTTGAACAGAGAAAAGATGAACATGTGTGGTATATGCACATTATCAAATACAGGCTATAAATCAGAAAGAAGGAACTATATATATGTATCAAGAAGGACAGTTTACAAATATATTATTGAACCTAAAAGTTAAAAGCATAATGAAATGTTTATCACAATGCAATTGATGTAAAACATAAAATAATGCTTCCTGTTGTTCATTGTTACAGAATTTGTAACTAAAGGCATGGATGATAGAATAATAGACATTAAAAACAGGAGTATGGATGTGAATGGAGGGCGAGGAGGTGACAAATGGCATTGAGTATGGAAGATGAAGAGGACAAAAATAAATGCATAAAATTAAACTAAAAAGAGCCTCTTGATCAAAGTGAAAGAGGAGAGTGAAAAAGTTGGCTTAAAGCTCAACATTCAGAAAACGAAGATCATGGCATCCAGTCCCATCACTTCATGGCAAATAGATGGGGAAACAGTGGAAACAGTGGCTGACTTTATTTTTCTGGGCTCCAGAATCACTGCAGATGGTGATTGCAGCCATGAAATTAAAAGACGCTTACTCCTTGGAAGGAAAGTTATGACCAACCTAGACAGCATATTAAGAAGCAGAGACATTACTTTGCCAACAAAGATCTGTCTAGTCAAAGCTATGGTTTTTCCAGTGGTCATGTATGGATGTGAGAGTTGGACTATAAAGAAAGCTGAGTGCCAAAGAACTGATGCTTTTGAACTGTGGTATTTGAGAAGACTCTTGAGAGTGCCTTGGACTGCAGGGAGATCCAACCAGTCCATCCTAAAGGAGATCAGTCCTGGGTGTTCATTGGAAGGACTGATGTTGAAGCTGAAATTCTAATACTTTGGCCACCTGATACGAAGAACTAACTTATTTGAAAAGATCCTGATGCTGGGAAAGATTGAGGGCAGGAGAAGGGGATGACAGAGGATGAGATGGTTGGATGGCATCACCAACTTGATGGACATGGGTTTGGGTGAACTCCGGGAGTTGGTGATGGACAAGGAAGCCTGGTGTGCTGCAATTCATGGGGTCACAAAGAGTTGGACACTGAGTGACTGAACTGAACTAAAACTAAAAAGGTACTATGTGGTTGGTGGCATCAATAGTGCACCAGAAACGGAGTATGGTTGGAATATTAATGATGATGATACAATGAGATAACATATGTGTGAATGACTAGCAGTGAAACCATCCTTGCTAATTCTCCTTTCCATTCTGCCTACCTTACAGAGATAGCACCAGAATTAGGGAGATACACTTTTGAGATGGACTTTGAAAGTTTCTGCAGAAATCAAAGTTTGAATTACTTTTGTAAAAACTAGGCATGAATTACTATTATGAAAATGACTATTTATTTGTCTGAACTAGTCAGTGGCTCAGTCAGGTAGAGACATAGCTGGGAAGGTAAACTTTAAAAGGAAGATATTTCAGCAAGGCCAGCTGTCACAGATCATATGAATTAATGCCAGAAAATGAAAATAAAAATTCCTGGACAAAATCTGTAAGTCCTGAAATATGGTCCAAACATTGCCATCTGCTCATAAAATTATGGAGAGGCTGTTGGAACTTTCCAGCACTGGAATGGACTGTCTACGCATAGCTGTCAAGGCAAAAATCTGTGGCACCAGATCATCAGGAGAGTTCCCAAAGGGAGGAGGTCGCTGGGATGCTTTCTCTCTCCTTGGCGTATTTCTATGCAGCAATTTCCAAAGTTAAAAAAAAAAAAAAAAAAAGAGGATTCACCCTCATAAAACAGCAGAGTCCAAACTCTATCTTCTTCCACTGAGCTAGCCCTGGAGCACGCCTCTTAGGGGAAGCTCACTGATTGATACCTCCCACTCTGGCCAAGCTCCATAGTAACCATTTGCATAAGTTATTTTAGGACAGGAAGTCTTGTAAGGAACACAGAACTAACAAGCTACCACCAACCAGAAGAATTTGGGAAAGGTCAAAAGGAGATGCCACATGACCTACCGCCTCCCAGAATCCTTCTTGCTGGTGTCCATCTTGGCGGAGCTATGCATGTGCCACCAAGAAGGGTCCTGAGTCAGAATGATTGGCCAAAGACAGCCCAGAAATGAATCCCATCACCATAAAATCCAAAGCTGGGAGTCATGTGGCAGAGCAGTTCTCCTGGGTTCCCTTACCCTCCTGCTCTCTGCCTGGGTGGCCCTTCCCAAGAAAGTCTCTTGCTTTGTCAGCTCGTGTGTCTCCTTGGACAATTCATTTCCAAGTGTTAGACAAGAACCCCTTTTGGGCCCTGGAAGGAGTCCCCCTTCCTGCAATACCCCGACCTTAATACCATGACCCATCCAATTCATATTCATTCCTCAAGCCTCAGGTTCAAGAAAGGGTGGGATGAGCAAGGACCTTGGATACAGACAAACCTAGGCTCCAATCTAAATTCAATTGCTCATGAGCTGCATGGACTTGAGTATAGGTTGAAATCTCAGTGTGCTGCAATTTCCTGAACAGAATGGGGAAAGTAATACGTAATTTTCAAGTTGTGAGAATGAAAAACCTAGAGCAGACACTCAAATCAGTATTTACATATTCTCTCTCCTCATTCTTGACTCGTCTTGTTCCAGTTGATCTCTCCCTTCTTGGAACTTCCTCAACACCCACAGGTGCAACTCGGTAACTTTCTGTCTTGATTGTAATCTTACTTCCTGGTGTAAGTTTTATCTCACCAGGAAGAGCTGGGCGGGAATGTTTTTTTCCTTCTTCTGACCTTTCCCTCAAAGAACAGTCACTAGAACAGGAGCTTGGAGAAGAGAAAGACACTCACCTTTCTCTTAAAATATTCCCACTGGCCATCAGCTATAGAAAAAAAGTCAGAATTCTCAATAGAAAATGTTGTTTTAGGTAAAACAAAATTGAGTGCAGTATTTTCAGCCACACAGAGGTTACACTCATTTATCTGTATGCTTTTAAAGGAGGCGTCACCAAGTGGAAGCAGATCCTTTGTTTTGCCGTCCACAAATACAGCGATGACTCAACTGTTCCTTATTTTTTTGTCACAAGTGGAGCTGGACATTTTATTTTTCCTGCGATAAATCTAAAGTAGATAATCACTCTTTTCTCCAGATAACCTGGCAATAGCCACAGTCAAAAAGGATTCTTTTTTTTAGTTCATTTAAACTCATAGTTTCATATAGGCCCGGAATGATATACCAAACCACAGAAATAGTTCAATTTCATCCTACTGCTCTCAGTCAGAAAAAATATAAGGCTTTCCTGGTGGTCTAGTGGTTAAGAACCCGCCTGGCAATTCAGGGGACGTGGGTTTGATCCCTGGTCCATGACGATCCCACATGCCACGGCGCAACTAAGCTGGCACTCTAGAGCCTGTGAGCCACAACCAGAGAAAGCCCATGCACAGCAGCAAAGACCAAGTGCCGTCCAAAAAATGAATAAATAAATTAATTAGATTAAAAATTTTTTTAATATTGTATGCTTTTTTAAAAAAGAAAAAAACACAGTTTAGCTGGTAAGGGATGGTATTAAAAGCCGAAATTCATCTCAAATCCTTAAGCCAAATGGATGATTTCATGGCTATATAACTATATAACCAGCCCTTTTTCTCCAAGATTCACAGGAAAAGGGGGTGCTTCCTATGTTGGGGGTGCAGGGAGCCAAGTGCCCTGCATGGTGGGAGTGCCCTTCTAGTCTCCATGTTGTGGTTGTCCCCAGGAAGTCAATCACTCAGCCCACTCCAGCCTGCCTGCCAAGGCACGTGGGCCAAAGGACTCCACCCCCTTTAATGAAATACAAATTTCTATGAAGGGCTTCTAGCCTTCAAAGGTACTTAAAGTAATTATACCCTGGCTTTAATACAGAGGCCATTTGTTTCATACATATGAATCAATCCAGTTCCATTTCGATGTACTCAGTTCATCTAACAGCCTTGTTGAGGTTTACTTTGCATACCCATAAAACTGAAGTACAAAGAAGTGAAGCAACTTGCCTAAGATCTGAGAGCTGGCAAGAGGGTAAGTCAGGATGTGAAACCCAGCAGCCTACATCCCATCCTCACAACAACTAAATGAAATACCCGAGGCTCAGGGAGCTATGGAACTTGCCCAAGACAGCTACTCAGTCACAGGGATTAAATTGAAACATGAGTTATCTATTACCAAATCTTCACTTTTTTTTACTAATTACAATGTTCTCACTCCAAATTGTGGGGAGCTTTGAATACAAGAGCTTCCCAATTACTTTAAAAAACATTTCTTTCATGCCCATCATTCACTCAATAGTCATGGGATAAGTACATTGGAGTGAGCCACAGAGAACTAAGGCATGGTTTTATCCTGGGGGAAATCACAATCTTGTGTGGAAACAGACACGAAAGCAAGGAATTCTGATGGTAGGAACCTGTAAAAAGCATTTTGTTTGGAGAACAGGAAGGACTAGATTCTACCCAAGGAAGCAGAGACTTGAAGAAGCAGCCCAGGAGACATGCCGATGGGAAAAGACTCTTAATTCTTTTCTGGGTGCACTGTGCGGCATGTGAGATCCTCCATCCCTGACCAGGGATGGAACCCGTGCCCCCTGAAGCAGAAGCTTGGAGTCCTAACCACTGGACTGCCAGAGAAGTCCTGAAGACTCTTAATTTTTCAAAATAGGGTGCAGATGAGAGGAGAATCAGAGCAGCATTTTGAGACAAATTGATGGAGGATGGAAATTGATGGACAGGAGACAAATTGTTAGGTTGATCAGGAATAAGATGGAGATACTAGGATCCTAAATTAGCACCCTGAGCACAGAGAAGGGAAGATGGGGGGAGACAGTGGAGATTCTGTACACAGAAAACACAGTTAGTTATGAAGTTCATCTGTGTGCTCAGTATTGGGCAGAAAGACACACAGAGGGAAAGGACCTGAGGATGCAAGGTGAATTCTCTGATTACTCCTTAATCTACAGGGGAATTTTGTTGACCCAGTGAAAAGGAAGAGAATCCTAAAGTTCTTGGGCATAAAACCTCCCTCCCTTTTTTCACACATGCAGTTCCTTCCTTTAGAGGTCTTTTGGGGTTCGACAGCTATCCTCTGGCAATGCTAATGATTTTGGGAGAAAGCCTGACATCTGGGAGGAAGTGGATAAAGGGTTAAAACAAATTTTCCTCCATTTTTAATTTTACTAAAGACTGCTGACAGTTTGTGAGTGAAAATTCGAATTTTGAGTAGCACTTATTATTACAAGGGTACCATCTTCATTTCCTTATTTGCACTGAGTTACCAAGACCCCATTCTTCTATTTGCCATTTTTTCCACTTCCCTGGTAGCCACAGACATGAGGGCTGAGCTCTGCAGTTTCCGAGGGTATAGAGTCTACTCTGAACATGGGAGGCTCTACACCAGGACCTACTGGAAGGGTCTCCAGTTTCATAATGCAAGCTGCAAGTTGGCATTCCTTTCCAAGAAGAATCCTTGGCAGCTAAACTGAACTGCTCTCCCCAGAAGAAGGCATAAAAAGGACAAGCCCGAGTTGAAAAAAAAAGAACTTACAGTGCAAATTTCAGAGGCTATCATGGATGTAGCTGTTGCTAATATAAAGGTTAAGAGCAATTAGAGCTTCCCTGGTAGCCTACAATTCAGGAATTTGCCTTCAATGCAGGAGACCCCCCGTTCGATTCTTGGGTCAGGGTGATCCCCTGGAGAAGGGATAGACTACCCACTCCAGTGTTCTTGGGCTTCCCTGGTGGCTCAGACAGTAAAGAATCTGCCTGCGATGCAGGAGACCTGTGTTTGATCCCTGGGCTGGGAAGGTTCCTTGGAGGAGGTCATAGTAACTCACTCCAATATTCTTGCCTGAAGAATCCTCAAGGACAGAGGAGCCTGGTGGGCTACAGTCCATGGGGTCAAAAGGATTCAGACATGACTGAGTGACTAAGCAAAGCACAAGAGTGATCAGAAAGGCTCAACTATAACAACCTATCAAGGCTGCCAAGGAAGCAAAAGAGGGCTAAGAAAGCATCTAAAAATATAGCAGTGACTTCTGCTAAGCCTCCCTCAAAGGCAGCATCTAAATAAAATGTGAAGCCCATGAAGGTTTCTGCTCCCTGAGCTGATAGGAAATATCAAATCGCCAGATCAGATTATAAATTTAATTTTAATTATTTTTAGATCAATTCTAAAATAAACATCTGACTCTAAAAAAGGGATTCTGTGCTTAAAATAAGTTATACATATTCACATCTTTCCCTTTCTTCTACAAATTTGGTCAGCCTTTCAGGAGTTAGCCATCAGCTGAATCTTCACTGCTCCCAAATATTCAGACATGATTGCCTTGAAACTCACTCCATGCCCTGTGGGAATTCAAAGTCCACCCTGAGATGACTTTATTCTCAGGAAGCTTCCTGTGTATTCTGATCTGAACTCCTGTTTTTCCTGAGTTCACAGGTTGATGACTCACCTGGGAAAATTCTAGGTGCTGCCCCTTCTTCCTTGCTGAAACTTTCACTCCAAGCATGTGATATGGGACTCCCTGAAGACTTAAGGGTACTTGAAAGTGAAAGTGAAGTCGCTCAGTCCTGTCCGACTCTTTGCGGCCCCATGCACTGTAGCCTATCAGGCTCCTCCATCCATGGGATTTTCCAGGCAAGAGTGCTGGAGTAGATTGCCATTTCCTTCTCCAGGGGATCTTCCCAACCCAGGAATCGAACCGGGGTCTCCCACATTGCAGGCAGACGCTTTACCATCTGAGCCACCAGGGAAGCTCAAGGAGGGTTTACAAAGAGAAAGGCAGCATCTTCTAATCTCCAGTCATCCAGCCTTATCACTAACTTCGACTTTCCTCCGTCCCTGCACAGATGCCCAGTCACACCACCATCCTCCTTTCTTCCCTGCATCTCTTGAAATTCTTTCTGCAAAGGTATGCAGGTCCCAGGTTCCAGGCTGAAGCTCAGTGGCACAGTAGGGGGTCTCTGCAGAATCCAGCCTTGGTAAATGGAAATTTGTGGTTATAAATAGCAGATCTCTTCCTCCCTTCACCCCCATTACTCTCCACCTCTATTGCTGCATGATACCTTCCCTTAGGAAACTTTAGCCTCTGGGGAATAACACCTAATAAAGAAAGATACTAAGTGGTAAAAGGACATCAGGAAAGGAAAGATTTGCAAAGAGATTTGTAAGGATGAAAGCAAAGCCTTATGAGTAGTCCATCCATCGACCCACCCACACATCCATACATCTATCCGTCCATCCTCCCATCCGTCCATCAATTTATCCATCTAACATTGACTAAATGCCAGCTAAGTGCCAGACACTGCTCTAGCCATTGGATATATAGTCATGGACAAGAGAGTAAGGGCTATGCCCTATCAGAGTTTACATTGTAGTGGGGGCATGTATTCATTTTGATTCATGTTTTGCAGGAAGAATAGGTGTGCACTGCATAGGTAAGGAAGTCAAGACTTTTCCAGCAGAGAAGACAGGATGCACAAAGGCAAGAAATAAAATGAAATTAAACTAAATCACTAGGAAACAATATGGCTGGCTCAGGATGTGCAGTGAGAAGGCAAAGATGGAAGCAGGGCCAGGAAGGCACATAGTTGGGAGTTTGGATGTTATTCTGTGGCAAAGGGAAGGTCTAATCAATCGTATAAAGTCTCTGCCTTTCTTTCTCCCGCTGCTGTGCTCTCTCCTTGTCTCTATTCCAGTCAGCATGTGTTCTTGTCATTCCCAACCAAATGAGTCCCTAGTGATGGGAGCATTAATTTATTTGAGCAGACATGTGTCAACATCATTTGGAGAAAAGGCACCAGACCCATTACATACACTCAAATAATGTAATTAGGACTAGTTTGAAAGCAGCAAACCTCAGGCTTTCCTAATTCAGTCCTGACTGCTTCAGCCCACTCTGTCTCTCAGCCTGTCTTTCGAGCTAATTTCTACTTCTCCATCTCTCCACTCCTAAGCCCTTCCCACCGCCTCCCCCACCACACCACTTATCTCAGGCTTCTCCTGTTGTCTTGCCATAACAAACCATAATAGTTACTGGATTTCCATGGTAAAGTATTAGTCGCTCAGTTGTGTCTGACTCTTTGAACCCCATGGTCTATAGCCCGCTAGGCTCCTCAGTCCATGGAATTCTGCAGGCAAGAATACTAGAGTGGGTTGCCACTTCCTTCTCCAGGGGGTCTTTCTGACCCAGGGATAGAACCTGGGTCTCCCACATTGCAGGCAGATTCTTTACCATCTGAGCCAACAGAAAAGCCCACGGTAAAGAAGAGAGAAATTTTTAGATGTTAGCTCCCTTAGTGTGTGGGAGAAGGCATTATAATAAAAACATGGCCACCTGATGAGAAGAACCGACTCATTGGAAAAGACCCTGATGCTGGGAAAGACTGAAGGCAAAAGGAGAACAGGGTGGCAGAGGATGAGATGATTAGATAGTATCACCAACTCAATGGACATGAATCTGAGCAAACTCCGGGAGACAATGAAGGAGAGGGGAGCCTGGCCTGCTGTAGTCCATGGGGTCTCAAAGAGTCACACGTGACTTAGCGACTGAATAACAGCAACAAACCTTAATCTCATCACATCCTAACTGGATTCATAAAATTCTAAAGGCAGTATTCGGATGGGACCTTAGAGACTGTCTAGTGAAATCCTGCTCTTTCATTTTGGAAAAAAACAGGCTCAGGGAAACATCTCAAGTTAACCAGGCTCTGGAGGTGAAACCAACAGAGGCTTATTCTGATATCTCCCATCGATGAGGGATATTCATGAGAGTGTGTGTGTGTGTGTGTGTGGTCGAGAGGAGTGTGTGGGCGTGTGGTAGGGCTGGTCCACCTAGTCCAAGCAGAAAAGGTAAGAGGCAATCCCATCAGTCATACAGCCATGCCTTATGGATGCTAGAACATTCTTTGGGTTCTGCAGGGGTTAATACAGCACAGAACTCAGGCATCCAGCCACACCCCCAGCATCAGGGAATTCTTAGTCCTTCCCAAGAGTTATGCCTGGTGACAGTCTCACTCCTCTTATTTATGCCTCTGCTATTCCTGCTACTTCTGCTGCTTTAGGTTAATAACTTGGGGGAAAAACCCAAAAAAACTCATTGGTCTTTTTGTAGCTCATGCTGACTCCTGGCTTCTCCTGATTGTAGTTTTTGCTTGCTGCTCTCTGCGGATCATCAGCTTGTACCCATTGCTAAGTCCAGCCTTTAAAGTGGAGAGGGAGTATAACTGAGCAGGAACCCCCAGGGCCTTCGCAGGGCAGGCTTTCCCCACATCCTCTGCTAGAGCTCCTCTCTGAAGTACCTGATGCAAATTTCCTGAGTTGTTTTGCAGACGTGATCCCCTAACCCCCCTAAATGGAAGATGTTAACTACTTGAGGGCAATGAGCACATGGCCCCAGGCCTTCTGGAGCCAAAAGACTGATAAAGTTAACTCCAGTGACCTCACCCTACCCACCGTCAGCCAATCAGAGAACTGTGCACGAGCTGATTGCAGACCCTGAGACAACCCCCACCTGGCTTTCTCAAGTGTTTTCCGGTAACCCTTGGGGAATTCAGTGCGTTTTAGGGCTTGAGCCACCGTCTCCATTCAGGGCCCTGCAATAAACCTTTCTCTGCTCCAGACTCGACACTTCCATTTGTTTGGCCTCACTGTGTGTCGGACACGTGATCTTGCCTTAACAGGAGCTCCCTGGTGGCCTAGTGGTTGAGATTCCCGGCTTTCACTACCACCAGCCAGGGGTTCAATCTCTGGTCGGAAACTGAGATCTTGTAAGTCATATGGTAAGGTAAAAAAAAAAAGCCTCCAAGCCTTTCGGTTCTGGAACTGATCGTCTCCTTGTTTCATAGTTATTCTTCATGGACCATATTCTTGTGCCAGACCTTCTCTAAGATAGCTGCCTGACCTAGGGATCAGCTGTCCTGGGATCAGTCACCTGTGCCCAGGGTGGCAGTAATTTGCTTCCATTAGACAGGACTTTTGGTGGCAGTATTGAACTTCCTCTCCATGCACCCTTTCCAGTTAACTATTAGTGCCCCAGGTAGGGCTTAAATCCATGTGTATAGACATCTAACTCTACCGTCCTCTTCATGTCAGACTCCTCTGGGTTCTCACTGGTCCTGTGTGTTTCTTCCTCACCAGCCACTTTAGCATCTCCTGCCCCACGGGGCATTCACTGTCCCATAGAGCAGGGCCTGGGCTCAGATCCTGGAATTATTGAAAAGGACTCGATAAACTAATTATAACTGAGAATAGCTTAGTCTATATTCTGGGTATTTATATTTTAACGATGCCTTAAGCCAAACAAATTACTCTCTAATGTGGCATTTCAGACTGTGCTAGAAGGAAAGATTTGAAAGGTAGCAAATTTCCCAGGGCTACTCCAATTACAATATACACAGTAATTTATTCTTCATGCCGATAAATATTGTTTCCAGTCTCTTCTACATATATTATCTCCCTAGTCACCACTTTAATTTCACTGATGAAGATTCAGATGTTAATAAATTTTCTGGACACGGCCCAGATTAGGGATGTCAAGATACACAAAAATCAGCACATTTTATGCTCTAAAAGCATGCTTGATTTTTTTTTTTTAATGTTCTATAAGAGGCTTAGAAGATGCAAGGTGAAGGATAGGAAAGTCCCTATATAAGGGAAAATTTTCTAATTTAAGAAATCTCTAACTTTCCATTACTCATTGTACTCTCCTGCAAGGCAGAGGTAAGTTGTCATTTATGGACCTGAAGTTAATTCTCATGTACTCCTGGAGAGTTATTGAAACCAAGAGCAGGAACCTGTGGGGCTCCCAGGTACAAATTCTTTCCATGTCTCCTGTTTCTTGTTTGTAGGAAATATACTTCATTCAGCCTCCTGACCTTCCCTGAGTTCCAAAGGATAGATTCAAACATATGCTGATCAGGGAAGAGAGGGGATGCAGAAACAAGGGAGGAAAGGTCAAGAAAGAATAGTGCAGCCTTGGGGCAGGGTAGCACCGCCCTGGTACCTCATCAACAACCAATCAGAAGAAAGTCACACACCCTGCACCCCTCACCCCAAATATTGCCTCTTAAATCCCCCACCACCACCCCGCCCCCCACCCGAACCATTGGGAAGTCTGGGGTTTTTGAGCATGAGCCACTCGGTCTCTTTGCTTCGCTCTGCACTCAACCTTTCTCTGCTCCAAACTCTTAACTTTTTGCTTTATTTGGCTTCTTTGCATGTCAGGCACATGAACTTTGTTCAGTAACATTTTTTATTAACCAACAAATATTATTAGAGTGCCTACTAGGGACTGGGTGATATTTTCAAAAATATTTACTTTTGTAAATATTTTAATTTTTACATTCATTTTACACTTACTGTTCTTGAACCCAAGTCCATGTGCCTGATGCACAGTGAGGCCAAATATGAACATCAGAGTTTGGGCAGAGAAAGGTTTATTGCAGGGCCAAGCAGGAGAACAAGTGGATTGTATTCAAAAGACCTGAACTTCCCAGTGGTTTTTAGGGATGAATTTTTAAAGGCAGTATTTCGTGGGGGAGAGCTGCAGGGGGGTGACTTCCTTCTGTCTGGTGGTTACCCAGAATCTCAATCTTCTACCCTCTGGTTCCAACTAGGGTTTTAGCAGGTAGTTACCTTCCCCCACCTGGGTGGGGGCCTTAGTTCCTGCAAAAAGACTCAAAGATTCCTATCAGATTGTTAGGGATTTCCCCTGAGGAGGAAGAAGGACTCTCTTTTATTGCTATACTATTGTTTCTTAACTGCTTTTCCTTTGTTTTTGCATTCCCTCACTTTTATAGTTAGCAATTACTTAAATCTGCTCTTTGGAACTCAGGGAAGACCTAGGAGAGTAAAGCCTTTTCCTACAAACATGTTTCAATGCTGTTCTCTCAAGTCATCCCACCCTTGCCTTCTCCCACAGAGTCCAGCTGTCTGTTCTTTATATTTGTGTCTCTTTTGTTGTCTTGCAATAGGGTCATCATTACCATCTTTCTAAATTCCATTTATATGTGTTAATATACCGTACTGGTGTTTTTCTTTCTGATTTACTTCACTCTGTATAACAGGCTACAGTTTCATCCACCTCATTAGAACTGATTCAAACGCATTCTTTTAAATAGCTGAGTAATATTCTATTATGTATATGTACCACAGCTTTCTTATCCATTCACCTGCCGATGGACAGCTAGGGTGGGATGATTTGAGAAAATAGCATCGAAACATGTATATTATCATATGTGAAATAGATCACCAGTCCAAGTTCGATGCATGAAACAGGGCACTCAAAGCCGATGCACTGGGACCACCCTCAGGGATGGGATGGGGAGGGAGGTGGGAGGGGGGTTCAGGATGGGAGACACATGTACACCCATGGCTGATTCATGTCAATGTATTGCAAAAACCACTACAATATTTTAATTAGCCTCTAATTAAAATAAATAATCAAAAAAAAAAAAAGGGAGACATGGAAAGGCTTTTGTACCCCGGAGGACTCCATAGGATCCTGCTCGATTTCAATGCTTCAAATAAAAATGAGAATGTGTATCAACATATTGATGTACCAATATACTATATCAATACAATATATGTATTGATATTCTTAATATTTATATTATTTTAATTAATTTACAGTATTTCCCTCTTGGTAGATATTTAGGCTGTTTTCAAATTTTCACTATTGCAATGATGCTATAAGTCTCTTAGGGCTTTCCTGCTGGCTCAGGGGCAAAGAATCTGCCTTCAGTGCAGGAGATGCAAGTTTGATCTTGGTTGGGAAGATACCCTGGAGAAGAAAATGGAAACCCACTCCACTCCAGTATTCTTGCCTGGAAAATCCTATGGACAGAGGAGCCTGGTAGGCTACAGTCCATGTGGTCACAAGAGTCAGACATGACTTAGCCTCTGCTGCTGCTGCTGCTGAGTCGCTTCAGTCGTGTCTGACTCTGTTCGACCCCATAGACGGCAGCCCCCCAGGCTCCCCCATCCTTGGGATTCTCCAGGCAAGAACACTAGAGTGGGTTGCCATTTCCTTCTCCAAAGTGAAGAGTGAAAGTTAAGTTGCTCAGTCGTGTCTGACTCTTAGCGACCCCATGGACTGTAGCCTACCAGGCTCCTCCATCGATGGGATTTTCCAGGCAAGAGTACTGGAGTGGGGTGCCATTGCCTTCTCCTGACTTAGCCACTAAACAACAACAAATAAGTCTCCTAAATAAATCCTTATTTGCACTGACGACTATTCCTTAAGATAGATTTCCAGACTGGGAAATAGTGAGAGAGCCTGATGATGTTTAAGGCGAAAAAAAAAAAAAAAATTATCTTTGAGGTTGAGCTGTAAAGAAGCTGCAGTGTCAGATTTGGGAACAAGGCCAGGACCCCCTTCCCAAGTCCAGAGAAACACACCTGAGTGAACACTCAGTTTCCTCCAGCAAGGGGAGGGAGCCTGCTTTGAGGTGTGGCTTGCATTTTGTCCACCATTTCTCTGTTGGAAAAATGCACAACCAGAGTTGGTGTAACCGAGCAGGACACTCACTATGGGCCTTCCTGGGACGGGCCTTCCCCACGGCCTCTGCTTTAGCTCCTCTCTGAAGTACTTAGATCGTATTGATAGTACATTTCCTGAGTTATCTTGCAGATGTGAACTCCCTCTCACCCCACCAAATGGCAGATGTGACTACTTGACCAGGGGCACACAGCCCCAGGCCTCTTGGAGCCTAAGGACTGATAATGTTAAGCACCCCGCCACTTCACCTTCATCCAATCAGAGACTTGTACACGAGCTGATCACACACCCTACGATCCCCCCTCCCTCACCTGCCTTTTAAAAATGCTTGGCTGAAACCCTTTGAGGAGTGAAGACTTTTTAGCAGGTGAGCCACCCATGATCCTCCTGTAGCCCTGCAATAAAGCTTTCTCTGCTCCAAACTCTTACGTTTTTTTGGCCTCACTTTGTGTTGGGCACGCGAACTTGGGTTAATGTTTGGAGGGCAAGTCAGTCCTTTAATATGATTGACGACATCTCACTCTCAGCTTAAACCGTCCTCTCCTTTCAACTGTCTTCACTGAGAGTAACATCCAGAGGATTAAGTCCACAGCATCCACATGATGCGGCCCTGACCATCCATCGGCCGTCTTTGGCATTGTCCCCTTCCTTCAGTGCCTGGAAGGGGTTAAGTTCTTTAAAGACTTTACTGTCTGAAATACTCTTTTTCAAGATCTTCAAGAGCTCTTGCTCTTTTCTTCCTTTGGAGTCAGGTTCTCTGAAGAATCTCTTCAGAGAGTTCTTGCCCATATCACTTGGGATGTTGCTACTTTGTAGAACTTACCAAAACCTTCAATTATTTTACTTTTTTCTCTGTTGTTTTTTTCCCATTTGTGATGGGAGAGTCAGTTCTCTGGAATATCCATAGCCTCACACAGTGGCTGGCATTTAACAGACACTGGATAACTATTTACTGTTGAATTTCTGTAGAGTTTGGCCAGTTATGACAAGAGGACAGAGTGTAAGATGAGACGTTGAATCCAAAGCCAGATTTGCACAGCGGAGACCAGGGTGCCAGGTCCAAGGCTGAGTTCATCTGCATTACCTGCTGAGTTAGCTGAATAATTAATAAGATGACCACGGCCTCATCCCTGGAACCCATGACCATCTCAGAGTGAAATCCTGAGGCTTGCTTGAGCAAGCAGCTAGCCAAGCCACCACCCCCAAGGTTGGGATAGCTGTGATCTGGTTTCAGAGGCTAGAACACCATTTATGAAACACCCAGCTCTGCAGAAATCTCAGCCACTGTAGTCACAGCACCCACTGAGGCCCCAGTTAAGCCAAAACCAGACACTGAAGCCAAAGCTGGGTGTAAACCCCAAAGGACCTCAAGATATGCTTTGTTTGTGGGGGCTGAGTATTAGAAAATGGCCTTGGGAATTTCCCAGTGGTCCAGGGGTTAAGAATTGCCTGCCAATGCAGGGGACATGGGTTTGATCCCTGGTCTGGGAACTAAGATCCCGCATGCCTCGGGGCAACTAAGCCTGTGTGCTGCAACTACTGAACCTGTGCTCTGCAACTAGAGAGGCCACCACAATGAAAAGGCCTAGCATCGCAGCTGGAGAGGAGCTCTTGCTCGCCGCCACTAGAGAAAGCCCCCAGGCAACAAGGGAGATACAATGCAGTAAAAATAAAAAAATAAAAAAGAGTGGCCTAGTGTCACTGAAACAGTGTGGACTGGGATATGAACTTTATTTTGAATCTGGACTTGGCCACTTCCTAACTAGTTAGGGAAGCCTGAACAGTCCTTTAACCTAGCTAAGATTTTATTTTGTTGTCTATGTCAGTCATGGCAGACCATGCAGGATAGTTGCGAAGCTGAGACATTCCATTTATAGCATGCCCAGGACACAGTAGTTTGAAAATGGTGATTATTATTACTGGAGTGTCTTCCAGGGACCCACAGCCAGAGTCATGGATCAGGGACTAAGACTCTGTCTTAGCTTGGTTCTCATGGATGGGATGTCTGTTCCCCCTGCCAAACATCCCTCAAAGGAGAGCAGATTTAAGAAAGGGATATACTAAGGGATCAGGTCCATTTCCCCACCAGCTCTCCTACTTCCAGTCTCAAACCCTGTTTAGCACCATTTGGCAAAACCATGAAGAAAGCCTATGACACTTCTGTGCAAAAAGTTAATTTTCGATCCTATGATAGTATCTTCCATGGAGAGTTATTATAGATAGGAAATTAAATAATGCATATAAAACACTTATCAAGGAACCCGGTAGATGACAAGAGCTCAGTCAATACTGTTGCTGAGGTCCTGTCAGCAGTGATAGTGATCCTGAGGGTGCTAAGGGCGAGGATGGTGAGGACCATGATAATGATGATGCCTTGAATGTGGCTTCGTGATTAAACTCAGGGGACCCCCTGGGAGCTGAGAGTCCTTACAGTCTTTTCTTTGGAGGGAAAAGGAGGTTTAAAGAAACATGAATTTATTCTCATCATTGCGCAATCAGAACTTTGAAATCAGTCTCACTGAGCTAAAGTCAAGCTGTCATCAGGGTTGGTTCCTCCTGGAGGCTCTAGGGAAGAATCCATTTCCCTGTGTTTTTCAGCATCTAGAAGTCACCTCCCATTGTGGCTCAGCTGGTAAAGAATCTGCCTGCAACGTGTGAGACCTGCGTTCGATCCCTGGGTTGGGGAGATCCCCTGGAGAAGGGAAAGGTTACCCACTCCAGTATTTTGGCCTGGAGAATTCCAAGGACTGTATAGCCTATGGGGTCACAAAAAGTCAGACATGACTGAGTGACTTTCACTTTAGAAGTCACCTACTCCCCTGAGTGCACAGTTTTCATCCATCTTCAAAGTATGTCACTCTTACCTTTGCTTCTGTCATCACAACTCCTCAATCCTTTGACCTTCTTACCTCCCTCTTATAAACAGCCTTGTGATCACATTTATGACCCACCAGACAACCCCAAGTAATCTCCCCATCTCAAGATCTTTAACTTCATCACATCTGCAGAGTCTCTTTTGCCTTATGAGGTAAGCTTCCCAGGTTCTGGGAATTAGGATGTGGATATTTGGGGAGGGATTCCTATCACAGCCATGGATGACAATCTGTCCCCTCGTTCCCACTTTCTGAGCATACATTTCGGGACCCATCTCTGAGGCTCTCCTTGTAGGTAACCTCCGTACCCTGCCCTCTTCCTTCTGCTGTAAGCTTCAACTTAAATACCCAACAGTTGTAAGTTTCAGTTTGAATACTCAACCCTCCACCAACTATATGTCTGCATCCAAACAGCTTGATCAGTCCGGAGAAAAGCATCACACTGGGTCCCACTTTACATTTTTAGTCCCAGATCTGAGACAGGTCCTAAGTATTTCAGCAGAGAATCTGACACAGACCAGGCCATACGCAGGCAAGGGAGAGGCAGAATGGCTCATTTTGAGATAGGTGTCCAAGAAAAAAGATAGCGAAGGTTAAATGGGGATAAGACAATCTCCTTTGGATTAAAAAATGAGTTGTGAGGAACATTTACTCTGACTGGGAAGAGTTTTTATGCGAAGCCCTCTGGGTGGGTGATGGAATTCTTAGGCAGAGGGAAAAGGTCAGTACAGAAAAGGGGACTCTTTCCAAGTCTGCCAAGAGGCTAGAGGAAAATGCTGTGTAAGCACAGGGCTTAATTCTTATGAGGGAGACAGAGTATGATAAGATAAACACATGAAGATAAAATAAATGCCAGGTAGAGAAAAATGCTGATCAAAATAAAACAGGGAAGATTGCAGAAAATAACATGGATAGCTATTTTAGAAAGAAAAGTTGGAGTAATGACCTATATGGGGAAAGAAGCTAAAAAAAGAAAAGAAGAAAAAGACTGGATATATGTATGAAAGAAAGTGAAAGTGAAGTCGCTCAGTTGTGTCCGACTCTTTGCGACCCCATGGACTGTAGCCTACAACGCTCCTCTGTCCATGAGATTTTTCCAGGCAAGAGTACTGGAGTGGGTGCCATTTCCTTCTCCAGAGGATCTTCCCAACCCAAGGATCGAAGCTGGGTCTCCCGCATTGTAGGCAGATGCTTTACCATCTGAGCCACCAGGGAAGTCCAGATATATGTATATGTATAACTAAATCACCTTATTGTACAGCAGAAATTAACATTGTGAATCAACCATATTCCGATAAAAGTTATTAAAAAAAAGAAAGGAGTTGGAGAACCTCTCTGAGGAGGTGGCAAGTGAGCGGTGAGGGAGGAGGGAAGAGACAGACAGGGGAGAAGGGAAGGAAGCGCAAAAGCCCTGGGGCAGGATTTGCAAGGTGAGTTTGAGAACCAGCAGGGAAGTGGGTGTGGCTGGAGAGGAGTAAGCTTGGACGGGACTGGTAGGTGAAGGTGGATGGGTCTCCAGGGGCCACAGCATGGAGAGCCTTGGAGGACCCTCATGTCTTTGCTCGGCTGCTCCTCTGGTGGAATGTCTGTCTCTTGTCTCAAAGGTAGAGCCATGCGGCCCTTCGGGAAAGCCCTCCTCATGTATCATCTCTACTGAGAAGCCGGCCTGTATCCCCTGAAGGTATAACTGACCGCGACCTCTTACACTCTTCCAAGGCCCTGAGGATCTTCACTTTGGGCAAGTCTTCACTTCTCAAGATCCCAGCCTCTGCGTGGGACCAGCTCAGTCTTCCTGTGAGACAAAGGGACCCATCCCTTCCAAAGCCCTGATATCTGAGTCATCACCCTATGACAGGTTCTTTCAGAGGATTTGCTTCTCCCTCTTATGTTTGGAAAGAAATTTGGCTTTCTTCTCCAGGGAAAAATGAAAACACTAATTCAGAAAACGTATCTGTACCCCCATATTCACTGCAGCACTATTTACAAAATAGCAAAGGCATGGAAACAGTCTAAGTGTCCATCAGTGGAAGGGTGGATGAAGAAACTGTAGTATGTGTGTAAAAAAAAAGGAAAACTCGTCATTTACAGCACATGGATGGAACTCGAGGGCACTATGCTAAGTGAAAAAAGTCAGACAGAAAAAGTCAAATATCGTACGACTCTCTTAGATATGAAAGTGTTACTCGGTCAGTCATGTCTGACTCTTTGTCACCCCATGGACTATAGAGCATCAGGTTCCTCTGTCCATGGAATTCTCCAAGCAAGAATACTAGAGTGGGTAGCCATTTCCTTCTCCAGGGGATCTTCCTGACCCAGGGATTAAACCCAGGTCTCCTGCATTGCAGGCAGAATCTAAGCAACCAAGTGAAGTGAAGTGAAGTCGCTCAGTCGTGTCCGACTCTTTGCAACCCTGTGGACTGCAGCCCACCAGGCTCCTCCGTCCATGGGATTCTCCAGGCAAGAATACCAGAGTGGGTTGCCATTTCCTTCTCCAGGGGATCTTCCCGACCCAGGGATCCAACCCAGGTCTCCCACATTGCAGGCAGACGCTTTAACCTCTGACTCACAAGGGAAGCCAGGAAGCCCCCAAAACAAAGCAAAACAAAATTCCCAAAGGGCAAGCTAATAGATACAGTGAACAGATTGGTGGTGGCCAGAGGTGGAGGGTGGGGATGGGAGAAACGGGTGAAGGGGATCAAAAGGTTAAAAAAAAATTTTTTTTTAACTTTCAATTGTTTGGCTACCTAATGGCTGGGGGCAGTGTACATAGTAAATTGAGAGAGCTGTCTTCAGTGAGGGTTGAAGGTAAGAGGACGATGTATCTCAGGTTCTTTAACTGAATAAAGCTGCAGTTTTCAAACTAGATCTGAGTTTCTGATGCCAACAGGTGTCATCGCTAAGCAACTGGGTAGGATTCTAGCTTTATCACTTGGCCATGTGAGCTTGGACCAGTCACTTGCCTCTTTGAAAATCTGTCTCTTCATCTGCAATATATGATTAAGGATTCTTGCCTCATAGGATTATTATAGCATGATTTTGTAGAAATGTCTGGCATAGAGTAATCATGCAAAGTAAAAGTTTGCATGACCTGAAATGTCAAGTTGTAGGTTTTTCTGAATTCAACAGAAATAACACTCCACCTTCCATCCCTGGCTTTCCCATCCCTAAATTCCTCTGTGTTCAGTGCATCTGACAGGAGAATTTCAAAAAGAAGTAATAAGGAACTCCCATGCAGTCCAGTGGTTAGGACTCTGTGCTGCTTTCATTGCCAAGGACTTGGGTTCAGTCCTTGGTTGGGGAACTAAGATCCCACAAGCCATGCTGCATGGCCAAAGGGAAAAAAAAAAGGTGACAGAAATTAAGGTGAAGTTATTTAAAAAATTTTTTTAAATTGCTTGTAAACAGATACACTTATTAGGAAAACAAGAATTTAATGCCTTAAAATGAAACTCAGTTTTACAATTACCTCTAAGAGAAAAATTGCATAAATTGCCAGTGAAGTAATTTACAATCCTTACTTTTAAAAGTAGTGACTGTTTCTATATTAAAGACAGAGTCTAACTGATTTGGGAATAGACATGAAAGAAGGATAGGTTTTCAAAACAACCCTGTTCATAAGTCAATTCTAGAACAGACTACATTAAGATGCAATTATCCATTGTATTCACCATTATGAATTTTTTAAATTTAATAATAGTTTCAGTGCTGTGAAGAGAGATGGCTGAAAATCTCACAAAATGACATCCACTTTGTTGATTACTCTTAAGGCCTTTGAATATTTAAGATATTTCCATAAAATGATTATTTTCCAAGCAAAATTAATGCTGCTTTACAACTGACTTCGGATACAAGCAAGTTAGTCCAACTGAGCCTAAGACATGGTGCGTGCAGAATGTCCCTCAAATGTTAAAAGTGGTTTTAAGCCTTTCATTATTTCAACAATGTATATGTTACAAACAACAAAAAAAATCATTTGAAAGTGTTAATAGTTCAAGTTTTTTACCTTTATGCAACTTGGTGAATTTTGAATGACTAATGTTTTAATTTTTGTTTGTCAAATATGTGCTAACTTTAATGAGAGGGGCAAAAATTAAAATTAACTGTGAATTTTTCAAAACATTAAAAAATGTGGCAACTGTATGAAAAAGTTTAAAAAATGAAGCTTTCAAATAGTTTTTAGAGTTTGTAACATTTATACTTCTGAAAGCATTAACGTTTAAAATTCCAAGAAGAACTTTAGGACATACTCTGTCAAATACTATATATAGTAAGTGCTGTAAAGAATAAAATTGGAAAAAGATCAAATCAGAAGGGAAACTTTGCTCTCAAGGAAAAAAAAAATCCTTTTATCCTTAGATCAATTGATGCAGGTAGGGCACCAAAGAGGAATCATGCAAAAAACCCCTATGGGCTCTTGAAGGAGTGAGGCAGGGTGTGTGGGGATGGTGAATTGGGTGGTACCGTGGTTATATTGACTAAACTTCCATCAGCTAAATGATTTTCGGTCCAATTTTCTCTTTCTGAAAAAGTTTGCTTCTCTGTCCATTTTTCAGATGCTTCTTTTTTTTCAAGGTCTCCACTTTCATTTTTTATATTTTAAAAAATGTTTTTGTTTTATTGTGGTAAAAGTCACGGAATACAAAGTATACTATTTTAACCATGTTTAACCGTACAGTGCAGTGACACTAAGTACGTTCACCTTACTGTGCAACACTCACCATCATCCTTTTCCCCAATGTTTACCTTCCTAAATTGAAACTCTGTCCCCATTAAACATCAACCCCTTCCCATCCTCTCCCCACCGCCCTCCCAACCCCTGGCATCTACCAATGTACTTTCTGACTCTGTCAATTGGACTATTCTAGGTACCTTGTATAAGATGGCCGGCATCAGTCAGTCAGTTCAGTCGCTCAGTCATGTCCAACTCTTTGCGACCCCATGAACTGAAGCACACCAGGCCTCCCTGTCCATCACCAACTCCCAGAGTTCACTCAAACTCACGTCCATCAAGTCGGTAATGCCATCCAACCATCTCATCCTCTGTCATCCCCTTTTCCTCCTGCCCCCAAACCCTCCCAGCATCAGGACCTTTTCCAGTGAGTCAACTCTTCGCATCAGGTGGCCAAAGTACTGGAGTTTCAGTCTCAGCATCAGTCCTTCCAACGAACACCCAGGAGTGATCTCCTTTAGGATTGACTGGTTGGATCTCCTTGCAGTCCAAGGGACTCTCAAGAGTCTTCTCCAACACCACAGTTCAAAAATATCAGTTCTTGGGCACTCAGCTTCACTGTCCAACTCTCACATCCATACATGACCACAGGAAAAACCATAGCCTTGACTAGACGGACCTTAGTCAGCAAAGTAATGTCTCTGCTTTTGAATATGCTGTCTAGGTTGGTCATAACTTTTCTTCCAAGGAGTAAGAATCTTTTAATTTCATGGCTGCAGTCACCATCTGCAGTGATTTTGGAGCCCCCCAAAATAAAGTCTGACACTGTTTCCACTGTTTCCCCATCTATTTCCCATGAAGTGATGGGACCAGATGCCATGATCTTCGTTTTCTGAATATTGAGCTTTAAGCCAACTCTTTCACTCTCCTCTTTCACTTTCATCAAGAGGCTTTTTGTTCCTCTTCACTTTCTGCCATAAGGGTGGTGTCAGCTGTGTATCTGAGATTATTGATATTTCTCCCGGCAATCTTGATTCCAGCTTGTGTTTCTTCCAGCCCAGCATTTCTCATGATGTACTCTGCATAGAAGTTAAATAAGCAGGGTGACAATATACAGCCTTGACATACTCCTTTTCCTATTTGGAACCAGTCTGTTGTTCCATGTCCAGTTCTAACTGCTGCTTCCTGACCTGCATATAGATTTCTCAAGAGGCAGGTCAGGTGGTCTGGTATTCCCATCTCTTTCAGAATTTTCCACAGTTGATTGTGAGCCACACAGTCCAAGGCTTTGGCATAGTCAATAAAGCAGAAATAGATGTTTTTCTGGAACTCTCTTGCTTTTTTGATGATCCAGTGGGTGTTGGTAATTTGATCTCTGGTTCCTCTGCTTTTTCTAAAACCAGCTTGAACAGCAGGAAGGTAAGAGAAACCCAAGTAAGATGGTAGGTGTTGCAAGAGGGCATCAGAGGGCAGACACACTGAAACCAACATACATTAGGTGCAGACAAACACTGTCAGAGGCTTTGAATGCTGTTCTTATCACTTATAAAAACTGAGAGAATGGCTCAGGAAAGGTGTTGGAGTAACTATTTATCCAAAGGTTCTTCTTCAACCAACAGTCAGTTACTGTGAGGCCATATCCTGTGCATTGGCTTAGCAGGTGAGCTATGAAGCTGGACTGAGACCAGAAATCAAATCTCCTGACTGTCCACTTCTCTTGACACTACATTGCATCATGTCAGAGTAAGCAATTTTTCTTTTCTTTTTTTTTCATTCATATAATAAATAGAGTAAGCAGTTCTTCTATCCGTCTTAACTCCCAATTCTAATGGGTCTTGGAGTAAATTTCAAATTTTCCAACCTACTGTTTCTTTTCTAATTATAGTAGATTATATTAGATAAGCCTCTCAAAAAAAGGAAATTGGAGAAGGACTATTGAGTACATAGTAAGGGACAAACCTTGTGCTGGTAATTGTACATATTTTATCTTACTTATTCCTCCTAACCAGCACTAGGAGATATTTCTTCCTATGTTAAAAATGAATAAACTCAAAAAGTTGAAGATACTTGCCCAAACGTAATGTATAAGTAGTATAATGGAGATTTGATCCCAGCAGCAGCGAATCTATTGTCTTTTGATTAAACTATTAAGTGAGCCCTACTTTCTCATCAACTCACCCGTGAAGTGAGAAATTATTTGGGGCCCTGTGTGGAAAAGCAGATAGCAAAATGGGAACATTATCGGTGTGAACTCCTATTGCACATGAATGATGGACAATTCAAGGTCAATGCCACCTTTCACAGTGCCCCAGATGAAAAAGAAACTAATTTAATTACCTCACTGTCCCCAAGATTGAAACAAAGGTATTATACCTTCAAAGGATTGGCTATTTTATGTTAGCAAGTCATCCCTCTCTTACTAGCCAAGAGAGAAGGAAGCTTTCAGAACCATGCCTGCTTTGCAGTTCTATTCCCATTTGATCTTACGCAAGAATTCCCTCTTTGCAGAATGTCTCTGTGGAGACTTGATCAAATCATGCCCATGTGCTTAATATTGCAATGTGCTGCAGAATGGCTGATATTCCTTCTTAAGCCAAAAAACAGCAAGTTCTTTTTTAAATTTATTTTTTTAAAATTTCTTGGCTGTGTCATACGGCAAGTGGGATCTTAGCTCCCTGACCAGGGATTGAATCACCCCCTCTCCTTGCCTTGGGAGTGCAGAGTCTTAACCACTGGACCGCCAGGCAAGTCCCCAAGAATGACGAATTCTTAAATGAACTAGTTTAAGGAAACAAAGCTGAGGACAAAACACTTAAACCCAAGTCCAGGACATGGCACTTTAGCAAAACACATATTAAACCGTTTATTATTTGTATAACACAGCTCAGGATGTTTGATTTAAGGCTTGGAAAAGGAAAAGGTACATCAGGTGTTTAACTGTTCCATGGTCTGTCAAACTTTTCAATTATGTTTCACTTGGCAAATATTTATTGAGCCAGGTCAATATCTTGAATCTTGACTATGGAGATAGAAGATGATTGAGACTAGACTTTGGTCCCATAGAGCTCAAAATTTGGCCAGCAACACAGACAGGAAAAGTAACTACAGTATCATGTCGTATGCGCTATCACAGAGACATGTAGGAAAAATCTTGAGGAAGGAACAAGTGTCTTTCCATATAAGGGTATAGAAGGTGAAAGAAGATGTTAGGAAAGCATTCTTAGATGAGGTACCACTTGAGGTTGGTCTCAAAGGCTAGATTCATAGGAAACCAACAAGCAGAGGTGAATTGAAAAGAAAACAAAACCTAGCAAAGACTCGGAAGTATGATAAAGAGAAGGTAGGTCAGAAACACAATGATCTAGTGGAATTAGCATAAAGAATCTAGGGTTTGTAGGGACTGGCAGGCAGTGGGAATGAAATTGGATGTAGGAAGTAAAGGCTCCACGTGCCTTATCTATATATGTTTACTCAATTTGCAGCCATGGGGAGGACTGAATCATAATCAGAGATCAGAATGAATGGTTTTATTAGGCCTTTGCACTTCAGATTGAGAGTATGAGGAATATTTGTTGGGTTTTTGGTGAGAGAAGGACATAATCAGATTTAGGTGCTAAAATGTTCATTACCCTTAGGATGTTAAGAAGACTTTCTTTTGCAGGACTGAGAGGTCCAGACAAAACACGAGACAAAAATCATGAAGTCTGTGTAATCGTCTGGGCAGGAGTAGAAGGAGTATAGAGGAGGAGGTGCTGCCGCTGCTGCGCTAAGTCGCTTCAGTCGTGTCCGCCTCTACGCGACCCCATAGGCGGCAGCCCACCAGGCTCCTCTGGCCCTGGGATTCTCCAGGCAAGAACACTGGAGTGGGAGCAAGGAGGAAAAAAATTTCAGAGACAAAATTAAACTACAGTTAATTTGGAGAGAAATAGCAGGTCTTCATGACCTTGATTGAGAGGGATGATGGACAATTAAGGTCTAGCCAGGGAGAATACTTCCCAGAAGACATGAATGGCCATTCTGCTTGACCAGAAATTCAGTCGTACATAGGTGCACTGGAGACTGGGAAAAGTAGTCTTATATTCTGGATAGTTGCTCTGAGGCACGTGGAAGCTTCCCAGACCAGGGATCAAATCTTCATCTTCTACAGTGGAAGGTGGATTCTTAACCACTAGACCACCAGGGAAGTTCCCCAACTTCTTTTAAACAAGACTTTTTCCCCCTTGTCAGGCAGCTTGTGGGATCTTATTTCCCCTACCAGGTATCGAACCCAAGCTCCCGCATAACAGTGCCGAGTCCTAACCACTGGACCACCAGGGAATTCCATAAACAAGACTTATGATGGTACTGATTAGTCATTTTGAAGTTTTGAAGAAATAAATGAAGTTGTTATCTATGGAGATACAATGCATCTCCCTCTTTCTGGAACTAGATTGAGAAGTTCAAGTGCAAACATAATCCTCTCCCCCAAATTCCATATTTAGTAGTAATGTTTCCTAGAACTTTGATTTTCACCCGACGGTACACATTATGCTCTAATATTTATGGACAATCATTTTCTTTACTGGCAGGTGTTTGAAAGAACAGATTGGAATTAATCGTCAGATTAATTTTTAGCATCTTTCAAGTGTGCATAGCACAAAGGCCAAAGCACAATATTTTAATAAGAAAACAAATAGTTGGCACCTTTCCCTTGTAGGTTACTTTCAGAGGTACTGTATTGATTCTTGAAGCAGATAATCGAGAAAGTGTATTATCTTTAAGTAGAAGGAGTCAAGGAAGCTAGGGCAAGTCCAGCACCATAGAGTTCACAAATGAGTGGTGTGAACCAGACGGCCAGAGGCAATTTCAGTATAGTGTGCCCTGTGCTGGCAGAGACTCAGTGGTAAAGAATCTGCTTGTAAATGCAGGAGACGCAGGAGGTGTGGGTTTGATCCCTAGGTGGAGAAGATCCCATGGAGAAGGACATGGCAACTCACTCCAGTATTCTTGCCTGGAAAATTCCATGGACAGGGAGCCTGGCTGGCTACAATGCACAGGGTTGAAAAGAGTCAGACATGATTGAGCAACTGAGCACACACATGCTGTCAGAACCTAGACGATGGACACTGTACCAGAAATGGTGGTGCAGCCAGGAGACTCTGCCTCCCCCAAGGTGAGACAACGAAAGGGATGCCAGGTCCTCACTCATATTCAGAAATGCAGGCGGCGCCAACTATGCCCAGGAGTGCTCTGGCTGCTCTTGCTTCCAAGGCAGTATGTTACCTCCCTTTCTACCCACTCACTTCCCACAAAGGCATTTGGAACTCAACTCAAAAATGTTCAATATGTTTTTGGAGGGAGAGTGTTTCTTATCGCTGTGATAAATTGATTCAGAGCTCTGGATCTTTTATTTAGGAAAATGCACCTGCCCACATATTTCAGGGGTTTCCAAGGCCTCTGGAAGAGCATCTATGGATCCAACTTCCGTGGACTCCAGGTTTGGAATTCTTTAGTCTGGATTTCCTTAATTGCATTTATTAACCCAGAGGATTTCAAATTTTGTTCCAAAATCTCCCCAAATCACCTGGAGAACTGAAAAAAAAAAAAAAANGTGAGCATGGAGGGTGGAGCAGCTTCCTTCTTCTGCACCCGGTCTGCATTCAGCTCCAGGGCGTGCCCTGTAGCTAGTTCTCTCCATCACTTATCTGGCCAAAGCTTGAAAGCACCTTCGACCCAAAACTTGTCCCCAACTTCCCCACATCCCTTCCCTGCCTTTCCAAATGTTGGCGGAGGGATGGGATGAATTAGGTGGAAGAAGAAAATTGATTTGAGATCAAACCCACGAGCCACCATAAGCTTCCGTGCTTATCTTTCTGTGTCCACCGGGTGGATGGAGATTCTTAGCTAAAAACCGAACAAAAACAAAAAAACAAGAGCCTATTTTCATGGCAAGGCCGTGTCAAGGAGAGGCAGGCTTGCCGTCTCCTTCCCGAAAAGGGCTTAATGCCCGGCCAACCAAGATCTCTTAGATCCCAGGGCACTGCAGTTGCTATGGCCTGGGAATTCATCCTACAGACACTCTGGTTCCCTGTGCGAGGGTGTGTTTTAAAGGGGAAGAGAGACACTAAAGAAAAGTTTGGTGCTGTTCGGATTTATAATGAGGCAAGTCCCAGACTCCCTTCAAATACCCTTTTCTGCCCATTCTATAGCAGTGGCAAAGTCAAGATTTGTGTCCTTGACACAAGGGTGCTGGATGGTGGGCAGTAGGCTGGGAGGGTCCTTGAAAGCAATGGGCATGGATTGGACAGTTGTTGTGGAGAGAAACCCATGTGAGTCCTGGGGAACATCGAGCCCAATATCATTGGAGGTAGGTCCATCCTCAGGCTGCCTCCTTCTCAGTCTTAGATCTACTGCTCTACACCTATGCTCCCCTTGGAGTCCACTCCTGGATTAAGTCTTAAGTCAGTGCAATATTTCATTGACTTTACGCTTCTGCATGAGATGCTTAAAGTAAGGTCGTGGTATAATTAAAGCATGGGTTGCTTTAACCTCCAGAGAAAGAGCCCAGCTCCTTTTCTGAAATCATTAAGTCTGGTTGACCTAAAAAATTGTGCACTGGATTTGCAACTGAAGACTTGAGAAAGTAAGTTTGCCTGTCTTTTTTTAAAAAGTAATTTATAGTGGAGCTTAGATGCAACCTTGAGATATTAACTAAAATGAGAGTGCTTATTCTTGTGCTAATTATAATAGAAAAGCAACTGCAGTTCATTGAGTGGCCTGAGTTGACCCCTTTGTCCAGAAAGGAAACTGAGAGAGTGGACAGGGGTCACCAGGGTGGGGAAGCAATGTCTTTTATTTTTCCCACTCTACCAGCTATAGTCCTTAGCCCAGACACTGATAGCATATGAAATGATGATCTCATGGTTAAGACTCACTCCGCAGTTGGGCAGGGGTTCCATCCCTGGTCATGGAACTAAAATCCAAAATGCTGTACAATGTGGCCAGAAAAAAAAAAAAAGATGATTTCATGACATTGTTATGAGAATTCTTTATCCCACTGGGATTCTTGGCCCTGTGAAAATGACAGACTTCAGGTACTGCAGCTCAGGTCCACACGGCAGCATACTCGAGGCACATGGTTTTCCTCTTCTTTCAAATATTTCCTCTTTTAGGGTGAAGATATTTGTTACTGTCATCATTTTTGATTCTTTCTTGTGATGACAGGCTAACTGAAGGAGAACTTACTGTAAGCTTTAAAAACCCTTTTTATATAATATATATACAGCATATAACATGATTATCGTATGTGTCAGGTGCTTTATAGATAATACCTCTCTTAGTCCCAACATCTCTGTGAAGCCAGTGGGATGAGCTCAGTTTTCCAGTTGAGAAGATGGAGACTGCAAAAACTTCACTGGCCGTTCTGGGCCACCCTGCTCCTAAGTGTTGAGGGCACTGGTCCTGGGGCCCAGGATCGCTAGGCTCCCTCTCACAACTCCACTGCCTCCCTGCTGCGCCACTCTGCAGGTTTCACAACTCCAGATTGCCCTATGAGGAAATGTAACAAGAGAGAAGACTCGCTGGGGGAGGGTTGAGGCTGGTGGTTTGATTTGTTGCAGGACACTGATGAGAACTGCATGAATACCTTTGGAGGAAAGTGTTCTTGCTGCTTGCACTTCTGTTTCTGATGCGTTGAGATGTCTGCATGATATTGGAAAGTAAACCCCACACTGAAAGGCAAAATATTGCGTGTTTCAGGCCAAAAATCTGGAGAGCAGATGAATGAGACCTTGAGGTTTGTGCCAGTGTTAAGAAATGCCCTAGAATGGGCTAACAACACACTCAGAGATGTCTCTTGCCCTCAAGGAGCTTGCTTTGACTGCACAGATAGAATATTGGCAGTGGGACAGTCAGAAGAAAAAGGAGATGTAATTGATAAAGGTCTGAAATTTCAGAAACCACTAATCTGCGTATATTATGAATTCCAAATAGAAGGACAGTTACTGTAAGAGCTTTCAGATGAGTGCTCACCTAGAAAGTCCCACATACGGGTGTTTGTCACTGTTGTTGAGACTACATGTCTTAGTGCCATCTCCTGACCTTTGCTTGTTAAAGTTAATCATCCAGCATCCTGGCGTTTGACTTCGGCTATTTGACTAGATTGGTGTGGAGTAGCTGGTTGGGGCTGAAGTCCTGAATAGATGCTAGACTAAGTGACAGGTTCAAGGAGAACTTCGAATTAGAGCTAATGTTATATCCAAAAGATTTTCTCCTTCATATACACCTGAACTTCACAGTCCTAGAGTGTGAAAGCTGCAAGGGAAAACTTGGAGGGGAAAAACAGCCTAGATGGGGGAAGCAAATTATTTTTTCACGTTAACAAACCTACGTTGAGCGCTTACTCTGAGAGGCACTGTTCTTGGTAGTGGGAACCCAGGGATGAATTAGAACTTGGATCTTGCCCTACAGGTACAAAGTATATGGTGTATAAACGGACATAGTATCAATAGTGCTGGTTGAGTTTCACACTTTCAGAAAGAACTCACAGATGAATGTTCTAGGCTCAAAGTAATACACAAAATGTGATGGATGTTAGCATCTTTAAACTACTTGAGGGACTTCCGTGGAGGTCCAGAGGTTGAGGCTTCGCCTTCCAACGCAGGGAATGAGGGTTTGATCCCTGGCCTGGAAGCTAAGACCCCCAATGCCTCACCACGGAAAAACCAAAACACAAAGAGAGAAGCAATATAGTAACAAATTCACTAAATACTTAAAAAATGGTCCACATTAAAAAAAAAAAATCTTAGAAAAAACCACTTGAAGAAATTGTGGCTTTTAGTCTGAAAGTCAAAAGAAAAAATTTTGTAGTCTCAGAATAACATCTATTAGTCTTGGTAGAGAAAATGACTCATGATCGCACAAGTCAGGTATGTCCTGGAAGGCGGGGTTTCTCACATACCATGTGAATTTCCCATCCCTGTTGTCAAACTGTATAGGATGGGATTGAGCTTTTTCATCCGAATTCTCAGCTGTTTCTAAAGGCATATGGCTAATCTGCCACAAGCCCAGTACAAAACAAATAAACCTACAGTGTAAAGAAGACACACAGGCACATCAAATCAGCAAGAAAACAATTCCCTGTCATGGAATCCCTACTACCCAAAGTTGAGAAAATACCAGCACTAAGTCGGCCTAGATCCACCAACTTGCTAAACTGCATATTTTGATGTGGCTAAATTTGGGCACGGTCTTTCCAGCTGGAGGTGGTCAGCACAGTTAATATTGTATTTTCCAGCTCCATTTGCAACAGGCCCCTTTCTCCAAGTGGATGGAGTGAGTGGGTGTGGGTTCAAGTTGGTCTCAGCAGGTGCTCTGTGTCCCATCTATTTGTAGATCAGAAGGAGGAGACATCACTTTTCAGCCTTATGCTTGACTGTGAGGGTGAGAGGTGCAGTCTCTTTAGAGACTCTGGGGACACGTTGCAAATCGGTTTTGTCCTCATCTGGCCCTTGGTAAAGCATGTAAACTATAATTGGCTTAAGGGAACTTTATTAAGAGAGTGTGTGTGTGTGCAATGGGAAATGGTGAGAGGCATCATCAGATTATTCCAGGGCCAGAGTGAATTGAGTGGCTTCTTGTCAACTGCAGTGCCTCTTTTTCCAGGAAGCACTGACTCTGCTGGCCCTCTTCTCCCAAGCAGGCCTGGCAAAAACTTGGTGATACCAGGTCACTTGGCAACTTCCTGGAAAATTCAGGTGCTTCTCTTCAGTGACAGAAGTCTCTCATTGCCTTTGGGCTTGTGCCATTTGGAATGGATTCGGTCTGGAGCATTAGGCGCAGACGATGTCTATTGCAGACGATGAAGCTGCAAGAGGAGTTATCCTGGCCCCCAAGTTGAATCCCCCTTTAGCATTAGTAGGACACTGGGCATTGTAGTTGGAGTAGCAGCTGCTGAGCTGCGATTCTTTAGGAAAGGGGCGAGATGGTGAATAAATACTGGCCATGCCCCAGTGTTTGTATTTGTCAAATACCAGAAAGTAAACAGGCATCCTAAATTGGCTTGTGTGCTGCCACCTGGCTTCCATACCACCTTCCATGTCCAGCCTGAGTCCAAGAGAGGAGAGGAGCTGGGCAGAGCTTGTAAGTAGGAAGGGAACTGGCTGATGTCAGTAAGTATGTGCTGAACACTCACGGGGGATGTAGAAACACGGGGCTTACAAGTATTTAGGCTGTTGCTTCAGAGCAGTGGTGATCTCACTCTTCTTTCTCTTCTTCATGGCCACACCGAAGGGTAGATATGTAGCACCTTAGTTCCCTGACCAGGGATCGAACCTGTGCCCCCTGCATGAGAAGCGTGGAGGCATAACCACTGGACCACCAGGGAAATCCCGTGATCTCACTCTCCTTCAGAGATGCTGAAGGCCACCAGGAAGAGTCCTTTCTTCTGGATCCTGGAAAAAAGTCCCACACGTCGGCACTCTGGCCATGAAGATGACAGGTGCTTCTGTGGTGGGAAAGTTGTGCTCAATGTGTCCTCAGGGTGTGGCGCTTGGAGCCATTTGCAAATCTGTTTTGGGAAAAGGAGCCTGAGTTGAATGGATTTAGCAGGGAAGAGAGGAGTGAGATGGGTTCTGGAATCAAATGAGCAGCAGTGGCTCTAAGAGGGCTCTGGTCCTGATAGAGGGGAGGAATATTAATGGCTTTTAAGATGAATCATTGATTTTGATTATTATCAAGCTTCTATTTATTGAGCACATACTATTGGCATTGTGTTGAATAGCTTCTACAAATGATCTCAATAGACCCTTCAAGTCCATGAGGTAGTAGCATTAGCCCATTTTACAGGAAATGAGGCTTAGGAGAAGCCATGGTCAAGAAATTGGCAACTGCCAGAGCGAGGGCTTGGAGAAGGCAATGGCACCCCACTCCAGTACTCTTGCCTGGAAAATCCCATGGACGGAGGAGCCTGGTAGGCTGCAGTCCATGGGGTCGCTAGGAGTCGGACACAACTGAGCGATTTCCCTGATTCACTTTTCACTCTCATGCATTGGAGAAGGAAATGGCAACCCACTCCAGTGTTCTTGCCTGGAGAATCCCAGGGACGGGGGAGCCTGGTGGGCTGCCATCTATGGGGTCGCACAGAGTCAGACACGACTGAAGCAACTCAGCAGCAGCAGTAGAGCGAGGACTCAGATCTAAGTCAGCCTGACTTCATACACACTGCTCTTTCTGCCAAGGTGTGGGTCGGGCACAAGCAACCTTAATTTACTGGAATTTTGTTTCCCATTAAAGGAATACTTTTACCTGAGAGTCGAATATTCTCTTTCCACTGGGTGAGCGGTTCTGCCCCACGGTGGCATTTGGAAGTTTAACCAAAAGGGCTGATTATAGCGTAAGAGCAACCTGTGTGTGCCGATTGAAAGGGAAGGGCGTGGAGCCACTGGCAAGCATTTTCCTATGGTGTGACTCTGACCAGCAATGGTTCCACAGTTAAGATGGAAAGATTCTCTTGCAAATTGAAATGTTATAAATAGGGAATAGATGCTGTGCTTTCCTGCTCCTGGGGTCATTTTGAAAAATATTTGCCTAGTGAGTAACAGTATGACATGAATTCTGCTTAGCAAGCTAGTTTCAACTTATCCTGAGAACTCGAGGACCTCTCAGGGTTTCCTTTGCTGCCGGCCTGATTATTCGTACAGGATCAGTCCACAGGTTTGCATCATCTGTTATTAGCATTTTCTTTGTTAACTTTTCATTTCAGGTCTCTTAGAAACAGGTTGAGCTCTGTGATTTGCACAGTCTCGTCTCACGTGAGATGTTGTATGTGGTTTATCACACATGGAGCTCTCTCTTAAGGGAACTTTTCAACATGTCTTTTCATAGCTTGTAGATGCTGAGTAGACTAAAGAAAGGCAGAAGGTGAGAAGAAATTTTATCATTGCTCCTGGAAGGAGGTTGGCATTCTGATTTCCCAAAGAGCCCTTTTGAGAAGGATTATTATTTTATTATTATTATCAGATATCATCTAAGGTATGGCCCGGTCAACATATGCAGGATTAAAACAGGCAAGAGGCTTAGGAGGAAAAAACTCAAGGCAAATGGTGACAGGTTCCCAGAATAATCTAACTAGTCGTTAGTCACTCCTTGCTCTTTACTTCTGCAAGCCCATGGCTCCTCTCTCTTCTTTGGTTGAAACCTTCTGTACCTGGTCCAGAAATACTGGATTAGATGAGGATTGGGTATGCTTCTGCATACAGCATGCTCAAGGCCATTGTTGTTATTATTCCTTTTCAGCTTCTTACAGACGACAGACAACACACTATTCATCTTTGTGTTTCTAGCCCAATGCCCTGACACACAATATTTAAGCAATAAATGATTGTTGAATGAATTCCAGAAGGATTTTGCTCTAAACTAACATTTCATTCATTCTGGACAAGTTAGAGTGTAGTGGGAGCTTGATCTGAGTCTCAGTACTTCGAGCTACATCTCAAGGGTCTTCGACTTACTAACAAAGAACATTTTATTTTTTACTTTTTACTTAATTTTTTTTTTTTTCTGGTCTCATCTGGGATCACACCCATGCCCCCTGCAGTGGAAACGTGGAGTCTTAACTGCTGGACCACCAGCGAGGTCCCATGATTTCCTGGTTCTTGAGTTTAGTCTCTGATGGTCTGACTGCTTTGAAGTGCTGGGTGAGGAAGGACCGGATAAGATTGGGTCACCCAAAGTTTGGATGTGAATTTGAGGTGCTGTGATTCATGTCAGTGCAACCGTCCTGCCTGCCAGTTTCTATGCCGCCGTCTCCTCTGGTTGGCAGTGTGTTGAGTGATCCTACTGTCGTTGGACCCTTGGTGGTGGTTCTCATTGTTTTCCTGCTGCAGGCAAGCAGCACAGACAGAGTTGTCTCTGTACAAACCAGTTGCTCTTTTTTCTTTTGGGTTGTTTCCAAACATGAGGTACTTTTGATGTGTATTCGCCAAAGTGGAATTGCTGGGTCACAGGAAATGAATGAACTGTTTTATGGCTCTTGCTGCATGTTGCCAGATTGTCTTTAGAAAGACTGATTCATTTAGATTGTCACCAGCAACCTGTAAATGTGCCTACTACCCCCACAAGCCGGCCAACATTGAAGTTTATCATTTTAATTTACTTATGCTGCTTTAATAGAGATATGTAAAAGTCCTTGGTTGTGCAAATGTACATTTCAATAGTTGCAAGGGATATTATCAATTTATCCATAGGAAACTCAGTAGTAAAGAATCCACCTGCAATGCAGGAGACGTGGGTTCCATTCCTGGGTCGGGAAGATCCTCTGGAGAAGGAAATGGCAACCCACTCCAGTGTTCTTGCCTGGGAAATCCCACGGACAGAGGAGCCTGGTGGGCTACAGTCCATTGGGTCACAAAAGAGTTGGACACGACTTAGTGACTAAGCAAGTTATCCATATAATTATTCTGTATCCACTGTTGAGAGCAATTTTTGTTAACTTGCTTTGTGTTAATTTTTTACATTTTCAGTTGTAAGCTTTTATTAGCTGCATATGACATAGTTTTTTCCCAGGCTACTTTTAATGTTTTTATATTTTATAATGCAAACATTTTGGTTAGCTTCTTTTCTTTTTTTTTCTTAGTGACACCTCAAGGCTTTTGGGATTTTAGTTCCCTGACCAAGGATCAAACCTGTGCCCACTGCGGTGGGAGCCCAGAACCTTAACCACTTGACCGCCAAGGAAGTTCCCCTTTGAATTTTATATTTGATCTTATTAATGTTGGATTTGTTGACATTTCTGGACTTTAGCATATTAGTGGTGAGAACTACATCAGTGTGTTGTGCAGGATGTTCATGCTCCTGATTTGAGTAAAGGATTTCATGGTCACATAAGTTTGGGATGTTTTGGGCTCAACTAAGTCACCATTTTCTGCAGCCCTCCTGGGTTGGGCGGGCCTCTTGCAGCATTCATGAGGCTGCCATGAACTGTGCCTCTCCAAGAGAAGACTCCAGTGAGGAGCATGTCTTACACTTCTGGGCCAGGGGTTGGTAAACTTTATCTGTAAAGAGCTAGATAGGATTTCTGACCACGTGGACCCTACGATCTCTGTGGACACCACTCAGATCAGCCTCTGTGGTTTGAAAGCAGATCTAGGCAATGCCCAGAAGAGTGGGTGTGGCTGGGTTCCAAGTCAGCTTGATTTGTGAATACCGAAATTTGAATTTCAAATCATTTTCATGTATCATAAAATTTTATGATTCTTTTGATTTTTTTTAACCCAACTATGGGAAAACTAACCTTAAGCTTGTGGGTTATGAAAAAGCAGGGAGCTGGCTGGGATTTATTCACCCGTGTTTTAGACCCTAGAATCATCAACATCTTGTGGGACCAGATCAGGAAAATTCCCTCTGGAAAATATTTCCTTAACTTTCCCTCCATCCATCTGCAGTGTACCAACAAATAACGAATCCTTTCTCCTCCTGTGTTTGCTCATCTGCTCGGTACTGTACATTCTAAATCTGTCTGGAAATGCCAGTTGGTTCTTGCTTCTCTTTTACCTCCTTGCCATGCAGTCTGTATTTTTGGTTTTGTGGCGGGCTCCAAGCCTAGTAGGGTATGTTTTAGGATTACAGCTTTTTAAAAATCTGGTCTTTGACACACTTATCAGGAATTGGTTATTGGTGTATTGTTGTCGTTGTTTTTTAAATAAAAGGAGGCTACACCTTTATTTAACTAGTGTTGTAAAAAAACAGGGATTATTGTTATTTTTATTGAATTAAAAATTGTTTAAATTCTATAGTGCTTTGCAAATTTCAGAAGTTTCATACATATGGTTTTTTTTTTGAAATTATTTTTTATTTTTGACTACGCTGGCTCTTCCTTGCGGCACTCGGACTTTCTCTAGTCGCATTGCCTGGATTTCTCTTTTTGCAGCACGCAGGCCTCATTGGTCCAAGGCATGTGGTATCTTATAGTTCTCTGACCAGGGATTGAACTCGAGTCCCCTGTGTTGAAAGGCAGATTCTTAACCACTGGGCCACCCAACCCAGGAAGTCCCTCATATGTATGATTTCTTATAATTTTATAATAACCCTTTGTCCCCCCTTCCCCATATCATTTCTCCCCTTTTCCTTTTTACACTAGTAACCACTAGTTTCTTCTCTATTGGGTATTTGTGTTTTAATTGGAGTGTTTTGAAAAGTTGCCTAACCCCAAGGGACTGAAGCTAAACTAGAGTATGATGATAAATAGAAGGAGTGATGATTAAAATAGCATTCATGAAGAACTACCTTGTGTCATGACTGTTTCACCTGCTCTTATCTGTAGTAACGATTGTGAAAACAATCCTAGGGTTGTGATCTTATGTATTATTTTTATTGTATTATAAAAATTATTTTTCGTTTATTATTTAATTATATTATTGTTATTATCTCCATTATACTAATGAAGAAATGGAGACACAGGTTAAACTGCTCACCCCCCTCCCCCGCACCCCCATCAGGATCTGATAGAGCCAGGCTTGCTCGGATGCTTCAGGCTAAATTAGGTTTTGTTTATACAGGCTAGAGTCCCTGCCCTGGCTGGTGGTGGCGGTTTTGCCAGGTTTAATGAGGACTCTGTAAATTCTTCACCTTCACCACTGTCTTATTTATAACTTGGCTTCTCCATGTAGGTGGGGTCTTAGCCTATAGAACTAGCTATTGTGATGGGTGACGAGTAGGCTTCCCTGCTGACTCAGATGGCAAAAGAGTCTGCCTGCAATGCCTGAGACCTGAGTTTGATCCCTAGGTCGGGAAGATGTCCTGGAGAAGGGAATGGCAACCCACTCCAGCATTCTTGTTGGGAGAATGTCATGGACAGAGGAGCCTGGTGGGCCACAGTCCATGGGGTCACAAAGAGTCAGACATGACTGAGTGACTAACGTGACACAATAACAGTGTGATGGGTGGCGTGCGATGTGTTTCTATGGTCCAGGCCCCTGAAGGCTGAGTACACACACTCTCCTGCATTGTAGGTTCCAGGGAAGACAGCGTCTGGTTTGGTTCTGTCTTGCTTTTTTTTTCCCCTTTGCCCTCCATCTCCTCTGAGCTTGCCTCCTTCCGGTCCTGTCGTCAGCACATTCTAGCCTCAGCATTCTCTGGATTCGCCAGCTTGAACGGCAGTCCCTGCTTTTGCCTTAGCAACAGAGGACTTTTTTAAATCAGAGAGGATAGTAGACAGTGCCAGAGTCGGCCAGATTTATATAATGTAACTGGTAACGGGTCTCTCTGTGCTTTGCAGAAGGTTTTTGCTTGGCACCTTTCTCTTGGTACATTCTTTTTCCCCCTTCAAATCTCTAGAATTCCGGGCAGTCGATGACTTATGATTATAAATTTAATGTGATGTGCAAAATAAAATGGTCAGAACTTCTGGGAGTATCTCTACTCTGCCTGGCTTTTTGCCATATGAGCATCTGTTCGTATGTTTTATTTTTCTAAAGATGTTTTTGATGTGGACCATTTTTAAAGTCTTTATTGAATTTGTTACAGTATCGCTTCTTTTTTACATTTGGGTTTTTTGACCGAGAGGCATGTGGGATCTTGGCCCCCTGACCAGAGATCGAACCTGTAACCCCTGCATTGGAAGGTGATGTCTTAACCACTGGACCACCAGGGAAGTCCCTATTAGTATGTTTTATCCTCACCATGTTTTTATAGTTACCATCTCAGGAATAACTTGTTTCTCTTAGTTATCGTATCCAAGGAAGCTGAGATTCCTTTTGACATATTAGTTTTAGGCAGTATTAACAATTTTTCTATAGTAAGCTCACAAGCGGTCTTTCTGCTGGTCCATTATGAATAGACAAAAGATTATCACTGCCTTGAGTTTGCTCATTTTCTATGAAAAGTGACTGAGATTTGATAGGGAGCAAGAATGACAAACACATTTACTTATAAACTGCACAGGCTCTTTCCCTCATTTGTTAGAAGGATGAGGTCATGCGATAAGAATTGCTAAAGATAAATAAGCATCAGAACCTTCCTGGCAGTCTAGTGGTTAAGACTTCCAGTGCAGGGGGTGTGGGTTCAGTCCCTGGTCAAGGAGCTAAGGTCTCACATACCTGGCAGCCAAAAAACCAAAACAGAAAACAGAAGTAGTATTGTCACAAATTCAGTGAAGACTTTAAAAATGGCCCACATTAAAAAAAAAAAAAATGTTAAAAGAAAAAAGGAAAACAAGCAAAAATAAGCATCAACATTCTGACATATATTAGCACATCTGGTGTTTCTTGGGTCCATCTCTGTGTCCTAGAGTAAGAGTGAAATAACAGGACAGGTGTGATGCAAGTCATTAAGGTGAGTGTGGAGACCTTCCCTCCTTGAAATGTGCTTTGTGTCCTGGGTTTTCCCTTTTAATCAGTTCATAAGTATTTGTCGTGCTTCTGTATCCTGTGCAGTTTGGAATGGTACACTGATTTTTGTCCATCTATTGTTGTTGTTGAAATATAAGTATCCTCTAAGTAAATGAAAATTTTCGAATAGCTGAAGTTGAAATTAGGGTGGGACATAGGTGACTTCTGGAGAATAATCTTGTTATACTGCTTATCATTCTAATCACCAAGTTACTCTAATCTTTTTATGAAATGAGAGCTATTTTAAATTCTTCATTACATTTTCTTGTCATCTTAAGCACCACACAGAGCATAATTCTTATAAGCCAGTTACGGTTCTGTGAAAACGGAATGATATCCTCAGGGGCTTTAGAGGTGAAACTAATATTTACCCATACACCGAAGGGTGCCAGCCTGTTTGAGATATGGTGGCTACATGGTGGAGGCATCTTGGCTTTCTGTCACTTGCTTTTATACCTGCATTCATCCCCAGCAACCTCCTCCACTCCCACCCTTTACTTTGCTGCTTCTAATTAATTATGGTCTACAAATCCACTCATTCATTTAGCCAACACACCCTGGTCAGGTATACCATGCATTGAGTACTGTCCTCAGGGCTTGGAGAGCATCAGCATATAACATAGATTCTATTCTTATCCTCATGGAGCCTGTGGTCCAGAGGGGGAAGACACACTAAACAGATAAATATATAACTACAGAATGATGGTTGTCATATAGGAAAAAAAGGAATAGAGGATAGATAAACAACAAAGCCTTACTATATAGCATAGGGAACTATATTCAATATCCTGCAATAAACCACACTGGAAAAGAATATGGAAAGGAATGTGTATATATGTGTAACTGAGTCACTTTGCTGGACAGCAGAAATTAACACAATGTTGTATTGATAAATCAACTATACTTCCGTAAAATAAATTTTAAAAACAAAACATTTATTAACCTAAGGAAAGGGCGTAAGGGGTGAATGGAAGACCTGTTTTAAGTGGGGGAGGGGAGAGCAGGGTTGGGATTTTGGAGGAAGTCCTAACTCTGGTAAAGATTTTGCATCCACCCTAAGTCACGTGAGGGGCCACTGAGAGTTTTAAACAAGGGTTGGAAGGATCAGGTTTGGCATGTGAGTTGGAATGAGTGCTCAAGAAAGGAAGCCACGAACTCCATCCTCTGCTAGACTCTCCAAGGAGGTATGAGTGTTCCAGTGAGGGAGCTCCTGCTCCCTGCATTTTTGACGTTTCTTTTGATTGCTCAGCATAGGGGTTGGCAGGCTTTTTGTTTTTTCCTTTGAAGAGGCAGATAAGTTTGCAGCCATATGGTCTCTTGCAGTTATCCATCTCTGCCGTTATAGCATGGAAACTGCCATGGACAATGCCTAAATGAATGCCTGTTGTTGTTTAATTACTAAATCATGTCCAACTCTCTTGTGACCCCCATGGACTATAGCCCACCAGGCGCCTCTGTCCATGAGATTTCCCAGGCAAGAATACTGGAGTGGGTTGCCATTTCCTTCTCCAGAGGATCTTCCTGACCCAGGGATTGAACCCCATGCAGGGATCTCCTGCAAGGCAGGTGGATTCTTCACCACTATACCACCAGGGAAGCCCAAATAAATGCCTAGGTTCCTATAAAACTTATTTACAGGAACAGGTAGCATGTGGGATGTAGTTTGCTGACCCTTGGCTCAGAGGATGCTCTGTTTATCATTTCCATGGTCTTCATCATTGAGGTGGTTGAGCAAGAGAGGAAATGCAATCTACATGGTTGTCCCTGGCCTCGAGCTGCTTATAATCATTATGGGAAGATAAGTATATACACTTTGGAAGTCATCAGCTAACATTACAAGGCAATATGTAATTAGGCATCAACATGATGAGCAAAAGAAACAGGAAATGTGATGAGTTTGTTCATTGGCTTGGAATGAGTGTCTAGGAATGGTCATAAAGGCTTCGTGGAGAAGGTGGAACTTTGACAATCACAGACACCTTGCAGTTGAATACACCTTGAATTGAATACAACATCGTCCAATCCGCTAATTTTACAAGCATGTAAACCCAGGTGGAACTGATCTTAAGGCAGAGTCTGGACAAGAACACAAGTCTTTTCTTCTCTAAATCTTGGCCCAGGTAGTCTTTCTCTTTCAGGTCTGGTCCTCCCGCAGTCTGAAAATACTTATCTAGTAAATTCGTAGTAGTAAAGAAGAGAAGGACCAAGAGGTTCCAAATTATGGGTTATTTGGTTCTTGAAGAAAGGGGTTCTTAAAAGACTGAGAATAGCATGATTGTACCTATTATTTGGGATGAGAAGGAAAAAAAGGAGAAACTAGTGTGGAGTGGGAAGGGAAGGAGGTGAATATGGATTATAGAAAGATGCATGGGTACATGACATGTGGACAAGGAAGCAATCTACATCTCCTCAGTAAGAAGAATCTCTAAATTTTTACATGTGCATGTTCAAAGGCATATCTGTGCTATTAAGAGTACTTGACTGCTATAAAGAAGAAAGTAGTCTGTGTGCTCTGATGTGGAAAGATTTCAGTGATGCAGTAATAGAAGATGAACAAAAGCAAGTCATAGAATAGTGGGTATATACAGCCTTTCCCCTTTATGTGTGTAAACCAAACCCAAACCTGAGGTAGCCAACTTGGCCAAGTGAAAGCATGTATGTGTGTTTTATGTGTAAATGCTCAGAAAATGGTCTGGAAAGATGCATACTATAATAAAGAGAGTGTTTCTCTGGGGGTGGGAGGCTTTGAGCAGAGACTTAAACATTTCACTCTATTTCATAATTATTAGAACGGTTACAAGGACTAGTCAGGGAATGTGGGTTTGACTTGTACACACTGCCATATTTTAAATCAATAACCATTAAGGACCTACTGTACAGGGAACTCTGCTCAATGTCATGTAACAACCTAAATGGGAAAATAACTTGAAAAAGAATAGATAACATATATAAGTATAACTGAATCACTTTGCTGTATACCTGAAACTAACTCAACGTTGTTAATCAACTATGCGCCAATATAAAGTTAAAAAAATGTTTATTTTTGTTATAAATAAAAAGAGCAATATTAAAACAATAAGGGAACTTCCCTGGTGGTCCAGTGATTAAGCTTCATGCTCCCAGTTCAAGGTTAGGGTTCTCCTGGTTGGGGAACTGAGATCCCACAGGCCACATGGCACAGCCAGAACAAAAAACAAACAGTAGAAAGTGCTAGGTTGGGTGAGAGTTGGAGGGAAGGATCTGACAGTTGAACTGGGTTGTCTCCAAAGTTCTGGGAATCCCAGGTGATTAGAGCCCAAGGGGGCTCATCTTGTTTCAGGAAGTCCAAAACTTAGTTGGGGATCAGAATCATTGGGAAAGCTTAAAAACCAAATCAGACCAAAACAGATTCCCGGCCCCATTGCAGATCCACCTGATCTCAGATGATGGGCTGGGGATGTGGATTTTCAAAAAGCTTCTCAAGGTAATGTTGATGTTGCAGTTGAGGCCCCAGGCTTGCTTTGAAGCTCTGATTTAATTCCCCTGCCTTGGTATCAAGGAGAGATGGAAGAATCTCGATCATAGAGAACTAGCCTCAGGTTTTCTGGCTCCTGTTCTCCTCAGCTTTTTTCATTGACTGTGTCTCTTGATTTAGATGTTTTCCCTAGCATCAGCTTTTAGGCATCATCTCAGCTTGTTTTTACATTTTATAGGGAACTTTCTTAAATGTTGTTTTTGAACTTTAACTGCCCCGCTTCCCACGCTTTGTTCTTAGGCTCTTAGGTGGCTGCAGGTCCATGGTCCACTGATCATGACCTCAACAAAAAGGAGGTGCATCTAAAAGTATTAACTCTGTTGTTTAAAGCTCATTCAGAACACCAAGGGCCTGCCTCTAATTTACAAAATGAAAAGGCCATTTAGCTTTGTAAAGACAAAACCTTTGGGAAAAAAAAATCACACTTTGTCTATTGGTTAACGCCAACTGGGTCACCTGTAGTAGCAGCTTGAATATTTGTTATCCTGCCATCTCAACTGATTTGTCCAGGTATAAAGAAATGGCTACCCATCAGTTGGGCTGTAGCAGGAAGACACTATTCAGCAAGTTACTTTCCTCTTGCATTAAGATTTTAACTGCTGTGTAGCATTTTTAATATGAGTCCCAAAGTGCTTTCGCGTTCATATTCTCCATTGATTTTATAATCAGTTTGCAGCTTCACTTTACAGATGGAAGAAAAGAAAGCTGAGGCAAAGGTCGGGCAACAAAACCAAAACTTTGCAGCCAGGAGATCAGGCCCCCTATGGAATTGTAGTCTGTTTTTTCTATCTCTCTCTTATGATGTAGCTGTTAAAAGGGCACAGTACTGGTGACTTCCCTTGTGGTTCAGTGGTTAAGAATCCACCTTCCAGTGTAGGAGACTTGGGTTCAATCCCTGGTTGGGAACTAAGATCCCACACGCCACCGAGCAACTAAGCCCCTATGTGCCACCACTAGAGAGAAACCTAAAACCTGCAACTAAGACCCGATGCACCCCCAAATAAATGAATGAATATTAAAAAAAAAAATGGCACAGTACTGGTCAGACTTTTGATGGGAATGATGATAGTCGGGTAGGGATTGTTCCATCCTTTCTCCTCTTCCTGTGTAACATCTTCTTAGCTTTTGTTCCTCCTTTCCCTTTTTTTTTTTTCTTTCAGCTGGGATTCCTCAGTACCACCAGGGCTCAACCAGAGCAGAAGGCACCAAGTCTCATTGGCAAATACCACCACGTCGACCGCATCACTGGCCAGGTGCTCACCTGTGACAAGTGTCCAGCAGGAACCTATGTGTCCGAGCACTGTACCAACACAAGCCTGCGTGTCTGCAGCAGCTGCCCCACGGGGACCTTTACCAGACACGAGAATGGCATTGAGAAATGCCACGAGTGTAGTCAGCCGTGCCCCTGGCCGATGGTCGAGAAATTACCTTGTACTGCCTTGACTGACCGAGAATGCACTTGCCCACCTGGCATGTTCCAGTCGAATGGTACCTGCGCCCCCCACACGGTGTGCCCTGTGGGTTGGGGGGTGCGGAAGAAGGGGACAGAAATGGAGGACGTGCGGTGTAAGCAGTGTGCTCGGGGGACCTTCTCCGACGTGCCTTCCAGTGTGATGAGATGCAAAGCGTACACAGACTGTCTGAGTCAGAACATGGTGGTGATCAAGCTGGGGACCAGGGAGGCAGACAACGTCTGCGGCCCGCTCCCGTCCTCCTCCAGCACCGCCCCACCCGCCCCTGGCACAACCAGCCTTCCGCGCCCTGAGCACACGGAACCCCACGAAGTCCCTTCCTCCACTCTCATTCCCAAAGGTAACTTAACCTCGTGAATTGTGTATGTGAGGAGGGCTCCAAGCCCTGTGGAGCGGTACCAAGAACGGGCTAGGAGCCATGATGCTTTCTCCATCTTGTCTGTTCCAAAGTTACCCCTTGAAGCTGGGGCTTGCCTTTTGTGGCTAAAAGTCTAGCTTCCATGGACCTATTAGAAACGTTGAGACTCAGAAATGTTAGCTATTAGGGAGGAGTAAATATCTGAGAACTAGGTGACATCAAGCTAGAAAATTAGAACCAGTGGAAACAAGGTCAGCGTGTAGCCTTAGGGAAATCACTGAACTTCTGCAGGCCCTGGTCACAACCTTGCCACTCATATGACAACATAAATGAGTGATTTGGCTCCTTTAAGGTCCCTTTGGATTAAAAGTTTTCTAACACCCAGTCAGTCCTGGGGAGACACAGCCGGAAGGTCAGAAGGAAAAGGGGAGAAAAATACCACGACATCTAGAAAGGAAAGATGAACGTTGGATCTGAGGGGAGTCTGAGAAAAGGAAGGTCGGGCAGGAGTGTCAGGGAACAAGCACATTTGTGTCACGTTGAGCGTAACTGGCGTTCACATCTGGAAAAGAGTTTTTTATTTTTTTCCCATAGGACTTTATGTCCTTCATCAAGTATATCCCAGTTTTCCTCAGAATTCATTTTGAATCTCAGGCAAGAATAACATCTAGCTTTTATTTTCAAATTTCTTTTGATTGAGTTTAATTTTCATGAGATGATGGCCGAAAATTGTCCAGCGAGCTCTCACACGTGGTTATGTTTGACCTTCGGATGAGACCCCATAAGGAAGGCCTTCTTAGAACCACCACTAGAAATGAAGAAGCAGCCTCAGAGAGCTCCCGTGATCTCTCCAGGTTTCCTCAGGGGTCAGGTCCTGTCTCTCGGGACTTGAAATCCCTGGCTTTCACTCCTTAATGGAAAATTGCTTGAGGAAGCTTCTCTGAAAACAATCCACTAAGCTGCGTGCCCAAATCTTGCTGCTCAATTACTAGCACATACTAAGCAAGTCCTGCTTTATTTTGTTCACTGAGTATCCCACCAAACCTTTCTCTGGTCCAACTTAGATTGGAGTTTGAACTCTTTCCTTTATCTTAGTTATGTTTTCCGTTTTGCCACTGCATCATGAAATAGCCGGTTGGTGGGAGAGGAAGAATAAAGAAATTAAAAGACACTGGAATTCAATTGGAGCTAGTTTTCTAATAATCAAAACAATTAAGAGTTGACATAGTACGTGCAGCATGGGAGAAGCTACTGTGAAGCTCAGGTGCTTGGTCCTTGAGGATGCCCTTGCTTTTGGCAGGAGAGAGTAAGTTTAGCTGTTAAGCTGAGTTTTAACCTCCCACATAAAGGCATTGTCAAGGTCTTTGTGAAAATGTACAATATCATTTATTCTAAAGCTCCATAGGTCATCTCTTCTTGGATTATCTGACTTGGTTTGGAGATGACTGGGAAGAGAATGAATGTGTAGATACCCCACATACAGAAAAGCTCTTCCCCCCTCCTTACTCTTTTTTTTCTAGGCATCAACTCAACAGAATCCAACTCTTCTGCCTCTGTTAGACCAAAGGTGCCAAGTGGCACCCAGGAAGGGACAGTCCCTGACAACACGAGCTCAGCGAGCGGGGAGGAGGGCATGAACAAGACCTTCCCCAAGCTCCAGGTAGTGAACCACCAGCAAGGGCCCCACCACAGACACATCCTGAAGCTGCTGCCGTCCATGGAGGCCACTGCGGGTGAGAAGTCAAGCACGCCCATCAAAGGCCTCAAGAGGGGCCACCCCAGGCAGAACCCACACAAACATTTTGACATCAACGAGCATCTTCCGTGGATGATTGTGCTTTTCCTGCTGCTGGTGCTGGTGGTGATAGTGGTGTGCAGTATCCGGAAAAGCTCGAGGACTCTCAAGAAGGGGCCCCGGCAGGATCCCAGCGCCATCGTGGAAAAGGCGGGGCTCAAGAAATCCACGGCCCCCGCCCAGAACCGGGAGAAGTGGATCTACCACTGCAATGGCCACGGTGAGCCTGCCAACTCGTTCCAAAAAGAGATTCCACGGTTTTGGGGATCTCTCTTTATACCAAGTGCTGTTTGATCTGGTTGTGAGAGGAGAAATCAGGTGGTTAGCATGTGATGTGGTAATGTTCAGAGAGAATAACTCATCTCTCCTGGTTCCCCTGGGCATTTAAAGGACAGTATTTCCGAATGAGACGTGACAGTGACCTTCAGGGTCTTTGTTCGACTTTGTCGTTTAACAGGTGAGGGGATCAAGTTCAGAGAGGTTTGGATGCCTTGACCCAGCGGAGTCAGTCTTTTGTTTCAGCAAAGGTGGGACTGAATCCGTATCTCCTGATAGAGGCTGCTGAGAAAATAGAGGGAGGAAAAAGGCAACTTGTCTGAAGTGCGCTTTTTTGAATTTGAACCTTGCCTTTAGGTTCCTATCACTTTACCCACATGTATTTTTCCCCCCTTATATTTTTAGGATCTCAATTCTATCGGGAAGATAGGAAGGTTTTGGGGGTTTTAGACATCCAAAGCTTAGTATCTTGATCACTTGAGGCTGGCCCCATACCTCTTACCTAGTTATCAGTGTGTATGAGTACATGCTGGAATATTTCAATTTTTTCTCTTTGGAGGGCAAAACATAGCTTATGAAACTTGTCCTGGTAGCTAAGTGTGATCTAAAGACTGCAGTTTTCAGACTGTGGCAGTAAAACTTCCATTTATTTAATATTAAATAAGATTTTAGCCCAAGTTTTGATAATCCCATTCAGGATCTTTCTCCTTAAAGATAAAGGCGTAAAGCTTAAATTCCTGTAAAGTGGTTTGACTTTTTGTATTGAGTCTTAAACTTGCTTATACTCTTTGGCCCAGCAGTTCTATTTCTGTGAATTTATCATAAAGATATAAACCAGAAATACTAAAACAAAAAAAATTTAAGCACAAGGATCTTGAACTTTTAATTCAACATCATGTATAATAAATAAAAACCAAAAGTAATCGAAGGGTTGGTTTTAGGGAAATGACTAAGTAAATTGTGGCATATCCATATTATGACTATGAATATTACGTTGAGGTTGAGTATTATGAAATTTTTATTTTTTTTCACCCATGACATGGGAAAACGTTTATACTAAAGAATAGAAAAAACCACCATACTACACACCTTATATAATATAATCTTAGCTATCTGAAAACTTGGGAATAAATTCTGAAAAAAAAATATGCCACAGTGACAATGAAGTTTCTTTCAGTTTGGTGGTGTTTATGTGGATTTATCCTTTATTGGTTTTGTTTTTTACCCAAATTTTCTTTAATAAGCACATGCTATGCTTATAATCAGAAATGTGGAGGAAGTTTAAGAAAACAACTTATTTTATTTCCCTTTGCTAATTTGTGTGACTGTCAAACCAAGTGAAAGACTGGGGTGAACTTCCTACTTGGGATGAGCCTGCACAGATTTGAATGAAACAACCTTTTGCTGGCAGCTGAAGAAGGAAGACTCCAATTCTCCCTTTTTAAGAAAAATCATTTTTATATGGATATAAGTGCAAAAACACCAAAACATTGCAAAATCAGTACAAAGAATATCTATATTCGTGTCCCCAGTTGACCTATTGTGAACATTTTGCCCTTCTTCTGCATTATCATTTGCTCTTTTTCTATAAAAATATATGTTTTATGTTATAAAATGTACCAGGTAATTTAGTTATATATAAAATGTCATATAACATAATATACAATATATAGGTAATTTCCATGATGGCTCAGATGGTAAAGAATCTGCCTGCAATGTGGGAGACCTGGGTTCAATCCCTGGGTCGGGAAGATCCCCTGGAGAAGGGCATGGCTACCCAGTATTCTTGCCTGGAGAATTCTATAGACAGAGAAGCCTGGAGGGCTAGACATAAAATAGTTTTTCTGAACCATTTCATGACCATTTATGACAGATACTTCAGTGTTTATTTCCTAACAAAAAGGATATATTCTTAAAGAATAGCACAGTTTTCAACTTCAATAAGTTTAACATGGATACAATATTTTAATTTACCATGTGTATTCCTCAGTTGTCAACTGACCCAGTAAAAGGCCCGTGATAGACAGTATGCTTTTTCCTGTGATATAGGGTCTTGCCTAAGACCTGATATTTCATTAAACTGTCCTTTAAGTGGCCAGGCAGAACCTTTGTACTCATATATCTAGTAAGCAGAAACAATGTGTCCATCCTGTTCAGTTAAGGAAGCGACTCCATTCTTTCAGTAGCTGTGTTTATGGATTCGGTTATGGACAGCTGTATTTCTAAGTCTCTTGCAGTGTAGTTTTCAGAATTCATGAGAATACAAGAAATTATAGAAGTAAATCTAGTCCAGCAACACAAAGCCACTTAATACAACTTTCTTAGGTGTTTTTATGGCCGCTGTAACCTTGTAAACTACTATGTCTGTGTCCTTGAAACAATCCTATTTTGCAGAAAGAATGGAAGAGCCAAATCAAACAATACCTGACCCTACCTTCTGAGGAAGCAGAGCTTCAGCATTCTGTTTTTCCGGCTAAATCACAGTCATCTCATTCAGATGTTATTATCTCTTTCAGCAGTTTAACCTTTTTCCCTAGGATTTTGCCTTGGGAGGCTTATATTTAAGATTTTTTTTTTTTAAAGGAAGATCTCTTCTTTCCAAATTGCTGCCCTCAAAGGTACACTCAGGTAAAATCCCATAACAAAGAGAGGTTCTGTTTCAGAAAAACCTTTCCAGGTGCTCAGAGAGGCCTCTGGAAACAATACCTTGTTGATCTGATTGCAGTGAGTTCTGGGCAGCAGATAATCCTGTATAGTAAGATCATTTTCTGGTCCTTATCCATTTTACACTGAATTGTTCAGGAGGATAAGGGTGAGGATAAAATCACCTAGTCCTGGGTGTTCTGTATTAAGAGGTCATGTAAGACTTCACTGACCCTTGCTCACCTTAAGCAGATGGTGCTGTGTTTCTGAATGCCCTGTAGACCCCAGCACTCTGAAGCCAGACCAGTGGTTCCCACCTTTCTCATCAACAAGAGCATCTTTCTTTTGGGGGGGGGGTGTCCTCTCACCCGTTATGGATTTATGGTTTTAAAGTTGAATTCCACAAAACTGCTACCCTACTTTCATGGAATCCTAGTGCTGGAAACAAGATGAAGCCTCATGTGGCCAGGAGGAAGGGGGACTGAGAATGCTGTGGCATTTTGTGTGTTTTATATGTTTCCTTCACTTCTAAAGTCATAGCAATTTTCTGTTTGGCCAGTTGGCACTGTACTCCTTTGAGCTTGGTCCATTGTGGGAGAATTGGTCTTTGTTCAAATTTTTATTCATTTATTTAATTTTCTTTGTGCTGGATCTTCCTTCGTCTCTGCACAAGGGCTTTCTCTAGTTGTGGCGAGCAGGGGTACTCTCTAGTTGCGATGCACAGGCTTCTTACTACAGTTGCTTCTCTCGTTGTGGAGCACAGGCTCTGTGGCACTTGGGCTTCAGTAGCTGTGGCTCTCAGTCTCTCGAGCATAGGCTCAGCAGTTGTGGTGCAGGGCTTAGTTCCCCTGTGGCATGTGAGATCTTCCCAAACCAGGCATCAAACTCAGGATCGAGCTGGTCTTTATTGGGCTTATGAAGGCAGACCATTTCCCGGTTTCACAACTCTGCAGAACTTCCCCCTCTTTCCAGGAGAAGCAGTAAGAAACAAATTGTAGGAAGGCAATTGTGATTGTGTTTCTCTTATAAATATTTCCCCGAAGTTGCAGGGGTTGGTTGGGGACAAATGCTGAGTAACTGGAAGCTGTGCCCTGGATGTATCTGAACAACATTAATATACTCTTCAATCAGATTTCAGGAATGACATAACATTTCATCTGAATTATTAAAGCCACCATAAGCAGTGTTCAGAAATGAAGAACAAATGAAGTGCATTAGGAATTCTGTAATGAAATAATGAGTACTTTTCCACGTTTCTCTGAAGTGGGACTAGGGGATGTTTGCTACTACCAACACAGGCAAGATCTTGAGGTGATTTGGCCGTGCAAATCACCCAAATAAACTGTGCCTTTCTAATATAATTTTCTAACCTTATAAGAAAGGTTTCTGCCACCATTAAGTTTTCATTGTCTACTTTTCTTTAACAAAGACTGGCACCATCCTTGGGCTTCCGTGGAGGCTCAGTCAGTAAAGCACCCTCCTGTCAAATGCTGGAGACAGGAGACTCTGGTTTGATCCCTGGGTCAGGAAGATCCCCTGGAGAAAGAAATGGCAACCCACTCTAGTATTCTTGCCCGGGAAATCCCATGGACAGAGGAGTGTGGCAGGCTATCATCCTTACTGAATGCCATATCCTGTTCTAAACATTTCTATAAGTTTAACTTAATTTTCTTAACCCTATGAGGTGAGCTACTGCCATTGCCATTTTCAGTTCAGTCGCTCAGTCATGTCTGACTCCTTGTAACCCCATGAATCGCAGCACGCCAGGCCTCCCTGTCCATCACCAATTCCCGGAGTTCACCCAAACTCATGTCCATCGAGTCAGTGATGCCATCCAGCCATCTCATCCTTGATCGTCCCCTTCTCCTCCTGCCCCCAATCCCTCCCAGCATCAGAGGCTTTTCCAATGGGTCAACTCTTCCCAACAGGTGGCCAAAGTATTGGAGTTTCAGCTTTAGCATCAGTCCTTCCAAAGAACACCCAGGGCTGATCTCCTTTAGGATGGACTGGTTGGATCTCCTTGCAGTCAGGAACTCTCAAGAGTATTCTCCAACACTACAGTTCAAAAGCATCAATTCTTGGGCACTCAGCTTTCTTCACTGTCCAACTCTCACATCAATACATGACCACAGGAAAAACCATAGCCTTGACTAGACGGACCTTTGTTGGCAAAGTAATGTCTCTGCTATTAAATAGGCTATCTAGGTTGGTCATAACTTTCCTTCTAAGGAGTAAGCATCGTTTAATTTCATGGCTGCAGTCACCATCTGCCGTGATTTTGGAGCCCCCAAAATAAAGTCTGACACTGTTTCCACTGTTTCCCCATCTATTTCCCATGAAGTGATGGGACCAGATGCCATGATCTTCGTTTTCTGAATGTTGAGCTTTAAGCCAACTTTTTCACTCTCCCTTTCACTTTTAAGAGGCCCTTTAGTTCCTTTTCACTTTCTGCCATAGCATATCTGAGGTTATTGATATTTATCCTGGCAATCTTGATTCCAGCTTGTGCTTCTTCCAGCCCAGCGTTTCTGGTGATGTACTCTGCATATAAGTTAAATAAGCCGGGTGACAATATACAGCCTTGACGGACTCCTTTTCCTATTTGGAACCAGTCTGTTGTTCCATGTCCAGTTCTAACTGGTGGGAAAGCTGAGGTGCAGAGAGTCACTTGCCCAGGGTCACACAACTATAAAGAAGAAGTGCCAGGTTTTAATCTCAGGCACCGATCTGACTCTGGACACTGTTCTCTGATTCTCAGAGTCTGGATTTATAAAAGAAATCTGGATTTTAATTTTTCCAGTGTTAGAAATTTCTAGGTTTCTGTGGTTGATTTTTTTTTTTTTTTAACCATGCCCAATCAAGGAAAATTTACTTCCCTTAGCAAAACCCAACTTGTTCTGAAATAAAACAACCATAAAATTGTCATCAGTAATGAGTTTGCCTCCACGGAAGCCACTCCAATTACCTCCTTTTCCCTTTTTCTTGGATTGCTTGCAGTGGAAGCATTCTCAAGCCAGGTACCCAAGGGCTGTAGGCTCTGAGGGCCATTTGGAAACAGAAAAGCTGTTTCAAAGAAGTCCGAGGTGATGGAGTTGTGCTCATAGGAGCTCACATCTGTTGAACTTGGTAGTGCTTTTCTCAGCCCTGGATGGCAGCAGCACCAGCAGCTGCAACCAAGAAACCCTCCTTGCTTTGCCAGAAGCCTCCTGGACTGCAGATTCCAGACAGTCATCCTGTCTCTCAGCCCAAATTTCCTATGGGAAGTAGTTGAAGTGTAAACACCAGGGAGCTAGGCTGAAGGGAGCAGATTCTTCCACTGACGAGGCTGCCTGGTCCTTGCTGTGTCCTTAGGGCTGCAGTCATCTCACGGGGAACAGGCAGTAACAGGCGGGCTGCTTTCCAGTCCCCCACTCCCCACCCTCTGTCTTTGCCACCCCTGCTTCCAGTAATGCTGTTTCCAGCAGACGGCACCTTTCGGTGGATTCTAGGATGTTTGAGAATTATAAAGCACACACAGCCGTTGCAGGAGAAAAGCGTCTTACCGCGACAACTTTAAAAGCATTACCTCGTGCAGAGTGGAGGGAGGTGTGGCCTCTGCCCTTGGAAAGCTGCTGTCCTCCCCAGGCCCACTCTATGGTGACTTCTTCCTCTAGACCTTAGAGGACAGTATTTATGTTTTATGGAGGAGGAAACGGCAACCCACTCCTGTTACTCTTGCTGGGAAAATCCCATGGACAGAGGAGCCTGGCTAGCTATAGTCCCTGGGGTTCCAAAGAGTCAGACACGACTGAGCTACTGAGCATATTTGTTTTTGATGTATATTTTAGTCTCTCATTTATCTAACTAACAGTTTTTGAATTTAAGCTATTTGGGATACTGGAAAAACACATCAGCATTTTTACCACGTAGGGCTAAAATACAAGCAGGGAAAAAAAGTCCCTTACCAGTGAGTGTCCTTGAATCAACCTGGTCAGGTTTATGTAAGCAGATTTTGCAGAGGAGGAAGAATTGCTAGAATTTTGTTGATTTTTCTTCACGAGTAATTAGTTGTTACCCTTGCAATGTGTGTACAGAATTTGATGTGTTGGGTTGCTAATATGTCAAAATGTAAAAAGTAGGTGGGTTCAAGTTTATAAATTAAAAAAAAAATTCTTACTATATTTTGTCAAATTAAAGATGCCACTGATTGTGGGATGTACTGTTTATACTCCAGTAAGGAGAAAAAAGAAGGAGGCAATCACACCCCACTCCAGTACTCTTGCCTGGAGAATCCCATGGACGGAGGAGCCTGGTGGGCTGCCATCTATGGGGTCACACAGAGTCAGACATGACTGAAGCGACTTAGCAGCAGCAGCAGCAAGGAGAAAAAAAAAACCACGCAACGGAGCTATGGAAAGGCATTGATTAAAAACATATCACTTATATGTAGAATCTTAAAAAATGATACAAATGAACTTATTTACAAAACAGGCTCAGAGATATGGAGAACAAATGTGTGGTTACCAAAGGGAGAAGGGGTGAGTGAGGGATAAATTAGGAGTTTGGGATTAACAGATACACACTACTATATATAGGGCTTTCCTGTGGCTCAGCTGGGAAAGAATCCACCTGCAATGTGGGAGACCTGGGTTTTATCCCTGGGTTGGGAAGATCCCCTAGGGAAGGGAAAGGCTACCCACTGCAGTTTTCTGTCCTGGAGAATTCCATGGACAGAAGTCCATGGAGTTGCAAAGAGTCGGACACGACTGAGCGACTTTCACTTTCACTATATTTAAAATAGATAAATGACAAGGTCCTACCATATAGCACAAGGAACTATATTCAATATCTTGTAATAGCCTATACCGGAAAAGAATCTGAAAAAGAGTATCTGTCTATCTGTCAGCCTGTCTGTATATCTGAATCACTTTGCTGTATACCTGAAACATTATAAATCAGCTGTACTTCAATTTTTAAAAAGTGCTTTCAGATATCTTAGAATGTCTAAAATATGATGGCAATGTTTTAGCCCCAATCCTGCCTCTTTTCCATGAAGTCTGACAGCCTGATTCTAACTGTGTTGTTTAGTTCTGAGTTTTCTGCTGTGGCCTGTTGGCTCCCTGGGCTCCTTTCTTCCTTCCTTTGGGTCTCCTCCCACCGTTCTGGCTGTTCCTTCTTCAGCTCCTTGGCTAGGTCCTCCTCTTGGACCCCACCTCTGAATAATGGAGAGCAGGCTCCACCTGCGCAGGTTCCCTCCCTGGGTGGCCCATGGCTTTACAGACCATTTATCCGCTGCTCACTTCCAAGTGCATCTTCCCAGCCTGGATCCTGTACCTGACTCAGCCAGAAGGCCTCCCACCCGCCTGACGGACCCAGATGTCCAATAGGCACCTCCCACTTCAGATGGGAAAATCTGAATCCTGAACCATCCAGCCCACATCAGTTACCCCATGCAGCAGATGGTGCCTCCAGTCTTCCCCCTGATTAAAGCAGACCTTAAAGTCACCCCTAGGTTGGGAAGATCGCCTGGAGTAGGACATGGCAACCCACGCCAGTATTCTTGCCTGGAGGATTTCAAGGACAGAAAAGCCTGCTGGGCTGCAGTCCATGGGGTCGCCAAGAGTCGGACACGACTGAGCACTCACGCGTGTTAGAGTCATCCTTAACTCCTTTCCTTCTTTCTCAGCCCATATTAGATCCATTAGCCAATCCCACCTGCTCTATCTTCAGAACAGATGCAGAAGCCGACCATTTCCCCTCCTTTTCGCAACCACCACCCTGGCCCAAGCCACTGTCACCTCTCTCTTGAATCAACGCCTTGACATCTTAACTGGTCACTCCGCTTTTGCCTGTGGCCCTTTTAGTTTATTCTTGACACAATGGCCAGAGTGATCCTGTTTGATGTAAGTCAGATAGTGTCATTCATGTCATTGAAAAGTCAAAGACCCCAGTGACTTTCATTGCATGCATAGCAGCAGCCTGGAGGCCCAGCGTGATCTGTGCTCCCCTCCCAGCCAGCCAGCTCCAGCCTCCAGTGCCCACCATGTTCCCCATGGCTGACTTGCTCCAGCCACACCGGCCTTCCTGCCCTTCAGTGTACGTGTCAACACCCTTCCTCCCTTCACACCTGGTGATCTCTCCACAGGGCTGGCTCCCTTACCTCTAAGGCTTGATTCCAATGCTAGCTCAGTGGACCCTTCTCTGAGATACCAGGGAGCAGGCCCGTATCTAAAATTGCAGGCCAGCCTGCTCCATCGCTTTCCTCTGCTCTCTTTTCCTCCCTAGCTCTCCTGGCTGGCTGTCCAACACATAGAATATTTCATTACTTCCCATATTCCCCAACTGAATGTAGGCTTCACTGGGGAAGGATTTTGTTTTGCTTCATTCATTGCCACTGCCCAGTGCCCAGAATTGTGTCTGATGCTCAGTAAGGGCTCAATGCATTTTTGTTGAATGAATAAATCAGCATCTTCAGATACAGGCTGAGATGAAGGAAGAGGGCATTTTTGGCTTTGTGTGTTTTTTTGTGTGTTCCTCTGAGAAATGAAAGAAAAGGTTATTGTCCTTACAGCATCAGTGAAATTGATATTTGTCATCTGGAAAACCATCTACTGTCTTGACAGAATTTGCCCTTGGTAAACAGTTCCTCCGTTAACTGCGAGACCTTTGCACGGTGATTTTTAGCGGCTCCCTAGATTCATCTGAGCTTGTAATGATTGCCCATTGAACCTTCAGCAAGATAGTGATGAATTCTGCCTTGGAAACCATGTTAGGGTTTCAAATGAAATCGAAACAGTTCCCCCAGCTTTTCACCTCCACTGGGAAGGAGTATTTTTAACTTGGGGCAAACCAAGTTCCCGGCGTGGATGAAGCAGTTTTCTGTGTGATGCTTTTGGGAGTGATCGTTGTAGATACGGCGTGTTTTTATTGTTATCTTTTGACCATGCGGGATCTTAGCTCCTCCACCAGAGATCCAGCCTGTGCCCCCTGCAGTGGAAGCGCAGAGTCTTAACCACTGGGTTGCCAGGCCAAGGCCCGACAGAGCATGTTCTAGCCTTGCTATGACATGCTGGTTACGGCAGAGCACATTCATGTGTGGGGTGTCTGCTTTTAGGAGCATTTACTGTATTATCAGGCCAGTCAGGCCGTGGCTTGGATAGCTTATCTCTGGAGGAGGTTTCCACCCTGGTGGGACCTCTGCCTCATGAGCTCTGGGCTCGGATGTGCAAACAGTGGACCCCCCTCCATGGAACCCCTGGCAGAGGGAGAGGTTCTTGCACAACAGCTGGGTGCCTATGCTGGGAAGCCTGGGTTCCCCTCACTGACAGCCACATGTTGGCCTAACTCCTGGTCATGATAAAGACTGTCGACCTGACCAGACCACACAGCAAGGATGTGATAGCCTTTGGTCCCTCACATTCTCAGGGGTTTAAGTTACAAAGGGGATGATAAATGGTGGGAGTGAGCAGTTTAGGCAAGAGGGACGGGATGACAAAATGGCTCTCATTCATTCATTCAGAGATACTCATTGTACTTTTTATTATTGCTAGGTTCCAGGAGTTGGTGGGGATCATGGTGATGACAGCAGGCATGGGGCTCAGGCAAAAGAGGTCCAGAAAAGGCATCTCTCAGAACTTGACCATTGTACAGGGCATCATGGAATGCTAAAGCTGGGCTTTTATTCAGATTTCTGAACTTGACCTACATTGCTCTATACAAACATTTTATGTGCTGTGTCCATCTTTGCCCTGTGTCTGCTGTTGGCAAACTTGAGATTACAACATGTTGGTGAAGAGCATGTTTGGGGTGAGGAGTCAGGCTAGGGGTAGAAGTGAAGTGGTTTTGAGCTCATGTGTCCTGTTTTCCATATGTATGTCTCAGAAGACTGTGTGTGTGTGTGTGTGTGTGTGTGTGTGTGTGTGTGTGTGTAGAAACCAGCACAGGGATAACTGTGGAGTCATCTATCCTGGGAAGAGTTTGTGTACTAATTGCCTCCATGAGAGGTTTTTCATTATTTGTCCCTCCTCTTCCCCCACTTATTTTTCTAGATGGATAATGAGAACTACTATACATTTCACAAAGATGGGAGATGCAGTGGAAATCTTTTTAAATGATGAGAATGTAGTACCAGCAAAAAGCTTATACTAAACACATTCATCCCTTCGATGTACTCATTCCCGTACCTCATGGTTGTATAGCATGGAATTCAGAGGGCTGTATCGTGGGGTCCACACGACCTCTGTTTCCTCCAGTTCTTTCATCACCTTTTTTGTGTCTCTTCCAGAGAAGGCTTTACAGTGGCTCCTTAATGATGGCACTCATTTCAGATGTTTATCTCCAAAAGAAAGGAGCTTTAATACTTTATTTATAAAAGTCTGTTCAGGTTGTTATTAAAAGAGGACGAACCCTTTCTTGCATGCTGGCATTGACATGGAGCTTGAAAAGAAATGAGCCTCCAGTGAGGGTTGTCACCCAGATTATATCTAACTCAGGGTTTTATAATGTTTGGGAAAATACTGTGTCTTTCACGATAACCTCATGCCTTTTTCTTGAGCTCCTTCAGGGTGGAGCTGGGCAGTCTGCTCACTCAGAAGGGGGAGCCCCCAAGTGCTATCTTGATGCTCTGCATGTGGCAGGGGAGGCGGCACTGACCTTTCACCCGTCCCTTTCTGTGAATGGCTATTGTCTTGTGCAATGATGCCCCTTCAGACATATACTAGAGAGATTTCAAGAAACCCAGGAGGTCGGGATGCTGGAGCCTGGCTTCATCGTTCAGTGTCCGTGATCCTGGTGCTAACAGCTTCTGTCTTTGTAGAACTCCTCCTACCTTTCAGATTTGTTGCTCCAGTGACTCTGGTCCAGAAGTGGAAGAAACAGAGGAAGGAGAACCAGGGTGCTTTGTAGTTTTAACACTTGACCCTATCCATCTCCTGATCTGGCCTGTGAAATAAGAAGTGGTATTTTCATTTTACTGATGAGGACACTGAAGTCTTAGAAGTCATTTGCGCCAAAGTCACACAACTAACAGGTCACAGAGTTTGAAACCATGTCTTGGGATTTATAAGTTCATGATCTTTCTACTACTTGCACCTTAAAAATCACAAGCCATTTCCCTTGGGCCAGGCCCACCTTCTCAGATGCAGCCCCTGGCTAGTACAGCCCCTGGTTTATAGGACTTGACTCCTTCAATGACTTCTTTAGAAACTTCTACCATTCCCCAGAGCTCCAGGACCTGCAAACACAAGAAAAGTGAAGTTAACCTCATTGCCCATCAATCAGCACTTTCATGGGTTGACAATTATATTGCTTTTCAACCTAAGGAAAAAGAAGTTCAGCTAAATACGTTAAGATTAACTCAACACTTAGTGACTGTCTTCAATGAAAATTCTCAGAACTCTGATGGACAGATGACTAGGGCACCCTGCCAAGCAGAGACTTGGTCTCAATCTCAATTTCACTAGCATTTCACAGTGAGGTTAATCATTGGAGTAGGAACTTGCATTTTTTTGTGTGTGTTTCTTTTAACACAGTGCTTTTCTAAGTCTTTTTGCCATTTGATCCTTCAATCTTGTAACTGATGAGAATGTAGTACCAGCAAAAAGCTTATGCTAAACACATTCGTCTCTTTGCTGTTTTCATTCCGTACATCCTGGTTTAAAGCAGTTTAAAGTGCTACCATCTCAAAGGTGGGAGAACTACAGTGCATGGGCTCATTTGTGTTGCTTATGGCTGCTGTCAGCCAACAACAGAATTGAGAACCCGCAACAGAGACTGTGTAGTTCTCAGTATTTACTCTCGCCCTGTACAGAAAAAGCTTGCTGAAACTTCCTTTTTTTTTTTTTTTTTAAAGGGACCATAGTTTAAAGAACTACAGTTGGTATCCTCAGAGAAAAACTTTCCCAGCATCTGCTTGGTCAGTAATAACAGGCCAGGAAGAAGCACACGTGTCATGGCCAACCCTGAGTGCACTCATATGTGGACTGTGCCCTAGGAGCAGAATTCAAGCAGATAATAATGTTCCTCTATGGCACCACGTTCCATACGATCCACAGCAGAGGTACCACTAGCTAGCCAGGCAGCCTTAAAACTGGCCATTAATCTTTCTCCATGAGATTCCTCACCAATCAAATTAAACACTTAAAGAAAATTTATATATCCACATAATAGTATGTGTATATATGAGTTGTATATGAATACATGTCTATAGAAGTGTTATATATGTTACATATATAGCTTTAAAAGGAGTAGTAAAAATAAATATCAAGTACAGTAATAAAATACAAAGACCTGTTCTCCCACCAGGCAGCTTTGGAAGTTGCACCTTGTGAATACCTTTGAAGTCCCCTCTGTGCACCTGTCCAGTCATGCCCCCCTCGCTCCCCAGAGGTAGTGACCTCAGTTAATCATTCTACTGTATTTCCTATACTCATATTACTGATTTTGCCTGAGACTTTTTTTTCTAAACAAAGAACACTTTCAGATCCCATCAGATTTTGTGCTCCATCGGCATGACTTCATTTTCTTGGTGCTAAACTCTTTGTCTTAAAATCTCACAAGGGCTTTCAGTCCAGCAAACACAGTTAACACACAGTGGCTGCCCAGTGAATACTCTTGAAATACTCTGAAGGTTTTTCTTTTCCCTTTGGTGGTGATGGTGGGATTGGGCAAGGTACACCTAGAGTCATGGGCTAGTTCAGACTGGTCTTCATCTGTGGTGGTCTGTGATCCTGTGCTAGGCTGAGAGGCTGGGGTCTCCAGAGCCAGTGGTTGCCTCCGCCTTCTTTGTCTATTGGCTCTACAGTGGAAGGGGCCAGGCTGGTTCACAGGAGTTGACTCCATGTTTACATAGTAGAAGAATAAGATGAAACCTGATTCATGATCCTTAAGTTGAGCTTCCAGTCAATCTTAGTTGAAGGAAAATCTCATTGCGTGTTTTCCTTTTTTTTTTTTTTTGTAATTTTTGTGGCTGAAAAAAGTATAAATGCTGGCTTTCAGAAGAAGGAGCTATTGTTAAGCGTAAGCCTTTTAAACTCTGTAATTACTCCATAAAGCCTGTGTGTTTGCATCAGAAATGCATTTTGTCTTAAGTTGTAGTGCTCAGTGTATGGAGCATTTATAATGATGGGGTATTTCCAAAAATAAATCGACTGTATAGAAAATGTTAATCAGCTCATCCCCAGGGACCGTCCTGAGTATCTCCACTGTACAAATGAGGAAATGAACATGACAGTTAGTGGTTTGCCCAAAGCCACACTGTCACTGGCATCACGAAGATTTAAGCAAAGGTCCCACATACAAGAAAACACAGTCATGTTTTCATGCAAGACACTGTGGGCCTTCCTCACATTGACCTACATTAAGATGCAGGGACGAAGCAGCCTTTTGGTGTTTGGAAGAATCGACTGCATCAACCACAAAGAACTGGTTTGCTTCTGAAAGTTACCTGCGGGGTTTTAAATAGGACTTTTTTTTTTTTTTTTTGAGGAGTCTGTTTGCTTGAAATCAAAAGCTATGTATCGCTAAAGATTGCTATGAAAACTAAAAAGCAATGGGTTCAAGTGTATTTCACACTGCCAGGGAAAATAGTGTGAGAAGTACAGTGTGGTATTCCACTTTTACAGTTTTACAGTTTTCAAGAAAGCAGCCTGCTACCAGGCACTTACTTTCCGAAACCATTTTCAGGGGATTGGTTCAGGATGTTCGCAGTCTTCCAAATCATCTGCCTCAGTGGCATGCTGTGACTGAGGAAAGGTTTCCATGGCTAGGCAAACCACAGAGTCTTCCATTTACAAGGACACCTCTGGAATTCTTAGTGCTCTCTTCTTAGGCACAAACGGATATTTTATAAATATTTTCCTCAACAACTGATTGGAGCAAAAAACATTTTGTTTTTTTCCCTCCTGACCTCTGCTGCTGCTAAGTCGCTTCAGTCGTGTCCGACTCTGTACGACCCCATAGATGGCAGCCCACGAGACTCCCTTGTCCCTGGGATTCTCCAGGCAAGAACACTGGAGTGGGTTGCCATTTCCTTCTCCAATGCATGAAGGTGAAAAGTGAAAGTGAAGTCGCTCAGTCATTCAGTCATGTCTGACTCTTAGCGACCCTGTGGACTGTAGCCCACTAGGCTCCTCCATCCATGGGATTCTCCAGGCAAGAGTACTGGAGTGGGGTGCCATTGCCTTCTCCAAGACTAACCTCTAGTTAATTGAAAAATTCAATTAACCATCCTGGTAAATTCTTCTTTCTTTGCTTTCTTCCCCAAGCTTCACTTGGGAACTTGACTCCTTTTTTTTTTTTTGAGTGGTAAATGCTTTAAAGACTTTTTCTTCAAGATTTTTATTTTAAAAATTGAAGTATAGTTGATTTACAATGTTGTGTTAGTTTCTGGAGTACAATGAAGTGATTCAGTTTGACACATATATATTCTTTTTCAGATTCTTTTCCATTGCGGTTTATTACAAGGTATTGAAAATAGTTCCCTATGCTATACAGTAGGCCCTGTTGCTTATCAGTTTTTTATATAGTAGTTTGTATCTGCTAATCCCAAACTCCTAATTAACTCCTCCCTCACTCCCTTTCCCATTTGGTAACCATAAGTTTGTTTCTGCATCTGTGAATCTGTTTGTTTTGTAACTAAGCTCATTTGTGTCATATTTTAGATACCATATATAAGTGGTGCCCTGTGTTATTTGTCTGTTTCTGACTTACTTAGTATGATAATCTCTAGGTCCATCTATGTTGATCAAATGGCACTATTTCATTTTTTACAGCTGAGTAGTATTCCACTGTGTATATATACACCACATCACCTTTGCTAGCTACAGTTAGCCAAGACATTGTTAGCTATAATAACTCTGATATCTGGGCATGTGAGTATGACTATTGAACGATATGGTATTGACTCAGAGGATTCATTCACCCGTGGTAGTAACTACCAGAGCCCTTACTGTGGGGTTATATTGGATAAATTTGGGCAAAGCCAATGCATAATTGCAAAGAGATGGTGCTTTATAGAGGAGGACACCAAATTTTGCCTTGTAGGGAAGCCCCTACTTCACAGCAGGTGGATGCTAGGTACTTATCCTAGTTATCAGACCCCAAGATTTGATTTTGGCATTTCACACACCGATCATCAGATCTGGGAACTACAGATCCATGCTGACGGATTTACAAGTAACTGATGAGCTAGAATGACTCAGTATCCAGTGAATTGGGTTCAAAATCCACCCTGCCTACCTTTGTGATATTGGGCAAATTATCTTACTTTTCTTTTTTTTTTTAACCCAGACAACTGAAATGTTAATACTTTATAAAAATGTTCCAGGAGCTAATGCCTTCACATAGTATCTGGAAGATAATAACTATTGTTATTATACTGTCATTTTGCTGTTGTCTTCATTATAACTGTGCAAGTCAACTTAGGAGAATGAATAATAATAGATGAGAAAGTTACCTTTTGAGTATAGTATTTTAAAGCGTGAGAAGGAATTGGACTGGATCAGATGGGTGTTTTGTCAGTTTGTGTATTGGACACCATAGCCTCGACTCTCAACACCCTTTACCCAGACAGTGCTGGATTAACTCCACTTCAGTTTGAACCTGTGGCTTCTCTTTTTCTAGATTTCATGAAGTCACCATTTTTTTTTTCATCTGGGAGCCTCTTGCTTATTTGATTCCAGTTTTTAGCAGCAAATAAAGGAATCACCTTGAGTACTTTGAGTTTGGCTTTCAAAACATCTTTAAGGGGCGATTTATTATTCTTCCAGGTTGCTCCTTCTTGTTCCACTTTCCTGAGGTGACGTTTGCAGGAGGGGGGCTAACTCATCCCAAGGATGGGCGGCATACAAGTGCTTCTAGAAGACACTTCATTCCCTTGATGAGAGCATGCTTCTTTAAGTTTGTTAAAACAGAACGGCCTTCTATAAAGCCCTCATGTTTCTGTATTTTTTCTTTATTTTGTTTTGTGTCTGGTATAGGTATCGACATCCTGAAGCTGGTAGCAGCCCAAGTGGGAAGCCAGTGGAAGGATATCTATCAGTTTCTGTGCAATGCCAGCGAGAGGGAGGTGGCCGCTTTCTCCAACGGGTACACGGCGGACCACGAGCGTGCCTACGCAGCGCTGCAGCACTGGACCATCCGGGGCCCCGAAGCCAGCCTGGCCCAGTTGATTAGCGCCCTGCGCCAGCACCGGCGCAACGATGTTGTGGAGAAGATCCGTGGCCTCATGGAGGATACGGCCCAGGTAACGCAGCCCAGCTGTCTGTCCTTCCCACTAACCTTTAGGTCCCTGAGCTCCAGATTTTACCAGGTATATGTCAGAAGAGAAAAGAACCGCTCCTTGCTGTTTAGCTTCACACACACACACACACGCACACGCACACGCACATCTCTTCTAAGGCAGTGCTTCTAAGCTGTTTTCCATTAAGCATCTAGAGAACTTTTAAAAAATTCTTGTACTTGGATCTCACTGTAGACCAAATTAGAATTTCTGAGGACAGGACTCAGAACGAGTACTTTTAGGAATCAGTATATTTAAAAGCCCTGTAAGTGCTTCTAATGTACAAAACTGAGAATCTTTGCCTTCAGGGTGGATTCTGGCATCAGACTGTACATCTAGATGTATTCCTTTTTTTCCCAATTTACGGTTTCATTTTGCATAACACACTTTGAAGAAAAGCAAGAAGGAAGACTTGTTTCTGTTCCCTTCCTCTAACAGCCGATGTTTTCTGTGATGTCGTTTAAGAAGGCTCCCTCTTACCACCAAGTAACCGCGAGGATGCAGGTGAGGCTGGCAGTGTTTAGTAACAAGATTGATATTTCTCCCTGGGCTTGTCCAATCAGTGTCTCAGATGAAACTGAGGGGACCCAGGAGGGTGATTTATTTGTAGTCGTTGGTCCGTGAGCCCTGGTTTTGGCATCAGAAAGCACGGGATAGGAACCCTGGCTCTGACACTAGCTGGGTGACCAAGTGTGTTTCACTTCAACTTTCTCTGCCTCTGTTATCTCACTTGTCACCCGAGTTCACTAAGACTCTAGGAGTAAAGTATACAAAATGCCTGACCTGCTGAAGATGGTCTACATAGCACAGTTACAGTCATGATGTGTTTACTTAGCCCTTCCTTAATCATAAGGTACTTCTCTGAAAGGCCGTGAATTAACTACAAATTTGGCTATTGAATCATAGTTCTCAGATTTCGATTGAAGTTTTGCAATGTATTCTCAAGAAAAAATGCTGTTGCTGAGACTTGATAAAAACCACTTAAAATTTAAAAGACCATTCTGCCTGTGTTCTTTTCCAGTGGTCCAAACTCATTACCTAAAAGAGTGAGGGAGAGAGTTTTTTCCCTGGTGCACTCTAATCTGCTATCATTCTGTACCACATTTGTGTATCAAGGGACTCAATTTTATATATTTAAGAAGTCCAAATGCCTTCATCTTTCTATACTCACAGTGTAGTGTTTCTTTATTATTGAAATAAACATTCATCAGGTGAATCTTTGATCTAAGTGACTGACTGGATAAAAGTTCTTGGGTGCTAATTGACTCTGAAGGTAGTCTTTAAAGCTCCTAGTATACTTTATAAAATTTATTTTTAATTGAAGGATGATTACTTTACAGTCTTGGTGTATTTTTAACTCCTTTGAAATGTGGAAGTTCAGGAAAAAAGATTTACTAATAGAAGCAGGGTAAGCTTTCAAAGGCACACAGGGTGTCTTGTGACTTTCTGAGAAACCATCTCAATTAAATATGGTTCACAACTAAAGGCTTTGAGTAGCTGGATTTGGGGAAAGAAAAGGGAGATGGTTGGCCTCCAATTAAATAAAATGACTGCAGTTCAAACAAAGGGACTCAGGAGGCAAAACATTGTGCTTCCTTGGAGTCTCAGCTTTAAGGAAAGAACTGTTAAGGCAAGCAGCAGATTGAAGAAGGATTTAGATACTTGGGAATAACTCACTGGATCACCTTGATATTGCCTCCAAAAAAGAGAAAATATAATTGATGCAGTGATAGGATTTGGTTAAATGGAATATTTATTAATGTGGAAGCATGATCACGAGGTATTGTTAAGGGTTCAAAAGAAGGAAGGTTTCTCATTAGGAAAAACAAATATAAACATAGGAAAATGAAAAAGCATAAATGCTAATATTGTGCTATTAAATTTAGGCAGTAGAATTAGAAGTGATTTTTAAAATTATTTTTTATAATGAAAATATTATTTTGTGATTTAAAACATTAAAAAAAAATGACCGCTGAAAGGACCCATGAGAAAGATAAGTAGGGCTTTGTTTTACTGTGCTAACTTGAAAGAGGGAACTATCCTTGTTTTAATTGAGGAAGAGCCAACAGTGGTTTATGTGCCAATCCATTCTATCTTGGGAGGTTTGCGATGTTGGGTCAGATTTGCCTAAAACTTACTTCATTTTTGGTTTCTGCACATCTGTCTCCTCTTTCTCTGTGTACACTCAGCAGTCATTTAGAATTTGTTCCTAGTCTTTAAGTACTTTCTTTTTGGGGATGGTAATGATGGTAGTGGAGTATTGTCTACACCAAATGACCTTGGCAAGTGACCTTGGTATGTTTCTCTGATGGTTCCATTGAGTTCCATCAGTGGAGCACTTGCTTTATTCCAGGCTCTGTCCTAGGTCCTGGGAAAGGTGGGCCCAAAGATGCAGATTCCGTGAAGGAGACTGCATGTCAGGGAGAGTGGTTTTTTCCTTGTTCATATCTCCTCCATATATATAAAGTATTCTAGTATCTATTTTTTTGTGGTTTATTTTTTAAGAGACAGTAGCACCAAAACGTTCTGTAGCTTTCTCCTTGGTTTTAGTGTGGCCTGCATTTTGAGATGGAGGCTGAGAAGGCAGAATCTTCTTATTCCATGTTTTAATTATGTCCATCATTGTCTGGCAGTGTTGTGGACCCGGCTCTGATTTTAATTTTAATAGCCAGTGAGCATGGATTTCTGGTTGCCGGCTCTTATTAATGGCACAGCTTGTTCCTAGTCTATCTCTGAGATTTGTGGAGTCAAACAGGAGAATCAGAGAACACAGGGGGCCTAATTGAGACTCAGTTTTTCCATTTTCTGGTGGATTTATATTCTGTGTGTATGGTGGTACTGCTGGCAATTTGAGACTTTGCCCCAGGAGTTAATGGGCTCTTAATGTGTAAAAATGACTGTGTGTGTGTGTTTAAAATGGTTCCTGTTTTTTTCCTGTTCATGAGCCTGAGAACACCTATTTTATGTTCCACTCAGAGGATTGGTCCTGGTGTTCCTTTTGGTTACCTCTGTCAGGAACAGCTAGTCCATTATTAACCTTGGTGGCCTGTTAGCCATTTATGTCTTAAACATATCCAGAGTCTGACTTAAAAACAAAATTATGCATTAACAAATTATAAGTACAATTTACTTTATGGTATACGGTTCTTTGAATTTTTTTTTAAAGACCATTTTTTAGAGCAGTTTTAGGTTTAAAAGTTACATGCACCGCCTCCCCCTCATTCACCATTATCAGTATTGGTCAAAAGAGGGGTATCAGGGGTATCCGTCAAAAGAGTTTTTACCAAGAGGGAACCTATAATGACGTATCATCACCCAAAGTCCACAGTTTACCTTAGCGTTCACTCTTGGTGCTGGACGTGTCCTGTGGGTCTGGGTAAATGACGCATGTCCATCATTATCATACAGAATATTTTCACTGGCCAAAAAATTCTCCACGGTTTACCCATTTCTCTCTTCCCCACTACCCACGCCTCCTGGCCATCGACCACTCACCCTTTTCAGTGTCTCTTACAGTTTGGCCTTTGCAGAATGTCGTGTAGTTGGAATCATGGGGTGTTTTGCCTTCAGACTGACTTCCTCCACTCAGTCGTCTGCATTTAAGCTTCCCAGATACTGGGGGGATGGACTGGGAGACTGGGATTGAAATATACACACTATTGATGTCGTTGTTCAGTTGCTAAGTTGTGTCTGACTCTTTGTGACCCCCTAGACTGTACCCTTGGAGAAGGCTGTTTATGTCTGTTTATGACTTGGTAGCTGATTTGTTTTTAGTACTGTTTCATTGTCTGGGTGTATCACACTTTATTTATTCATTCACTTGCCTGACTCTTTTCTTATCGGAAGTGTGGCCCGAGTTTCTCAGTATGCTCTTCTTTCAAGTTCAATATCAAAATGGACCCCAGCCTTCCAGAATCATCTCTATTCTTTCCTTCCCAGGCATGAACTTTTGAGAGAATCAGCAAAGGATAGTAGTTAGAAATTACTGGGACTTTGCCAGAACTCTTTAAAAAACAAAAGCCTAATACAACTTTCCAAATTGTATGTTGTCTATTTTTTCCATCCTTTAACATTTTTTTTTTATCTGTGTCTTATAAAGAAAGCCTTTTGTAAGTAAATATATTGAAGGTTTTAAAAAAATCTATTCTAACAGTTTTTTTGTTAAGAAAATTTCAGTGTGGTAACATTTTTTTTTAATGTAATTTAAGAATGGTTTCTTTACTCATATATTCTCTTCCCCTTTTCCTTTCTTGTTAATAAGGTGTTTTTATTATTCTACTTTTCCTCTCATTAACTTCTTAGGTACACATTTTTCTTTTTTTACTTTACTTTTAATGGATACCCCAGAGATTACAACACACAGTTAAATTATGAACTATTTTATGAATATGTACTTTTTATTATTTTCCAGACAACACAACAGCCTTAAAAGACTTTAAACATATTTATCCCTCTCTTGTGTTTTGTTGTCATACATTTTATTTTTTTAAGTTATTAATAATTTTTATTGGAGTATGGTTGTTTTACAATGTTGTGTTCGTTTCTGCTGTACAGAAAAATGAATCAGTTATGTCGCCTCTGTTTTGGATTTCCTTCCCATTTAGGTCACCACAGACCCCTGAGTAGAATTCCCTATGCTATACAGCAGTTTCTAATTAGTTATCTATTTAATACATTGTATCGATAGTGTATGGGCTTTCCTGGCGGCTGGCTCAGTGGTAAAGAATCCATCTGCCAATGTAAGAGATACAGGTTCAGTCTTTGGGTCAGGAGGATCCTCTGGAGAAGGAAATGGCAACCTTACTACAATATTCTTGCCTGAGAAATCTCAAGGACAGAGGAGCCTGGTGGGTTACAGTCTAGGGGGTCACAAAGAGTCAGACACAACTTAGCAACTAAACAACATCAGTAGTGTATACATTTCAATCCCAGTCTCCCAGTCCATCCCCCCAGTATCCGTATGTCCATTCTCTATGCCTGGGTCTCTATTTTTGTTTTGCAAATATGTTCATCTGTATTATTTTTCTGGATATCATATATAAGTGATGTTATATATGTGTTTTTCTCTTTCTGACTTACTGTCATACATTTTAACACATTTTACACATTACACATTAACATACATTTTACACATTTCTTAGCCTCCCAAAGGCATAATTATTATGATTTTACACAGTCACACTCCATGTAGATTTACCTGCTTACTGATTTTTTTCTGTTGCTCATTCCCCATGTCTGTCTGAGATCCTTTTACTTTGGCCTAAAGAATACTTAGCATTCATTTCCAGCAATAAACTCTGTTTTTCTTCATCAGGAAAATGCCCACTGACTAAAATAAATTGCATTATTTGGGCTTTGTTTTTGAAGGAGAGCAGGAAAATGGAACTTAAGCTTGACAGTTATTTTTTCTTTCAGTACTTTCTGGCCCGAGTTTAAGTTTCCCCTGCTAAACAGCAAGGGAGAGGATGCAATTTTATTTTTAAACTGTATTACATAACAAATTGCATAGGTGCTATTATGCCAGGCACTTTGGGCAATGCAAAGACAAGGGAAGACAGAGTCATTGCTGTCAGAGAAACCTATTGTTGAAGGGAAGAAAGGTGTACATCTTTTTATCTAAGGGAGTAAACCCAGGAGGGAGGGAGGAGGGAATTGGTGGGTGTGCAGTTTATCAACATAAAGGCTCCAAGTCAGGATGTCAGTGTGAAGAGTGTACCGGGTTAAATTCCTGTCCAGGTCACATACTTGGCATCACTGACTCGGTTTTTTCATGAGAAAATGGGAACACCCTTAGTGCCTGTCCTCTGAGCTGTTATGAAATTAGGTGAGTGTGACCCAGAGAAAACCCTTGGTGAATGTTTACCGTGAATCACTGCAATTATTCCCAGGCTGTAGAGGCAAGAGAGATGGAAGAATGTTCTTGACTAGCTCCAACTCACATATCATAACATAACCAACAATTAAATCCTGAACACCAAGGGTTACTCAGTGCTGGATAGGGAGAGACTGCCAAGTTCAAGACTGCTTGATGGGTAGACGGTTGAGCATGAGGGTTGCCATCTGCATTCAGTGCCCAAGAACTGGAAATTCCAGCTAGTTGTAAATATTTATTCTTGTACTGCCTGAGTGAGTGTTCCTAGGCTGGCAGGAATGTTTTCTCTAGTGAAGAAACAAAGGGGATGGTGTATGTAGACAACAGCCTGCTCTTTCAAGGGCTGTCAGAAAAAGGATACAGAATTGAGCAACTGGATTTCTAGGTTTCCTTTTATGTTGTTGCTGTTTTTTTTTTGGGGGGGGGGTGTCTTTTTATATTCAAATAGGCTTATCCAGTGTACTGGTTTTCCTTTCTTCCCCCCTCATCTTGGACTTGCTTCCTTCTCTATAGGAAACCTTAGGCAAAGGATTTCTCTGTCTCCCGTTTTTCTATTTAAAATGGGAATTCAAGTGGTATTTTTTTTTTAAGCATTAAATCAGATAATGGCTTGTTAAACTATGGGATGTAAAAACGTAGGATATGAAAGGGATGCTTACTGGGTAGGTTCACAAGTCATGGTGATTTGAATTTCCCAGCCTTCCTTTAGAGTTTCATTTTGAGAAAGGGAGGAAGAAGAAATTTCATGTACATTTAAAAATGATAAACGAGGTCCTATCATGTAGCACAGGGAACTATTAATATATTCAGTATCTTGTAATAAACCATAATGGAAAAGAATATGAGAAAGGATGTATCTGTGTAACCGAATCACTTTGCTGTACATCAGAAACCAACCCAACGTTGTAAATCAGTTGCACTTCAATAAAAGGGGATGGTCATGTTAAAAACAACCACAATCATTTAAAATAGTATAAAGCATTACTTTAGCTGCCTGCTTTGACCAGAGATTCACAAATATAAAGAGTTGGTGTTGATCAGGCAGAGGGTTTGGGGTGTCTCAGCCCTCTCTTCCTCCTTTCATGAGATTAGCTAGATTAAAACCATACTGTAATGTACCAGTTGGCAAATCTGAAACCAGTATTGTTGTGGTTAATGTCTACGTAGTAGAATGATTCTTTGTTAGAAATTCTTAATCCTTTCCAGAAACCACATTGGAGACGTCGGTCCCAGGGACAGAATCCTCTCTCTCTCAACCATAGTGGACTCTGTATTGGAGACGGAGAGGTTTTGCTGTGTGTAATCCACTGGGAGGATCTTAACCGTGATATGATGAGCACTGGCTTCTGCTGAAAAGGGAACTATAGTTACTGATTTTTTTTTTTATCAGCTACAGGATGCACCTGTCTTGATCTACGTTGTCTGAGAGCAGCTCTTTTCAGAAATTTAATATAGTGAGGGCGAGTGGAGGCAAATACCAGCTGTACCTTTAGCTGTTGACTTTTTGGCTTTTCAGATTTGTTCTTAACTTGCCAGTTGACCGTCTCTTAGAAAACAGGGATTACTGTCCTAAGGCCTTGAGATGTTAGCTAAACTGGCATGTATCGAGCCCCTGACTTCTGCTGTGTGGCCACTACATGGGGGTCATTTCAGGTCAAGTTACTTAATTTGCAGAGTGTGACTGTGGGTTCTGGGGAACTTGGAGTATGGTGAGAAGGCGACACTCTAAAGGCATGTTGACGCACAATAGGCCAGAAAGTTTGAGCAATGCTTGTGTTTAAGGTGGTGGTTGTGTACAAAGGAGCCAGGCCTATGAAGGAGCCTTTAGACATTTAATGACATTTCAGACCATTCTACTATTGTCATACTCCATGGTTTCATTCAGGTAGTCAACAATCTTTTGTTGAGCAGCAGCTGTGTGCCTAGTACTATGTAAACAAGAAAGGTGTGTGCCTTTCAACAGCTCACTCACCAAGATGGAGACACGTGTGCAAATAATGACAATTTAGTGGCATAGGCAAGTGTTGTAACAGAAGTGTGCATGAGGAATTATAACATCAGAAGATAAGGGTACTCAATCCACCACAATATACCTAGAAAATAAGAACAAATGTATACGTTTCTATTGGAAAGTTTTTGTTTTTTTTTAAAAGACAGACTCTAATTTCTTTCAAGATTATATTTTGGTCTTCTTGTCTAAGACTTTCTCATGAGGTTTCTGCCGAGGGAGCCCCATCTGTTTTTTTACACTAAGGTCTCAAACTTTTGACTCTACGAACATGTATTTTACTTGGAATTTTGTTTCACTTGGTTCAGTAGCGAGCTTATCAGAACGTTCATTGTTCTGTAATAGGAAAGGTACAAGAATGAGGCTTCAGTGTCTCACTTCACATCAAGTGCAGGAGCTGGAACTTTGAATCTCCAAAAACTAGTAAAAGGAGCTGACATAACCAACAATTAGACCTTTGTCTTATAAACATCTGGTGAAATAGCATGTAGAGATAATGATTGTACATGCCCAGGCCTACACTTGACATCTACTGGTGGGGCTCAATACATCTTCGCTACTGTTTTATGTGTTGAAATTTGAATTTCATACGCTCCTTTTTTGACTCAAGCAATAGCACTCTACTTTCTGTAAATGCATGTTATGGAGAAAGCGAACCAGTGTTTGCCACATATCTGCCGTGTCCCAAACACTGTCTAGGGGTTCTGCATCTGCCTTTATCTAGCAAGCTTCATGGCCCCGTGAGAAACAGGTATTCGAATTAACATTCATTTCTGTATTTTGTTGAAAGCTGTGTCAGCCGTGTATGTACCATTATTATAGGTACCACTAAGAAAGCAATGAAAACATTGTGAATTATAGTTGTTAGATACAGCCCAATTTCAGACATGTAAAAGCATTTGAAGTGTGACAGGTGATAGAAAAGTCTGGGAAACAGATTCTTGGGATCTTGGGACTGGGTATACCTTCCTTCCCTACACACACATACTTACACATGCTTTCTTCTTCTTTTTTTTTTTAGTAGCCTTTACTTTTTTATTAATGAATTTTTTTGTTTGGTTGCACCACGTGGCATGCAGAATCTTAGTTCCCCAACCAGGGATTGAACGTGTGCTCCCTACAAGTAGAAGCGCAGAGTCCTATCCACTAGACTGCCAGGGAAGTCCCTTTAGTAGCCTTTAAAAGATGGGACGGTTTGACACAAGCAATTTATTTAGCAAACGTTAAAGGAACACCCATTTTGTTTCAACGTCTGTACTAGGCACTATAGATACTAAATGAAAACACACAATATATACAATGGAACACCACTCGACTATTTAAAAAAAAGAATGAAATTTTGCCATTTGCAGCAATGTGGTGGACTTGGAGGATGTCACGCTTAGTGAAATAAGTCAGACAGAGAAAGACAAACACTATATAAATCACCTATATGTGGAATATAAAAAAAAAAAAACCAAACAAGTGAATACAACAAAAAGGAATCAGACTCACAGATAATAGAGAACAAACTAGCAGTTTGGAAGGGAAGCAGGGAGGAGCAAAATAGAGATGGGGAGAAGGAGGTAAAACTATTGGGTGTAAGATAGGCCAAAAGGATATAATTGTACAACACAGGGAATATAGCTGATATTTTGTAATAGCTGTAACCTTTCAAAATTATATAAAAAAAGTAACCTCTCAAAATTATATTAAAAAAAAACAAAACAGACACACACCAAAACACACAGAAACGGAATCATCGCTCAAGATGCCAGCATTTTATAGGAGGGGTGCACGTGTAAGCCAGATGTTGGACTATCCTCTGTGAAATGGCCATACAGAGGACTTGAAATGGGCTTTTCTTTTTTTCTTGGGACGGTGTCTCTACATTCAGAAAAGGCTGAGTCTATCAGTGGATGATAGAGATGGGGAGTGGGAGGTAAAACTATTTTCTGCCCCTTTAATCCACATCCTTACTGGCTTCCTCAAAAAGTGCATTCGAGAGAAACAGAATCAATATTGTGAAAAGAAGCTTGTTTTCTCCATGAATTACCAGTGCTGGGTGTCATAGTTTGCTTTTTCAAAGCCCAAACTCATATTCAGACAAAGTGTAATATCTTTCAGTTTTGGCCTGGCTTCTCCATCCTGTGTTCATGAGACTTGTCTCTTCCTCTGTTATAACCCAAGTGCCAAAAGCATATACACTGTCTGTTAAGGAATTATATTTCAGGCAGCAGTAGGCTTTATTGTACACTAGTTAATTTCATCGTGTTGATCACTTGTGCGTGTGTGCTCAGTTGCTTCAGTTGTATCCGACTCTGTGTGATCTTATGGACTGTAGTCGCCAGGCTCCTCTGGAAATTGGATTCTCCAGGCAAGAATAGTGGAGTGGGTTGCTACGCCTTTCTCCAGAGGATCTTCCCAACCCAGGCATCGAACCTGAGTTTCTTTTGTCTCTTGCATTGGCAGGCGGGTTCTTTACCACTAGTACCATCTGGTAATTGCTTGTTCCTCACCATTTCTTTGGGGGAGAGACAGCTGTCATTTCTGATCTCCCTATTAATTTTTTTTTTTTTTTTTACAGAAGAAACTTTGATTTACCCACAGTTTGGGCTGAGTCAGGGGCAGGCTGAAACGACCAACCATTAAAATGGCTTAGGGAAAAAAGTACTAGGGAAAAAGATGGAGGAAGTGTTTTGTTTTTATAATCACTTACTTACACAATAAGTAAGTGTCTTTTGAGAATGATATAAAACACAGAAGCCATACAAGAAAAGTTCAACTCCTTAATACATATATAAGTCAGAAAACACCATATATAAACCAAAGACAAAGTAATAACTGGGAAATTTGTTTGCAATATAGGGTTAATTTCCTTTAATAATGAAGGATTTTTGCAAGTTAATTAAGAAACCAACCATCCAAAAGAAAAATGGATGGTTTGTGAACAAGAGCATGCACAGAAAAGAAATCCTGAAGGCTCTTAAAGGTATAGGGATTTTTTTTTTGTAACTTTGCTCAAAATTGAAAAATTCAAATTGAAACATTCACTGAGATGCAAAGTTAACCTCTTAGATTGGCAAAGAGAGAAAGGTATAACTCCATTCTTGTGTTGTGAAGGGAATAAAGAAGGTGGAACAGTATCCGTTGAGAACGGGTGTGCACATGAGCCTGCCCCAGTGGAGGGCCATCTGGCATGTACCAAAATACATGTGTTTTGACCATGGAGTCCACTCCTAGGAATACATCTTATATATGTTGTTTTTAAAAATTTACTTTATTGAGGTATATTATAAATCAATGTTGTATTAATTTCTATTGTACAACAAAGTGTTTCAGTTATATATATAGACACACACACATTCTTTTTCTTATTCTTTCCCATTATGGTTTATTACAGGATATTGAGTATAGTTCCCTGTGCTAACAGTAGGGCCTTGTTGTTTGTCCATTTTCTGTGTAGTAGTTAATCTTGTGCATCTGCTAATCCCAACCCCCCAATCTACCCCTCCTCCACCTCATCCTATGTATATCCTTACACACATCCTACATATGTACAGGTGGGTGTACGGAATGGTGCAACTAAATTATTCGTTGTAGCATCACTTGCTAGTAACAAAAAGGTAGAAGCGACACAAATGCCCTTCAATAGAGAACTGGTTATGTAAGCTGTGGAACATCCATACAGTGGAACAGTATGCATTTATCAAAACCAGTGAGTCAGCTCTTTATGTGCTTAACCTCAAGAAACATTTTTAAACAAAAAAGTGCAAGGTACAGAACAGTATGGACATAAACTGTGCCACCATATTGTAAAAAAAAAATTGTAGAGAATGAAAGAGAAGGTCTGGAATAGGGTGAAGAATATATGTACCTACCAGATTGGTGTAAGTGTCGACTATTCTGGAAGAATACATGGGGAGTTGGTAACAGTTAACACTGGAAGGAAAATGAGAAGCTGACATCATTGATTAGTGAGGGGAAAGTATTTTCAGAGTTCCCTTTTGCACCTGTGGCATTGTATACCATGTATAGTCTATTCTAATGGCATAAATTCAACTAAGATGTTTATTCAGTTCAGTTCAGTCGCTTAGTCGTGTCCGACTCTTTGCGACCCCATGAATCGCAGCACGCCAGGCCTCCCTGTCCATCACCAATTCCCGGAGTTCACTCAGACTCAAGTTTATCGAGTCAGTGATGCCATCCAGCCATCTCATTTTCTGTCATCCCCTTCTCCTCCTGGCCCCAATCCCTCCCAGCATCAGGGTCTTTTCCAATGAGTCAACTCTTCGCATGAGGTGGCCAAAGTACTGGAGTTTCAGCTTCAGCATCATTCCTTCCAAAGAAATCCCAGGGCTGATCTCCTTCAGAATGACACTAATTTAATCAGATTTGGGAAGTTCAGAAAATTTGAGTCAGAAAGATCAGCTTGAGCCTACTTATTTCAAGGTCATGTGTTTTTATGAAATTATTTTCTGTCCACACTTCTAAAAAAAACCATTCTAAAGCCTTTATTTAGCATCATGTAGACTATTTCATTATAATACTTGTTAACTTCAAGACAAATATTAAAATAACATACTGGCAGCTACCAAAGGCCCTTTGGAACAATACCTCAGTCTCTGATTGGGTGGATCAATACCATAAGATTGATTACCTGCATGCATGCTAAATCGCTTCAGTCATCCGTTGCCCACCAGGCTCCTCTGTCCATGGGATGCTCCAAGCAGGGATACTGGAGTGGGTTGCCATGTCCTCCTCCAGGGGATCTTCCTGATCCAGGGATCAAGCCCACATCTCTTACCTCTCCTGCATTGGCAGGTGGGTTCTTTACCACTAGCACCACCTGGAGGGAGGGGCAGGCGGGCTTGCCTGGTGGCTCAAATGGCAAAGAATCTGCCTGCAATGCGGGAGACCAGGGTTCAGTTCCTGGGTTGGGAAGATCCCCTGAAGGAGGGTGTGGCAACCCACTCCAGTATTCTTGCCTAGAGAATCCCCATGGACAGAGGAGCCTGTGGGCTACAGTCCATGGTGTTGCAAAGAGTCGAGCACGACTAAGCACACCGCCTGGAAAGCCTACCATAGGATTAATGCACCCCAATTAAAGGATCAAAGCTACTGCACAGTAAGTCTCTGTACATATCTTAAGTACACAGGTACCTGGCAAGTTTTAAATTTACGGGACCTCCTTTTATATAGTTGGATACTTCTATCGTGTCTTAAGGCAAGGATATGATTCTTGCAATCTTTTTTTCATCATTAGAATTGTCCCAAGGCTTTTTTTGTGGGAAAGGCTTCCTAATGAGCAATAGGTCTCACTGAGTGAGGTTTAGGGAAACTTGTCATTTCCAACAGGGCCAACTCTTCCTGTAATAATGGGGCTGAGCCCTTGTAAGGCTGGGTGGTGTGTTTGATTGTGAGCTGGCTCCAGCTCTAAACTCAGGGAGCCCCCTGACTTACTCTCCTCACTTCCTCTTTTTGAGAAAGCCGGTTGGTGAGTCAGCTCAGGGTTGATGTCAGCAGCCTGAACAGCTTGCAGACAGTGGGTTGCCACGCCCTCCTCGCCTCCCTCCGGAGCCAGCTGGTTCTTACCAGCTCTGGCAGCTTTGTACCGCATTGCTTGTGGCTTCCTGTGCCAGTTACCCTGCGCACCCTAACCTCTTAAGTTCTCTTGCTTAAGGCAAGGATTGGCTAGCAGCCACACCTTGGCTTAAATGTGGCTGGTTTTTTAGCCCTTGGGATTCAGTTTTGAAATGAACTCTTAAGATCAGGATTAGCAAATGATTGGGGGCAGGAGGAAAAAGGGACGACCGAGGATGAGATGGCTGGATGGCATCACTGACTCGATGGACGTGAGTTTGAGTGAACTCCGGGAGTTGGTGATGGACAGGGAGGCCTGGCGTGCTGCGATTCATGGGGTCGCAGAGTTGGACACGACTGAGCAACTGAACTGAACTGTATATATGCAACTATAGATAGAGGGCTTCCCTGGCCGGTAGCTCAGTTGGTAAAGAATCTGCCTGCAGTGCAGGAGACCCAGGTTCGATCCCTGGGTCAGGAAGATCCCCTGGATAAGGAAATGGCACCCCACTCCAGTATTCTTGTCTGGAAAATCCTATGGACAGAGGAACCTGGCAGGCTTCAGTCTATGCAGTTGCAAGAGTCTGGACTTGACTTACCGGCTAAACCACCACATATAAGACTATAGCAACTGCCTTGACTGGGGCTTGAGGTGCTTAAAGGAGAAACTCACCATGGCCACTTAGCCAGTTCAGTGGCTAAGTCGTGTCTTCTTCTTTGCGGCCCCATGAACTGTAGCCCGCCAGGCTCCCCTATCCTCCATTGTCTCTGGGAGTTTGCTCAGATTGATGTCCATTGAGTTGGTAATGCTTATATAACCCGGGCTGATATTTATATAGAGTCTTAAGTAAGGTTGCAGTTGAAACACAATTCTTGAATTATTCTATGCTTGGACCGATCTAGGGTGGGTAGAGAGTGTCTTTCAAAATAATACTCTAGTGGTTTTGGTACGTTTGGGTCAAGTTAATCCTGAGAGCTTCCTGAGGGTGGGTGAGTTTGTTCCGCAGGTTCTGCTATTGGCTCGCAGCTCACCTGGGAAATGCATATTTTAGTGTTCACTCAGCTCTGCCACCTCTGTTGTCTGGCACAGGGGTTCCCAGGGAACTTGAGCACCTTGGCATCTTGACATTGTACTTCTGTTCCTGCTTCCGTCTCCTGACCTCTGGAAAGGAGATCTAGAAAGCATGGAGGCTGCAGTGTCTTAGCTGCAATCGTCGCCAGTGTCTTGGTGGCAGTCATCGCTTGCCAGTTGATGATTTAGATTTAAATGTTAGCTCTGTCCCCTAGTTATGCAATAGAAGCCCCGCTTCGCTTCCTTTTCCTATAATCTGGGCTGGGCGGGAGAAGTAAGAAGGAAGATCGACAAAGCACTTAACAATCAGAAGCTTAGAAAAAGTTTGGGGAATTTTTGTCTTCAGGTTATTTGGCCCATAGCCCTTCTTTATGTATTTATTGTCCTCCCTTTAAAAAAAAAGACTCAGGAAACAAAGAAAAATTAAAGCATAGTACAACATACATGTGTAACCTACCACTTAGATTGAACAATTATGTTTTGACATCTTTGCTTTATCTATGTATATGTGTGTGTGTATATATGTATGTGTATATGTATATTTCCACTCCACGCTTCTTTTTGTAAGACTTCCCTCCAAATTTGTTAGAACTGCCAACCTTTCTTTTAAAGGTTTAGGAATCATCGTCTTCCCAATTTCCTCTTTTTTCTTTATGTTTGCAAAAATTTTTACTGAGTAAACTTGGCTGCTTCTTCTCATGACCCCTTTCTCTGGATTGTATTGAAACAAGAATTCACACTCAGAAGAATAAAGTCATTGTTTCCTATCAGCAGGGACTTTAACGAAACTTTCCCCATTTATTGGAGGTGGGATTTTTTTAAAGGAAGAAATCATCTTATACAGGAATTATTTAATATCTGAACTTAGGAATTAAATAGATTCAGGTACATGTTTTGAGGAGGTGGGGCTGGTAACCATCATTATCTGAACTCTCATTTAGATCTGAAGTCCAGAAACCACATAACTTTGGGTAGCAAAACCTTTCTTATTATCTGAATTCCTTTTCTCCAAACATAGGAACCACATAGATTCCAGTATCAAGAGATACTTGTATGGTAAGGAGGAAAGTGCTCGTTTTTCATCAGAACCCAGTCTTACATACCTACATAGACCTATCAAAAGTCATGAAATTTAATTTGATCTTGGCAGCTGGGAGAGTGGGGGGAACAAGCTTGAGATAATATCATCATCCTTAAATAGTTGTAGTTATCTCTTTATTTGTGACTGTAATTCATTTGAGATAGACCTTTAGTGGAAACTGAATTTGTGTTTTTTTAAGTAGTCACTGGTCTGTTGGGATCTGAAATATTTTCTAATCGAAAACAAGGTGATTGGCCACAGTTGAAGTATCTGGTATTTACATAATCTCTCATCCTTACCTCCGGGCAGCCATCCAGCCGGGGTGCAAGATCTGCCGTTGAGTTATAGGTCCTCTGGCCCCTGCAGTCTGATGGACAGGGCAGAGCAGCTCCCTGTGGTCATGTGATGTCTTTGTATTGAGTTTATAAGGTTTGTCAGTATCTGTAGATACAGTGAGTCTAGACAGGCAAGTGACATGATTCAGCAAAGAGGATTAACTCGGATGGAAACTAGACCAAACCTGATCTTTTTTTTTTTGAAGTTTTTATTGTGGTAAAATACACGTAACATGAAATTACTATTTTAATCATTTTTAAGTGTACAATTCAGAGGGATTAAGTCTATTTCCAGTGTTGTGAACCTTTATCATCCATCTCCTGAACTTTTTCATCATCCCAAACTGAAGCTCTCTGCCCATTGAATGATGATGACACATGATCTCGGCTTCTCCGTCTCTGGCAACTACTGCTCTGCTTTCTGTCTCTGTGAATTTGCCTGTTCTACGTGTGTCTTATCAGTAGAATCATGCAATCTTTAATCTTTTGTGTCTGATCTGTTTCATTCCGAATTAACAGTTTCAAGGGTCATCCATGTTGCAGCATGTATCAGAATTTCATTCCATTTTAAAATCTGAATAATATTCCCTATATATATAAACAGCATTTTGTTTAACTATTAGCCTGTTGATGGGCATTTAGGCTGTTTCCACCTTTTGACTATTGGGAATTGGCTGCTCTAAACATTGGTGTACAAGTATCTGTTTAATTCCCAGAGTTCAATTATTTTGGATACATATGCATAAGTGGAATTGCTGACTTATATGAGAATTCTTCGTTTAACTTTCTAAGAAACAACTACAGATTTTAAGTGAAAGTCACTTTGGCCACCTGATGCAAAGAGCTGACTCATTTGAAAAGACCCTGATGCTGGGAAAGATTGAGGGCAGGAGGAGAAGGGGACGACAGAGGATGAGATGGTTGGATGGCATCACCGAATCGATGGACATGGGTTTGGGTGGACTCTGGGAGTTGGTGATGGACAGGGAAGCCTGGCGTGCTGTGATTCATGGGGTCGCAAAGAGTCGGACATGACTGAGTGACTGAACTGAACTGAACTGAAAGTCGCTTAGTCGTGTCTGACTCTTTTGACTATACAGTCTATGAAATTCTCCAGGCCAGAATACTGGAGTGGGTATCCTTTCCCTTTTTCAGGGAATCTTCCCCACCCAAGGATCGAAGCCAGGTCTCCCGCATTGCAGGTGGATTCTTTACCCGCTGAGCCACAAGGGAAGCCCATGAATACTCGAGTAGGTAGCCTATCCCTTCTCCAGTGGCCTTTCCCAACCCAGGAATCAAACTGGGGTCTCCTGCATTGCAGGCGAGTTCTTTGCCAACTGAGATATCAAGGAAGCCCACAGTTTTTAAATATATTTTAAATGTAATTGTGGCATCATATTTTTGTGTGAGTGAAATTTGATCAAAATCTGTATTTTAGTTAATAATACTGTATCACATGCTAATTTCCTGTTTGTTTTTTTTTTACAATATAGTATTTCTGTATATTCTCAGAATTGGATTAGAAGTTTCAAACCTCATTCAAATTTTCTTTAAAAATCACTAGATAGTAAGCTTTCTAGACTTTTAGCAGTAACACTAGATGTCTGAATAAGTGGAACTGTATCAAAATTTTGAGTAAATGTAAATTAGAAATTTAGCATTCTATTCATACTTAAACAAGTGGAATCAAAATGTCATAAATTTTTTAGCTAGACAAAAATGGAGACGTTTTCTAAAATATACATTATATTATAATACTATTTATGTATTTGTGTGTACAAATGCTTTTCTATTACACTTGATAAAAGCTTGAAAAAGAACAACAACGAAAGAGAGACAGAGCAACTGGAGAAGGTAAATGAAATGGGAGCACTAAACATGAAACAGAAAAAGTGAGACAAAGTAAAAGCTCATCATATGGTCCAGTTGTTTTTAAACGTGGCTGCTCATTAGAATCACATCTGGAGCTTTGGAGAAAATAATGGCTCTGTCATCTTGGGCAGATTACTTAAACCTCTTTGAGCCATGGTTTGCTCATCTGTAAAATGGAGCTAATAAGAGCCACCCTAGCATCAGATAGATTCCGTATATTCGTGTTACATTATTTAGCTGAGCATTGATGATGACGTTTTTTAAAGTCCTTTTTTGTTTACTGGAGCTGAGGAACAAGCTGGTCAACTCAGATGGAATAACAATTAGTTTCTATTGTATTTAGCAAATGTGTTTTTGAAAACCATCTTTAAGTGACAGAAATTTTCACAAATGTGGCATAAGCATTCTTCCTACTTTCTAAATATTGGATGAGATCTGGAGGGAAGGTTCAGTTGGAAAGGAGACTTTTGATTGTAAGGGGCTTTCTCCTTAAAACCCTATCAGGCATATTTGGCTACAGAGAGGAGAGAGAAGGATCTTATGGAATCTGACTGGGTGATGCCAGGAGCCAAGGGGTTAAGTTGAACCATTTTGGCAGATTGGCAAGGGGCATTCAGGCTGGGTAATGAAGCCTTCATTTCAGGAGATCACTGATGCATCAAAGTTGTTAATTAGTTTTATGAAAACAGATTGTACAACCACGGGGAGATTGTAATTGGGTAGTAATTGAAAATAACTCAGTGCTAAACCTTAGTTGAGGAACCAGTGGGAGTGACTTGGAGGGAGAAAGGGAGTTGGGGGTTCTGCAGGTGGTGAGGGGAGAAAACGAAAGTGCCGTAGTGAGACAAACAATAAGCAAGACGATGTGCAGAGAGATGACCTAGAGTAACCTTATTCTTTTAGAAGTGAGGAAACAAGTCTGAAAAGGGACAAGGTTATCCTAAGACCACACAGCTAGTTATCGATAGGTTTCTTTCCTTTCCATGATGTTCCAGGATTGGCATGACTTTGAGTCTTAGGAGTTGACTATGAAGATCATGAAACATGCTGAAAAGAAGGCTTCTGGGGCTGGAGTCCTCTACCCTTCCATGCTTGCAGAGTATCCTCAGGGATGCTGTTCCATCACAGGAGAGAAGTCTTCTCAAGCCCTTGTTTTGTTTATTTACCACCCTTGCCATAACTACATCTTCTGCATCCATGGCCCCACCATCCCTGGGGCTGGAGAGACACTTCAGGCTTCCACAGTGTGTCATCCTAGGAAAGGCCAGTCAACAGGGAAGTGAGTTTTGGTTTGATATTAAAAGAGGAGAGTTAATTTTTCACTGGGGTATAGCTGATTTACAACGTGCTGTTAGTTTCGGGTGTATAGCAAAGTGATTCAGTTATACATACACATATTGTGATATCGTTGTTTAGATTATTTCCTGTAGATGTTGTTACAGAACACTGAGTTCCCTGTGACATGGTAGGTCCTTGTTGATCATCTGCTTTATCTATGGTAGTGTATGTATGTTAAGAGGGAGTGAGTTTTGAACTTCAGTTTCAGGTTGTGATTTGACGGCACACCCAAAACGGGCAGGTGGATTTGGGGAGCTGGTTGAGGGAGGGAGGGGAGGGATGCAAGAATAAACTAGAGTTTGCTCTTTCCAGTGCGACCTGGGACAAGCTACATCACTGTTGTCACCAACGCTCCCCAAGCCTCTGTAACCCAGAGACATTCAAGGCCACAAATCTCAGTCAATAGCTTGTGTACCTAATCTCTTTGGTTGGTTCCTTGTACTCAGTGGTTCTGGTAAATCAGAAAGGCAAGTAGTCAGCAGTGAAGCTTTAGGTGTGACTCAGGTGTCAAGTACGGTGAACCACTTATCTCTCTTTTCTTATCAGTTTGGACCAGTAAATACAGTATCTGGAAGGACAAAGTGCATTTGCATGGAAACTAATCCGGAGAACATTTGGGGTTCATTTGGCCAAAATCATTGGGGTATAGCTGATTTACAATGTGGTGTTAGTTTCGGGTGTATAGCAAAGTGATTCAGTTATACATACACATACTGTGATATGGTTGTTTAGATTCTTTTCCTGTAGATGTTATTACAGGATACTGAGTTCCCTGTGCTACGTGGTAGGTCCTTGTTGATCATCTGCTTTATCTGTGGTAGTGTATGTATGTTAAGAGGGGAGTGTATGTCAAATCGTGTGGTCTTGCAGTTCCCACAATAGACCCATATAGATTTGGGCTACTTGGGAAGCCCTCTCATCACAGTCCCTGCTCCCTCCCCCTTCTTGGTCTGTCTGACTGTCTAACCCTTATTTCTCAACTGAGTCTTCTAAGTTAGCATGATCACCTCATGGCTATAGAGCAAAAACAACTCTACTTCTCTTCAAGTTTCTCCAAAGGAACTTCAAATATCTGTCTGGTGGATCCATTGCCTTTACTGGCCAAGTTTTCCCAGAGGCCTTTAAGTCAGTGTTTGCCTCACTGCAGTAAGTTGGGAGGACTGTTGTCCTGTTGTTCCCGTGAATGCTTAAGAAAAGTATAGAGAGGTGCTCAGTCAAGTAGATGATTTTCCAGCTGTCCTGTTCCTTGGCTATCAATAAAAATAAGAACTGTTACAGCCACGTTTTCAAGTTAGCAGAGGGAAAATACACTTATCAGTAGTAAGTGTGTTTTAAAAATAGCATTGCTTTTCTAATTATAAAAATCAATGTCCCTGTAGAGGGGCTCTGTATCAATATAGAGGGCTGGGATGGGATGGGAGATGGGAGGGAAGTTCAAAGGGGAGGGAATATATATATACCTGTGGCTGATTCATGTTGAGGTTTGACAGAAAACAACAAAATTCTGTAAAGCAATTATCCTTCAATAAAAGAATTAATTAAAAAAAAAATTAATGTCCCTGTGGAGCATTTGGAAAGCTTAAAGAAGAAAAAGGAATAAACTAAGTTAGGATCTCTTTTGTGAATATTTTGATAAGTTTATGTTCAGATCTTTTCCAGGAGGATATAGCTTGTTTCTGTAGACATCCGGCTTTCTTGTTTAGAGCATTTGTCTTCTTTTTTAGTACCTGAATCTTTTTATAAGTGCTCTTTATTTGCTATAAACTCAATACTGAACCATGAACTTTCTGAACTGAGAAAGAATTAATTATTACACACATCCTGAAGCCTCGATTTCTTTTGTTGTTGTTGTTTATTAGTTTTGGTTGCACAGGGTCTCCCTTGCTGAATGGGGGCTTTCTATTGCGGTGAGCGTGGGATACTCTTTGTTGCAGCACTCGGGCGTCTCATTGTAGTAGCTGCTCTTGTTGCACAAGCTCTAGGTCTTGGTCTTCAGTAGTTGAGGCCCGCAGGCTCTAGAGCACAGGCTCAGTATTTGTCACGCATAGGCTTTAGTTGCTCCACAGCGTGTGGCATCTTCCCAGACCAGAGACCAAACCCATGTCCTCTGCTTTGGCAGGGGACTCCTATCCAGTGTACCACCAGGGAAGTCCAAGCCTCAGTTTCTTGTTAGAGAAAGCACAGGTAATACAATGTTTGAGTTTCAGTGTTGCAAACTAGGTTTGATAGATATTGTCAGTAGGAAAGTAAAGGGAGGAAAGAAGTTTCTAGGAGCAGTTTTTTCTTTTTTTTTTTTCTGATAGGGAAAAAAATGCAGGTAACTCTAGAGAAATCTGGAATGCAACCAAACTACTGTGTATCTTGTATCTAGTAACAGATATCTCTACTTGGTAGCAAAACTGATTTTCTAGAAAGATGCACGTCAAACAGTTGATTGTGAGCGCTATTGTGGAGATGCTAAAACCATTCCTAGTGGCATTTTCCCATTCACTCAACTCACTGCTAATGATTGGACAGCACCACTTCAGCATTCTGTCTTTCCAAATTGTGTTGGGAATCATGTGCTTAATTTCCACTGATAAGATCCTTTGGTAAAAATGGGGGGAAAATTAAATAATGAGCTGAGTTCAGGAAATAGGTGGGTGGACTTCTTAGTCTGTTGGCATGTGATTTGTGGGTGGGAATTTCTTTTTAAAGCAAGAATAGTGCACTATATATTGGCTGACTGGGTTATCCATGTACTGGAGTGTAGACAAATGTTCTTTGTCTAATTGAGTGAATAAAAAACACGTATTGGCATGAATGGCCATGTGCATTTTCAAGGAGGAGGGGTGCATGCCAAGGCCTAATGAATTCAGATCTTCAAAGCATGTCTATAAGGCCTTCCCTGGTGGTCCAGTGGCTAAGACTTGCCCTTCCAGTGTAGGGGGTACAGGTTAGATGCCTGGTCAGGGAACTAAACATGCCGTATGCCAAAAAACCAAAACATGAAACAGAAATAATATTGTAACAAATTCACTAAAGGCATTAAAAATGGCCCACATTAAAAAAACAAAAACAAAAAACAAAAAAAAGAACTGTCTGTAAAGCTTGGCTGTGGATCAGAAGGGGACTGGTGGGAATGCATGTTACCCAAATCTTAAGCTTGCACTGGAAGCAGAAGCAGGATGTTGGTGGGTTGGTGGTTTGTACAGGGGACGGATGCTGTTGGGACATTAAACGTGCCATCATCAGAGGTCTTCAGAATCTGCACTCAGTTGCAAGAATTTATCTGGGCTCAGAGGTTGTAAAAGAAGCAGTTGTGCTTTTCTTTGTGCATTTTACCACTAGTCAGCGTCATGCTTTGAAATGAGGGTCAGTGTCCTCCTGATTGAGGAACTTGAAAATGTTTCACTTGACATGCATGGAGTCTAGTCATGAGGTTTATAATGAGGGTGATTAACAGCTCTGGGAAGAGCACACATCATCCCTTGAACCCTGCCCTGTGTCATCTGGCCACCTGGCTCCCGGATTTCCCTCCCAGCCAGAAGAGCAAATAAAAAGATAAGTCACCCGACTGGGAGATGCCACCAGTGCCTGCCACATTTCTAACCTATGGTGTCAAATGACAAGGGCAGGTAGAGACATCCAGCTGGGCTGAGTTGAACATTGGCTTTCTCCCAGGATCTGTGTGCCCTCTTGGGCCTCAGTCATTTTACCTGCAAAATGGGGTGATACTACTTGTCGCTTCTGCCCATCTTCCCTGTGCATCCTGGTACAAGCCACGATTATACCTCACCTGGCCACCATGGCATCATCCTACCTGGTCTCCCCACATTGATTCTTGCCTCCCTAAAATCCAGTCTCGTTGTCCAGCCACAGTGGTCATGATGCTCACTGTCTCTATCTGAAATCATCTTGTTTGGTGGCTTTCTTGTGATTGTCTCTCTGACCCCCACCCTGGAATGTGAGCTTCATGGTTTCCACTTCATCCTTAAGAGCCCATCTGCTGGTTTCAGAGGGGTGGTCCTCCCTTTCTCTTTCTAGCTGCTTTTGCCTCTGGTGTTCTCCCATTCTCATTCCTTGACACAGTTTTATTGAGTCCCAGAGCTAGTTTGAAATGGGAATCAGGAGATGTAGGGTCTAGTCTGAGTCCTGCCACTTCCTGGCTGAGTGCACTGAAGACAGTCACTTATCTTTTCTGGGCCTTCTTCCTTACCTGTAAAGAGAAGGGTATATTCATTTGTGAGGGCTGCCATGGTAAAGTATCACAGACAGGGAAGCTTAAGCATCCGAAGTGTATTTTCTCAGAATTCTGAAGACTAGACGTTTGAGGTAAAAATGTTGGGAGGGTTGATTCTCCTTGGTGACCATCTTCTCCGTGTCTTCATGTGGCTTCCCCTCTGTGTGTCTGTATCCTCATCTCTTCTTACAAGGACGTTGGTCACGTTGGATGAGGGCCCAGTTGTACCTTCATTACCTCTTTAAGGGCCTGTCTCCAAACATAGTCAGTCATGTTCTGAGGTATCGGGAGTTATGAATTCAACGTATGAATTTTAGGGGCACACAAATTCATCTCGAAACAGACAATATGCTGTATATTATCTAAACTCTTTCCAGTGGTACAAAATTATATTGTAGGTTGGGGATCTTCCTTTTCACTTTCTTGTCCAGTTACACTCCTGTGAGGTAATAGCTTGATATACACATAATTCCTCATTTTTAATCTTCATGCATAATCCTCAGGTATATTTTGAAGGGTTTATGAGTATGTGTGTAGCAATAATGTAAGTTATGGACAGTCAAAATGGGAGAATTTCTCTTATTATAAAATGTTAAGTGGAACAAAAAGTGTCTGGAAAGGGCTTTTAATTTCATTTTTCTCTATAATTTTTTAATTAAAAGATTTATGTTTATTTTTTCAATTGAAGTAGAGTTGATTGACCGTATTCTGTTAGTTTCTGGTGTACAGCAAAGTGATTCAGTTATATATATATATATTCCTTTTCAGATTCTTGTCCATTATAATTTGTATAACTTTGGACTGTGTAGTTCACAATGGTTTGTTTCTTCCCACAGCTGGACACTGACAAGCTGGCTCTCCCCATGAGCCCCAGCCCGCTCAGCCCCAGCCCGATCCCCAGCCCCAACACGAAACTTGAGAATTCCACACTCCTGACGGTGGAACCGTCCCCTCTGGACAAGAACAAGGGCTTCTTCGTGGATGAGTCTGAGCCCCTCCTTCGCTGTGACTCCACCTCCAGCGGGTCCTCCGCGCTGAGCAGGAACGGCTCCTTTATAACCAAAGGTACAGATGGCTGGCAGCCCGCATTCGTTCTTAAGTCTCCTCCAGAACAGCCCCTGGCATCTCTCCCTCTATCAATTCCTAGTTCCAGTAGGGAGGGGTAGGATCAACTGAATGACCTACTCTGGCCTCTGAGGTGAGGCCAGCCTGTGAGAAACTACATCATTACCCACCCGGGACCTGCCTGGAAAATCTTTACAGTCCTGACTGTCTGGCCGGGAGCCTGTGTCCAGGAGTATCAGTCACCCTTAGTCCTCATGGTGTTATCAAGTGTTTCAGGGAAAGTCCGATATCGTGTAGTCTGACAGGTTTTTATTTTTTTCCTTTTTGCAAATTATTTACCAAGCTTGTAAAACACAGGGATTTAAAGTATAACTTATCTTAAGAGTCTGGAGTATAGGTTTATTGACTCAAATTAAAATTCGCTCTGTTAAGCTTGGTTGCAAATAATGTTTTAAAGATTCTGGACTGACGCTTTTGGTAAATAATTTGCTACTTGTAGTTCTGAATAGCAGGGTAGGGGATTAACAGGTATACTATATTGATGACTGACTTTTGTTAGAAATTTCCTAGTTTGGATAAC
>SJYQ01001396.1:1591214-1607455 GCA_006410935.1 Redunca redunca | reverse complement strand
TTATACTTTATATGGTCATATATCCTTATAAAGATTTATATTTTAGTTTGTAGTTTGGTACATATTATCTTTTAGAGAATACATTCTATAATGGTAATAATAGTTTCCTATCCCATTTTAAGATATGACCCAACAAGCATTATTTTCTTATTTATGTGCCTTGGCTCTTAGAAGTTTACTTTTAAAAGATAACAAAGTGAAAGTCGCTCAGTCGTGTCCAACTCTGTGTGACCCCATGTATTTCTCCAGGCCAGAATGCTGGAGTGGGTAGCCTTCCCCTTTTCCAAGGGATCTTCCCAACCCAGGGATCGAACCCAGAACCCAGGTTTCCCACATTGCAGGTGGTTTCTTTACCAGCTGAGCCACAAGGGGAGCCCAGGAATACTGGAGTGGGTAGCCTCTCTCTTCTCCAACAGATATTTCTGACCCAGGAATCGAATCGGGGTCTCCTGCAGGCGGGTTCTTTTATCAACTGAGCTATCAGGGAAGCCCAAAATACAACAATGTAATTAGAAAGTCAGATAAGCTGATTATTAACTTGGAATGTTTGTGGGGGAAAGACTGGGCTGATCTTTGCTTACTAACACACACTACAGATGGGAAAAGTAATGACATTTCTTTAAGTTCCTTTATGTATTGCAGCATCCTCCTGAGTTTTGGAAGAACTTAGAAGTCACTTGAGTCCAGGCAAAATGTCATGTTCCATCAACAACCCAGTCAAGCAGATCCTTGTCTGATCTCTATCAGGCCAATCTTGCTTGTTATCTTAAGCACAATGTTGGCAAAACCCACCATGTTGTTTACAATATGCCAGAGCTTCACTCCCTCACCTTGTTGGGGGTGGGGACAGCCTGGGGAGAGGATCACTGTTCACCTTAACTGTCCTATTCCCTAACACGGTCCCTTCCTCCCCTCTCTTCCCTGCAGAAAAGAAGGACACAGTCCTGCGACAGGTGCGTCTGGACCCCTGCGACTTGCAGCCTATTTTTGATGACATGCTCCACATCCTGAACCCTGAGGAGCTGCGGGCGATTGAAGAAACTCCGCAGGCCGAGGACAAGCTGGATCGGCTGTTTGAGATCATTGGAGTCAAGAGCCAGGAAGCCAGCCAGACCCTCCTGGACTCTGTTTATAGTCATCTTCCTGACCTGTTGTAGAACACGAGGAATACTGCACTCTGGAAATTACTCAATTTAGTGGCAGGGTGGCGTTTTTTTTCTTTTTTAATTTTTATTTTTTTTGGTGTGTGTGCGCGCGCGTGTGTGTTTAACGGAGTATATGGCCAGTTCTTTCTTTTTAAAAACCCATCTGCGAAATTAGCATATAAGCCTTTTTGACTGTTTCAGAATATCCACCACTGAAGTTTTTTTTTAGGTTCCCTATTTTCTCTGTTTTGCCTCTGGATGTATTCTCAAAATTGTTCTGTGCACTTTAAATTCACTTAATGAATCACAAACGCAGTGTGGCTTTTCTCACACACTGGATTGTGAGGCTCTTAACTTCTTAAAAGTGTCATGGCATCTTATGAATGCTATAAGCCGTCTTCATGTCTCAAAATCCACTTCTGCTTTTATTATTACTGTTTTATTATTCGTCATTTATGGATTTTCTTAAGGGTTCGAGAAATGTAAGACCCCATTGAGTTACTGTAATGCAATTAGATTTTGAGTTATCTTTTTAATATGCCTTTTGGGATAGTTCATATTCATGGCTGAAACTTGACCACACTGTTGCTGATTGTATGGTTTTCACCTGGACACCGTGTTGATTGCTTGATTACTTGTGCTCCCCTTAACGCTAATCTGCTCTGGGCTGGAGACATGAAGTCCTCACAAGCCATCACGACTTTACTATTCGAGTGGCTTGACGACCAGGCCACCAAAGAACTTGAACTTCATCTTTTAGGGATTGAGCTGTCCTGGAACCTATTGCTGCACTTTGGAAAGTCACAGTTGAAGTGCTGGTGACAACCGGCACCTTTTCCAAAGGGAATTTGCCCAGCTTTGCTTGACAAGATGTCTTGTTTTTTATACACACATAGTCAATAGGTCCAGTCTGCCCTCAAGGCCTTGGTCTTGGTGGGTTTCCTTCATTCAATCACTTTAATTAAAAATGGCTGCAGCTGTAAGAACTCTTACCTGATATATTTGCAACTCTGCTCCCATTTATAGACATGCTGTCTGATGCTCAGTTGATGGATTCTAACGCAAAGGTGGTGTGGACTCCCTTTGTGTGGGTGGGGTTTGTGGGTATAATGGTGAGGGACTGATATCAGAAAAATGCCTTCAAGTGTACTAATTTATTAATAAATATTAGGTGTTTGTTACTTGAGTAGTTGGAGTATATTTAATTCTTGTCTTGTGTGTTCAAGGCAGAACTCTTTGATCAGTCTCTTGGAAAAGTATATTCTAAAAACTTCAGCCTTTCTAGGGACCTGTGGTTCAGTGGTTACAAATCTGCCTTGCAATGCAGGGGACCTGGGTTTCATCCCTGGTTGGGGAACTAAGCCCCCATGCTGCAACTACTGAGCCCACGTGTTCTGGAGCCCGTGGGCCACAACTGGAGAGCCCACTCGCCACAACTGGAGAGTCTGCGTACCTCGATGAAAGATCCCATGTGAGGCAGCTAAGACCCAACACGAGCAAAGAAAGAAGCATTTCAAAAATTAAAAAAAATAAAACCTTCAGCCTTTCTAATTTGTGAATCATGCATATTAGCAAATATTTGTGTTTGAAAAAGTACCCGGAAATTCATAGAGAAAGACTTCCAAGCATTGAAGTGACCAAGCATTTCCTAGTCTTGTGGGGGTGAATCTGAGGCTTCTGCTTTTGAAATTGTCTCTACTTTAAGAAGTGAGGATTTGGAGGTGGAGAGGTTTAATTGCTGACTAGGCCTTGGACTCTATGCTTCTTACTCATTTCCATCTAGGAAACTAACACTCATGGGCGGATCTATACAAGGTCACAGACTTCTATATGAAGCCCCATTGCCCCTGAATAACTATGGGGAACTTTCTGGGAAGTATGCCATCTTATGTGGGTGGGACATATTACTTTACATTTTATCTATTATGTTATAGTTTATGTTTCACTGCATATCCCCCTTAGCTTGGGAACCCTGGCTCTATGGAATTCTCACAGTCAGAACCTTCAGCACCTTTGAGTTCCTCTTTCAGTAAGAAATTGGAAGTGGATAGCCAGTCTGAACACTTTGACACCCGTGTCAGTGACATGAAAGGGGTTTTCTGCTTTTGTGTGCTTCCATGTGGCTGGTTTCTAGAGAGTCATCCTGGGATTTGGTTTCGTGGCTCTTGGGCCAGGTTTCCCTTCCTCTTTTGTCGACAGAGCACAGAAACTTTTCACCAAAGGAAAAGCTAAACCAGAATGGGTCCTGGATGGTGGTAGAGACAGATTTTTGTTTGTTTCTCATAAGATTTCAGGAGCACTGTTTATTTTATGTGGGGGTGGAAAAAATGAATGAATGAGTCAGCATTGTGGTTATTAAATTCGTAAATTCTTCATAGCTTGGGGATGCTTTTGTTTATTATTTACACAGCTTTATACTTTATTGTGGAGAAGGAAATAGAAACCCACTCCAGTACTCTTGCCTGGGAAATCCCATGGACGGAGGAGCCTGGTAGGCTGCAGTGACTTCTCACATTTATCCTATAAGATACGAAGTATTATGCCCATTTTATAGATGAAAAATAGGCTTTATTTTAAAGGCTAAGGAACTTGCTTAAGGACCAACAGAAGAGCTGTAGAGATCAGACTTGAACTTGAATCTGAGACTGTTTATTCAGTACTAGAACCAGAACCAGAACACATTTGTCAGAGATCATGGTGATGAAATGTATCTGGGTTATAGGGAACATGCTACACTTAAGTTGAATAAATAAGGTGGCTCAGACAGTAAAGAAAATGCAGTGCAGGATACATGAGTTTGATCCCTGGATTGGGAAGTTCCCCTGGAGAAAGGAATGGCTACCTGCTCCAGTATTCTTGCCTGGAGAATTCCATAGGAGCCTGGCAGGCTGCATTCCATAGGGTTGCAGAGAGTCAGACACGACTGAGTGAGTAACAATTTCACTTTTTCACTGTAGGGAAAAATGTTATTCTTAAGCTGAATAAATAATTGTGAAAATATAGTGATAGGCTGACAGCTCTTGGTGACGCAAGGGGAAAGGAACATAGGGATTGTGGTTAAACAGAAGTTTAACATTTTAAAAAAATTAATTTTTATTTGAGTATAGTTACTTTATAATGTTGTTAGTTTCTACTGTGCAAAATCTTTTTGGGATTTCAGAAGCTTAATATTGAATTAATACAACATATATAGCTATTAAAAAAAAAGCTAAGGCTAGTTGCACTATTAAAAAACATCTTGTTCTGGTCAGAGTTAATGATAATATGATTTGTATAGTACGTTGCTCACCTTGGAGGTTTTCTCTCTGGTTGGAGCTGCCTTCCTTTGAGGGGTCTGGGAAACTGGAAGGTCTCCAGTGAAGGGATGAGGAGAATAAACAGGAGAGTAAGAAACAGGAAGGGGAGCAATGGTGGGGAAATCTACACTTGATGAAGATCCATGGAGGCGAGAGAAACAATATCTTGAGTAATCTGAAAGGCTAAGGAAGGGACAGTTTATTTTTCTTTAGAGAGTCATACTCTTTCCTGTCGGCCAATTTAGGCTAAATTCAGGGGAGCTTTGAAACAGAGAGGGCTGGTTTTTCAAAGGAGAGGATGATTCCCACCCTGGGGAGATGTTGGCTGTGCCTCAGTGCTCCTCTTTGTGTAAGCAAGCATTGTCTGGGAATGAGCAGGTTGTTAACAAGGCAGATTTCCACAGAGTATGATTCAGGAGATTTGTGGTGACATGGAAAATGAGCTTCCCCCACAATTTTTCTGAACACCCTCATTGGGCCACATTGACAAAAGTGGTTTAGATTCTTGACTCTGGACCAGAGACGAGCCAGCTACACCATCTGGGAGCTTTTAGAAATGCATAGTTTGAGGCCACTTTGCTGTGCTCCTTAAACTTTAATAAGCAATGAAACACTTGGAGATCTTGTTAAAGTGCAGATTCTGTTTCAGCTGTTGGGAGTGGGGGTAGGTACCTGGACTTGGATGCTGCCGGCCACCAGATCACATTGAGCAGTCTGAGATTAAGCTTTGGTTTCAAGGAGGCTTACAAAGAATAGCACTGATAGGAGAGAAGTTTACACCAACTCCACAGGAGAGATGATCCAACGAGATTTCCAGAGTCAGGCAATCCTGGTCGGAACCTACAGCAACTGGAATCAGCCAGGGGAGCTTGGAGAAATGTAATGCCCAGGTTAAACTCCAGACCAGTTATGTCAGAATCTCAGGGATAGGACCCAGACATGAGTGTTTTTGAAAGCTCCCCAGGAGATGCTGATGTTGTCAGTTTGGACAACCGCTGATATAAGAGTGAATGAAAAGTGTGCTTCTAAAGCCCTACCCCAGATCTGATGGGTAAATCTTACAGGGAGGTAACCTGGGAATCTTGCTATCGCCAGTTCCACTCAACTCTTCAGACTTGCTTTAGGCCCCATAGCACGCATGCTCAGTCATGTCTGACTCTTTGTGACCCCATGGACTGTAGACCGGCTCCTCTGTCTACAGGCAAGAAGAGAATTTTCCAGGCAAGAATACTGGAGTGGGTTGCCATTTCCTCATCTAGGGGGTCTTCCTGACTCAGGGATTGAACCCGCATCTCCTGCATTGACAGGCAGATCCTTTACCCACTGAGCCACCTGGGAAGCCCTTTAGGACCCATAACCCTGCTTTAACATGTTATATAACTGTTAGGAATGTACACACTTTCAGGTCCAGTTGGGGCAACAATTTATGGCTTAATTGCTCTGATGAAACCACCTGCAACTAATCAATTCTTGTGGCTTTGAGCATAATATATAAGGTATGACTAATCAAGAATATTTGGGAAGGGATGCTATGAATGTATAATTAAACAAGAACACTTGGGAAGTGATGTTATTCCGATTTATGTTTCTATATATATTTGAAAATTGGTTTACCAATTTTCAAAGAAATGAAATAAGATATCATGAGACATAAAGTTGCCCTGATACAATCATAGAATCTCAGATTCTATGATTTTGCAACACCTGGGCCACGAGGGTGTCAATCTCATTGTCCAGTCCTGTAGATGCAGCAGCTGACCTACCTTGACCCTCAACTTGAGAAAAGTAAATCCAATCTTTTTTTAGCAAAAATTGTAGTCCTTACCTTTGTACAGAACCTTGGATATCATCCAGGGAGCCTGTGGTTTTCAGGTGGGAAGTTAGGGCACTGATATAAATCATAACATTGTGGCATCCCAGAAAGAACGCTGAGTTTGGGGTCAGAAGTCCTTAACCTACAGCTGCTGTTGGTTAAGACCAGAAAGGTCTGGGACTTCTCTGGTAGTCCAGTGGCTAAGACTCTGCACTCCCAATGCAGGGGACCTGGGTTCGATCTCCGATCCGGGAACTAGATCCCACGTGCCACAACTGAAGATCCTGCATGCCATAATGGAGGCCCCACCACTAAAAGATTTCTGTGTGTTGCAATGAAGATCAAAGATCCTGCTTGCCGCAACTAAGACCTGGCAAAGGAGGAAAAGAGACCAGGAAGGTCTGAGCACATCTGAGCTATCTATCAGAGTAAAGGGCTAAGGAGGCTCCGAGAGTTTCAAGGAAGCAAGAGACATAAGACAGACATTGTTACCATAGTCAGGTCAAGCTCTGGATCAGAGACCAGGATTCAGACATACTAGAAAGAAAATTGAGATGAGAGAAAAGTAATTAGAAAATGACAATGTGGAGCTGATAACTGAGGAAATGCTTTAGCAGAGCCAGAAATTTCACCTTCACTTTCTCCTTGGCCCGACACCAAGTCCGAAATCATAGGCTTGGCAGCGGGTGGGACAGACTAGGGAATTACGGACTATGGATTATGAGCCTAGCTTGAGTTAAGACAGAATCTGAAAGTTCACTTAGGAGCCCACCTGGGAGAAATAGTTGGAGGTAGGTCCCAGAGGGTTTGTGTCCCAGGGATCTAAAATAGAACTTGTGGGTCAAGGACAATTTTCAAGGCTGCCCAGTTTAAAATTAAGTGGTGGCCACCAGCAGGAGCACGGTGGGAGGTGAGTCAATGCTCAGAGGGCAGGATGTTAGTACCTAGAAGGCCAGCAACATGGATGGCGCACACAGCCCTTCAAAGATTGGAAATAGGAGGAGAAACCCCCCTCATGATGATTTGAGAGTGGGGAGATTTAAAAGATAGGGATTTTAAGTTCAGTGCGTGCTTTGCGTGTATGCTTAGTCGCTGAGACATGTCCAACTCTTTGCAACCTTTGGACTGCAGGCTGCCAGGTTCCTCTGTCCATGAAAGTTTTCAGGCAAGAATACTGGAGTGGGTTGTATTTCCTCCTTCAGGGGATCTTCCTGACCTAAGGATCAAACCCGCATCTCCCGTGTCTCCTGCATTGCAGATGGACTCTTTACTTGCTGAGTCATCAGGGAAGCCCTAAGTACTCCCCAAATAGACCTGCTTCTTCCAAGATCAGATTTATCCATGAAGTTGGGGGCACAATTGCCATTATGGATGACGGTGAGAGGTGAGTGAACAGACACTCCCAGAACCAAGCAAGACAATACAATCAGCATAAAAATCACCAGAAATGAGGAAGATGCCTGAGTGAGCCCCTGATTCAAAGGGTGAGCAAATGAGTGCAGATGAAGTCACAGCTGGATGCAGGAAAAGTGGAACTGTCCTGGAACGAGATTCTTGGTGGTCCCTGAATCCACCGCTCATAAAATATGAAACTAGAACTCAATATGGACACTTCCACCTAACTGGTCATTGAGTCATCTTTCTGAAATTTAGTTTAATTCTAACTCCAACCCACTTCTGACTCTCCTTGCCAGCCCCGCAAGGGGAGGGTGCCCATCAAAACACCACCTGTCCCATGGTATACGGCCTCTCTTTGACCATCCTAGGATTGTTGGGTAGAAATTAGCCTTTTCCTTTTTAAGGAACATCAAAAGTGATAATTTTAAAAAACAACATATGTTGTTAAATTTCATAGCTCCAGATCTCTCTGGTCCAAGGACTAGAGTATTACATAAATGGAAGGAACATTAGAGGTCATTTAATCACATTTCTCACTCTAAAACACTCTACTGCATACTTCATGGCATTCAGATTCATGACCCTTGAAATTTAAAAACATCCATCTAGCCCTTGAGCTCTAAAAGCAGTCAAGTGCAACAACTCAAGTGCAAAGTGTGAAATTTTTAACTGCCAAGCAAATTGGGGCAGTAATGATAGAATAGATGGTTCCACGGCAAATGATTACCTACATACTCCAATCCCGTGGTCAACTGGCAAATCTAGATTTCAAGTTCTACAAATCTAACTGAAAGCCTCAGCTACATGCTTAAACAATTCTTAGACTACGGAGTGATTATTTCCAAATATATTTCCACAGGTGCAATGCAGATACAGTCAATCTAATCAAAACAACCACCATAAAATTGATTTATCTATATTACTGCCTTTCTGCTAATGGTAGGAAACCCACCTGCCAATGCAGGAGGCATAAGAGACGCAGGTTTGACCCCTGGGTCAGGAAGATTCCCTGGAGAAGGTCATGGCAACCCACTCCAGTATTCTTGCCTGGAGAATCCCATGGACAGAGGAGCCTGGCAGGCTGCAGTTCATGGGGTTGCAAAGAGTTGGACACGACTGAAGCAACTGAGCACACATCCCAATTAACATCGGTTTTATTGCTCCAAGTGGAAGAAATAGATAAAAATAATAAGGTCTTGTCTAGCTTCTGTTTTGAAAATGTTTTCAGGGAAAACAAATGTTTGCAAACAAAATAAATGTGCCTGCTTGGGTCTTATGCCTACTTCGACAAGTAGGTTCTTTATCAAGGAAAAATCTTTGTGGGAGGAAGTCTTTAGTAAACCAGCAAAGAGATGTGCTAGTCTCGGGAGCATGTTTTCCCAGGAGAGGCTGTGGAAGTTGGAAAGACTTCCAGGCGCTTGCAGAATGCATCCTACCTGTGTCTCCATCATGGCAGGCCTCCTTTCTCCCACCAGCTCTAAGCCCACGTCCCCACCCCAACCAATCTGTACTATCTTCCAAGGACTGTACTGTGTTTAATTCGACATTTACAATCCTTATTGTTCTCCCCCTCTAGCCACTCAAATTTATTGGTCCAGCTACATGGTACATTTTGCAGTTTCCCAAATAGACCCAAATTTTCTTCATAGAGCCTTGTCAGGGCTGCTTCTTCTGCCTAAAATAATCCTCCTGCATTCTCCACTGCCTTCCGTCTGCTTTATTGGCTAATTCGTTCTTATTCTTCAAAACTCAGCCACACTCAGCCACAGACTGGGCCATGGCATTTTCACTACTGGGGCCCAGGTTCAATCCCTGGTTGGGGAGCTAAGATCCAGCAAGTCCAGAGGCATGGACAAAAGAATAAAAAAATAGTAAATAAATACAGGGTGTAAATATAGAGTGGAAAATCAGTTTAAAAGGACTACAACTAGTCACTTTGTGTTCATCCTGTCTCTTCAGTGCCATGCATGCCTTGCTTTAGGAAAAATGAAATATTTGTAAATAGTATATGTCCCTTCTCCCTTTCTTTAAAAAAATCTCATCAGAAATGATACGGTGTTTCTGGATTTGCCTCGAAATAATGTGGGTTTGGGAAGGGAGAGGGTGGACTATCCATGAAAGAACCCTGGTCATGAGTGGACTGTTGTTGAATCTGGGTAATGAATACCCTGGGGTTTATGACACTTTTTTGCTTTTGTTTATTCATAATAAAAAATACAAAATAAATCCTCATGGAGAATATGAGTTCTGCTCTGATAAAGTATCTTACCAAGCTGAATGATGCACTAACTGAATATGTATACATGTCTTCAGCAAAAGTTAATGTGCCAGATACTTGGCAAAGCATCACATGTTGTGATCAGGGCAACTGTCCCTGTGTTTCCCGCTTCTTCTGCAGTCTGAATTCTGGTTGTCCTGAACCCTGGCTCAGTTCATGGATGATTTATTCTGGAGGAGATGGTCTCACAACTGAGAAGTGGGCATAGATATCTTCTCTGAGGGAATTCCACAAAGGTCCTCTTACATACCAGTTATCCACCAAAGATGGGGACATTTACCCTTAAATCATTACCTTATGTCATTACTGATATAAGGGGACATTACTCCCTTATATCAGTCCATTCATCTACTATCCCAAGACAGGAAATTTAATGCACAGAGAGGTTAAGTAACTTGTTCAATATCACACAGCAAGTTAGGGGTAAATTGAAGATCTGAACCTTATGGTGTCAGACCTCAAAGTCAGTTCATTTACTCATTCAGGAGTGCCTGAGTCAACCCATTACTGCCTTGCTTTCCACACACACTTCATGCTTTCCACACGCACTTCATTTGTGCTCCCACCTTCCTGTTCTCGGATACTGGCTTTAGGGACAACGTTCTGACTCCCTTTCTCCCAGTTTAGAGGTTAACTTTTCCTCTCTCTTGTATACCTGAAGCCTGGATTACCTTAGGCTAAATCTGATCCTCTAAGTCCTCAGATATACTATTTTTGGCTCCAGGGTCTTTCAAGTTGCCCATTATGAGATGCGGTGATATGTTGGCAAAGGAAAAAGAAGAAAGGGAGGCAGATGTAACAGTGGCTGTCTTGAGATGACTGATGCCCTCTCCTCTTTCTGGAGGTAGCTCATCAAAGAGGCAGTGAAGGCTCCTGACAGTAACACATGACAGGGCGGATCCATGCTTGCAAATGCTGAGCACTTTGTATCAGTTTTCTTACTTAACTCTTAGAACCGCCCAGTGGGATAGGCACTATTATCTCCTTCTTACAGATGAAGACCTGAGACTGATAGAAATTGAGGACTTGCCTCAAGGTACACTGCGTGGGCGGCAGGCCAGGGATTGGCACCTGGCCTTCTGTGTACCACTGTACAAATAGGGGCGCCACTTTCTTTATTTTTGGCTGTGCCGGGGCTTTCTCTAGTTGTGAGCAGAGGCCACTCCCGGGCTGTGGTGTGAGGGCTTCTCATTGCGGGGACCTCTCTTGTCGTGGAGCGTGGGCTCTAGGGCATGAGGACTTCTGCGGTTGTGGCGCACAGGCTTATGTGCCCGGCAGCATGTGGGATCTTCCTGGACCAGGGATCGAAACAGCGTTGGCAGGAGGCGTCTCAACCACTGGACCACCAGGAAATCTAGGGGCACCCCTTTCTAATGGGCACAAAGGTGTCATACAGGCAATTGGATGCCCCATGTGAACCTGCCCAGAAGACTTGGGAGTCAGACCACTGACTCTTCATCTCGCTTCCCAGGAGTCAACGTGGGCTTTTCCCAGAGCACAGAGTCTACGTTCCTGGGTGTGTGCTGCTTTGTTACAATGACGTTTTGAGAAGAGAGAGATCCATGTAAGAATTGGTAAGGAAGCAGGATTCATGGGAGAAGTCAGTCCAAGCCACCCTGGGATGGATAAGCCGATTCTTTTTCAGGCAGGGAGAAAAGAAGACAGGGTAAGAGAAGATGGGGAAAGGCAGTCAGGAAGGAGCAAGCAGAGTAGGTGTGCGGGGAGGGGTGGGATCTGAGGATGCCAAGGAGTCAGGGGCTGGCCTGGGGGCACCTGCCGGGGGACAGAGCAGTTGAGACTTGAAACAGGAGGCAGTCAGGAGCCAGGAGAGTGATCTGATCCAGGGAGGGGTGAGATGAAAGCATTTTTCAGGAGGATTAGGCTGGCTGAGGCACAGCATGTCTTGGTCTTAGGCAAGTTCAGGCCAAAGGGTGATGAGAAGTCCTGTAGGAGGGGTCCTAGGCCAACGTCTGGCCCAGCGTTGGGCCCCCAGGTGCAGTGACAGCAGCCTCCTTAGGAAGGATGATTTTCCCCGGGGACCCTGACTGGGTGTGTCTGGGACTCATCCTACCACCAGCTTTGCCTCCACCCTGTTCCCTCACCCGCCACTTCCAGGTCCCAGGAACCAAAGGATCCAGCAGTGCTCAGGAGTGCTCAGAGGCCATTCCCAGAACTTGCCTGGTCTAGCTCTCCGCCCCTGCAGAGAGGAGACAGGCATTGTTCAACCTGGCCTCTGCCATCACGTGCCCAGGGTTGACCTCAGCTTCCTTGTGGCTCATCTCACACCCCTTCTCTCTGTGCAGCCCTTACGCCCACCTGTTCTTTCACTGCGCTCCTCGAAACCGTCTCTAACTTTCTCTGGCTCCTTCACATGGAGCCACAGAGGAGAAATTCCACTGCCAGCTTCCAGGGGCAAGGTTTGGAAAGACGCTGTGTGCTGCCAAGCCTGGGAGAGTGACTTAATGAGAGTGCGAGCCACATGCCTCCTCCTCACAGTCTCTGGTGGTGTCTTATAGATGACAAAGAAGGCCCCTGGTGGGTATCTCTACCCCACCCCATGCAGGTCAGGAACAGAGTCTGAGCTGACTTTCTCACTGTCAGAGTCTGGTCCTGGCTCAGTATCATAATACCTGCCTGCTAAGTCATTCAGTCGCATCTAAGTCTTTGCGACTCCATGGTCTATAACATGCAAGCCCCTCTGTCCATGGGATTCTCTAGGCAAGAATACTGGAGAGGGTTGCCATTTCATTCTCCAGGGGATCTTCCTGACCCAGGGATTGAACCGGTGTCTCTTTTGTCTCCTGCATTGACAGATGGGTTCTATACCACTAGCACCACCTGGGAAGCATCATCTCCAGGTCCTAATTCTCCACTGGGCAATGGTTGTGGAGTGGGCAAGTCTTGCTAAATGCTTTCCAGCTCCATCCTTCTGGATCCCCTGAGGACCTTCCCAACCTCAGCCCTGGCCCAGGCAGAGTCCTGGCTCCAACCAGGGCTGTGGCTGCCCGGGGAGGGCACACGAATGCCACCTCTGTGTAGGAACCACCTCTGCAAACAAGAGTCACACCTGTGCTCACACACATAGACACACACATCTCTGCTTCTTGTGATTCTGACTCATTTCTCTCCAAGAGGATGCATTTGAACCACATTTCTCCCAAGAAGCTTCCATGAAGGTACCATCCGCGCCCTTATCTCTGGAATCCTCCTGCATCGTGTAATGGCCCTAGGGTGAGACAAAGCCAAGGGGAATTTTATATGTTTAATGGGCTCATGTGGTCCCTAAGCCAGAGAGTCTACCAGACCCTTGGATCTAACCCTTTTCCTTGAATAGCCAGATCCTTTCTCCGCTATTCTTGACCTGCAATAGGAGATGGGTATCCCAGGTCCTCAAGACTCTGGCATGACCCACGATGCTGTCCCAGACCAGGGCAGGCCAGGGTTTTAGCTTGAAGGAAGGTATCAGTCTGGCTAAGAGAGACAGGTGATGGGCCTGCAGAGAGGTTTATGTGATAACTACCCAGAGAGGGGCCAGGCTGTCAGTGGTACAAGGGTCCTCCCTTTGTAGGAGCTGATAGGCTCAGGGGAGCTTTGTAGAGGCTATTCTGGATGCACGGATGTGATGACTGGAGGCTTTGGTATGTGGAATGGACTCAGGGGGATTTCCCAGGAGAACACGAGCCAAGACGCATGTGAGAAAGATGGGGTCTCAGATGAGCCTGGGCTTGCCTGTCTGAGGCAGAGTTCATGGGCAGTGGGAGATGATGTTGGAGAGAGAAGGAGGCATCAGTCAAGGATGCTGGGGATGAGGTCAACAGCTGGCACCCGGAATGGTGGGTCCAGGCTGTGTGTGTATCTGCTGTGGAAGGTGAGCTGCTTGTCGTGACTTGGTTATGAGTTAGCACTGCCCAGGAATCCTAAGACAGCCACAAGGAAATGAACACTGACAAGAGCTCTGTTTGCTTTTTCAGCCAATACCTTTCCTGAGAGCTGAGGTTCTTTTGTTCGTTCTACTCCCTACAACGGCTTCAAGCGATGCCTCATAGACTCTGAGGATGGTTTTCTTGTGGGCAGAAAAAATTGCTAGCCATGCCGTGTGTGTGTGTGAGAGAGAGAGAGAGAGAGAGAGAGAGAGACAGTAACACGTACAGAGAGACAGAGAGAGAGAAAGAAGGAGATTGATAGAGGATGGATGGAGCGATGACACCATGAAGAGGCAAGGGAGAAGAAGATAGTCTAGTGTATTACTGCTGGTGCTCAGTAAAGGTTCGTGCTTAATAAACGCTGTTGTATTAAACTGGAGGGCAAGGCAGAATTAAAGAGCTGGATTGGAGCCACCATGCATTGCCTTATTTGTTTGATGGACTCCTGGACCAAATAAATCAGCACCATCTAGTCATCTTGATGCAACAGAAATGCTGCACCATGAGGGAGACTGGATGTCAGTTCCTTGGGGATGTTTTTGTTCTTTCTTAGGCTCTGTCGTTCTTTCTAGCATTGGATTTATTAACTTTGCTCCATGCTGAGGCTATTAATAGTACCTGTAACCCTGGGTCAGTCACCTTATAAATGCATAGCCCCTTGAGATGGCAATTGGTTCCGCATTAAACTGTCACTATTCCTGAAGTGACATGAAGATTTCCTGAGTTTGGGCCAGCACTGCCACGGTCAATGATAAATGGCAGGTGACCATCTTTCCCAAGGAACTGAGGTCTCGCTTCTGCTAAACAAGCAATCAGTTAATCAAATCAGTACTAATTGGATGTCTATTACACCTTCAGTATTTGGAGGCAGCCTCCCTTCCTTTGATACTCCAGGAATTTTGACTCTGACTTGAACTTTTCCCTACCTTTACTCCAGAATCACATGGCTTCTCTTAACTATTTTTGTTTCTGTCTCTGGAAACTGAAAAAATAGCTCTGACCTAAGCACTCTGGGGGCAAGTAGAGAAATTGGGTAACTAAGAATTAGTACAAGAAATTCTTCCACTTATTGAGTCTTCCAGGAATTTTGGACAATGTAGATATTTTCCTTCTCACTTTTTTTTTCCCAGTCACTCTACAGAACTTATGGGATCTTAAGTAGTAGTAGGACTTAAGTAGTTCCCAGAGTAAGGACCTAAGCAGGGTTCGTGGTAATGAAAGCACCAAGTCCTAACCACTGGACTACCAGGGAATTCTTCCTTCTCATTTTAAAGCTATGAATCATTTCACACCAAGAGAAGAAAACAGAGTAATACTGTAGTCTCCTGGATTCTTACCACCTAGTTATGTCAGACACTAGCATTTAGCCATCACTATTTCTGAATTTCATTTTCTAAATAAATGGAGCTTTGGAAATCCAAAAACAAGGGGATATATGTATGGCTGATTCACTTTACTGTAAAGCAGAAACTAATATTGAATTAAAGCAACTGTACTCCAATAAAAAGAAGAAAAAAAGGAATAGAGCTATAGACTGTAATCCCAATTCTATTAAGTGACCTAGAGATAAGTTGGCTATTTCTGTGCTTTGTCTTTAAAAGGAGGTGAAACGTGTAGCTTTGAGAGGGACAAAAGTTCCAAATTTTATTTTAGAGGAATCATGAAATATGCCCAATAGAAATTTTAAAATATTTTAAAACTATTAGTTTATCAGTTGTATGAATTTAACAGAATTTAAGTAGCTCTTAATTTCCTCAACTACTAAGTTTTTTGGGGAAAGTTTTAGAAAGTCTTTCTGTCTACAACATAATCCATTTATCACTCTATGGTCCTTCAGTTCAGTTCAGTCGCCCAGTCGTGGCCAACTCTTTGCGACCCCACGAATCGCAGCACACCAGGCTTCCCTGTCCATCACCATCTCCCGGAGTTCACTAAGACTCACGTCCATTGAGTCAGTGATGCCATCCAGCCATCTCATCCTCTGTCGTCCCCTTCTCCTCCTGCCCCCAATCCCTCCCAGCATCAAAGTCTTTTCCAATGAGTCACCTCTTTGTATGAGGTGGCCAAAGTACTGGAGTTTCAGCTTCGGCATCATTCCTTCCAAAGAAAACCCAGGGCTGATCTCCTTCAGAATGGACTGGTTGGATCTCCTTGCAGTCCAAGGGACTCTCAAGAGTCTTCTCCAACACCACAGTTCAAAAGCATCAATTCGTCAGTGCTCAGCCTTCTTCACAGTCCAACTCTCACATCCATACATGACTACTGGAAAAACCATAGCCTTGACTAGACGGACCTTAGTTGGCAAAGTAATGTCTCTGCTTTTGAATATGCTATCTAGGTTGGTCATAACTTTTCTTCCAAGGAGTAAGCGTCTTTTAATTTCATGGC
>SJYQ01001396.1:1488945-1584991 GCA_006410935.1 Redunca redunca | reverse complement strand
CAGGTCTCTTCTCTATACTGTGTCTCTATTGCCATTCTGCAAATAAGTTCATCAGTACCATTTTTCTAGATTCCATATATATGTAGTAATATATGATATTTATTTTACTTTTTTCTGATTTATTCATTCTGTATAAAAGACTTTAGGTTCATCCATCTCAATAGAACTGACTCAAATTTGTTCTTTTTTTATGGCTGAGTAATATTACATCAAGGAGATCCAACCAGTCCATTCTAAAGGAGATCAGCCATGGGTGTTCTTTGGAAGGAATGATGCTAAAGCTGAAACTCCAGTACTTTGGCCACCTCATGCGAAGAGTTGACTCAGTGGAAAAGATTCTGATGCTGGGAAGGATTGGGAGCAGGAGGAAGAGGGGACGACAGAGGATGAGATGGCTGGATGACATCACTGACTCGATGGACATGAGTCTGAGTGAACTCCGGGAGTTGGTGATGGACAGGGAGGCCTGGCGTGCTGCGGTTCATGGGGTACCAAAGAGTCGGACATGACTGAGCGACTGAACTGAACTGAACTGAATATTACATCATGTATATATATATATATGATATGTATACACATATATATATATCTCACAGCTTTATCCATTCATTGTCGATGGACATCTAGGTGCTTCCACGTCCTAGCTGTTGTAACTGGTGCTGCAATGAACACTGGGGTACGTGTATCTTTTAGAATTGTGATTTTCTCAGGCTATATGTCCAGTAGTGGGATTGCTGGTTCATATGGTAGTTTTATTCCTAGTTTTTAAACAAATCGCCATACTGCTTTCGATAGAGAGTTTAGCAATTTACATTCTCACCAACTGTGCAAGGGGATTCCCTTTTCTCCACATTCTCTCCAGCACTCATTGTTTGTAGATTTTTTTGATGGTGGCCATTCTGATCGGTATGAGATGATACTTCATTGTAGTTTTGATATGCATTTCTCTAATAATAAGTGATGGTGAGCATTTTTTCATGGGTTTATTAGCCTACATCTTCTTTAGATAAATGTCTGTTTCGATCTTTTGCCTTAAATGGACTCATTGCTTTCTTGTCCTCATTATAAACAACAATAGCAATGAAATCACTGGTTCATATTTTTTTTTATGTTCTGTAAATTAAATATATAACAGTTAAAATACAAAATGTATATACAGATAGAGCTTGGGGTCTGGTACCTGACAATTTAATTCACATCTTATTTCTACCACTTACTAGCTGTGTTACCTTGGGCAACATACTTAACCTCTCTGTGCCTTGGTTTTCTCTTACATAAACTGAGGATGTTATCGGAAGCTCTGGTCCACTATGCTTGCCTCTTTCTCTCAAACTCTAAACTCTTGTCTTATTTTCTGAACAACCTACTTGTCACCTGTCATATACTACCTTCAGTCTTCATTCCAGGAAAAATATAAGGCACTTACTATATGCCAGTTACTGAGAGGCTGAGTCCTGGGCTGGGTCCTCAATAAGGTCACCAAATAAAGCTTCACTTGCAACTTTTAGGTTGTGCATTTTCCTTTAGCTGACATTTTCAATACCAAAGTGCTCACAGCATTCTTACTTTGATTTGCTATCTCATTTCATAAGACCAGGGACAATACTGCTTTGTTAGAACTCCAAGGCTTACCTGATTCAGGGACAACAGAGAAGTCACTTAGATTTGGGCTGGGAAAGGATAAGGAACAGGACAGAGAGTTAGTGCCTGGAGAAGTGATTCAGTAAGTAAAAGGAATGTCCCCATCTGTCGATAAGATGTAAGATGACAGACTAGACTTTTAGCAGTCCTCTCCTCCCTGCTTGGGACTTACCGGAGCACTGAAATCTTGGTTCACATTTGAAATCTCAACCTGAAGAGATTCAAGGAAAACTCTTTAGTAGCTCTAGTGGATAAACAAAAAGCAGACACAATGGTACATATCAACGAATTGATTGTTGCTATCTTTCTCCCCAGGTGTAGAACGCTTCTAGGCTCCAAGTGAACCCTCTTCATTGAAGAAGCTCTGAACTTCAAAGGCAGTCCATCATGGTCTTTGATATCTGTTGAGCTGAATTTGGGAAACTGCAAGGAATCTCATTTTCAATTTAAGCTGAGGGAAGGTTCTGGATTTTAAACAAAAGGGGTGAATCTTCTCTGGAATCTGTAGTCTGTCTGGTTAATCAGAAGACCTTTTGGATAAATACCAGTTACTTCTCTGACTTATCTCTGAAGTAAGAAGTGTCTTCTGAGTATCTTGATCACTTGAATTATAGAAAAGAGAAAGCGGAAGTGACGACACTCTTTACAGCTTTCTGGAACTACTGATTTGCCATTTATTTTGTGTATCAGATTGCAGCCATGAAAGTAAAAGACGCTTGCTCCTTGGAAGGAAAGTTATGACCAACCTAGACAGCAAATCAAAAAGCAGAGACATTACTTTGTCAACAAAGGTCCGTCTAGTCAAGGCTATGGTTTTTCCAGTGGTCATGTATGGATGTGAGAGTTGGACTAGAAAGAAAGCTGAGTGCCGAAGAATTGATGCTTTTGAACTGTGGTGTTGGAGAAGACTCTTGAGAGTCCCTTGGACTGAAAGGATATCCAACCAGTTCATCCTAAAGATCAGTCCTGAGTGTTCATTGGTAGGACTGATGCTGAAGCTGAAACTCCAGTACTTTGGCCACCTGATGCGAAGGGCTGACTTATTTGAAACGACCCTGATGCTGGGAAAGATTGAGGGCAGGAGGAGAAGGGGATGACAGAGGATGAGATAACTGGATGGCATCACTGACTCACTGGACATGAGTTTGGGTAAACCCCAGGAGTTGGTGATGGATAGGGAGGCCTGGAGTGCTGCAGGTCATGGGGTCACAAAGAGTCGGACATGACTGAGTGACTGAACTGAACTGAACACCACAAAGGCAAATCCATGCTCATCAATGATAATTATGAACTAGATGCAAATTGAGATCTAGCTATTGGATATCTATATGCCATTTCAAATATGTCATCACATGTAATCATAGTAATCTTCATGAGAAGTTAATTATGAATTCTGTCATTATTAATATTGTTAACATATTGTTAATCTTGTTCTAGAATGAAGAGATTCAAGGTCACTTAGCTAACATCTTCCTCAAGTGATAACCACAAGAAAATCATTCTTAAAAAGATATTGTTTGTATAAGCCTGCAGAGCTGGTAACCAACAGACATAGTTTCAAGTTAAGCTCTTAATCCTGAAGAACTCATTCTTTGTTCTGTGCCACAGTCCCTTGTTTATTCTATAAGTTTCTGACCACATAATTTTTAGATAATTACAACTTCTCTGCCTCATTTGTAAATTGAGTATAATGATGAAAGGCTGTTAATGATAAAATGATATTATATAATCTTCATATAGTGAAACGCAGGTATCCATGAACAAATGAAGGGAAATTCACAAATAAATCTGTAAAGTATAAAGTTATAAATTAAGTGCCATGAGATTAACTATAAATGACTTTAGGGTTTAGGCTATGTCTCATTTTTTGTTTCATCCCCAGGCCCCAGTTTAAAGAGAGATTTAACAAATGTTTGTGGAACAATGTGGGTGAATAATAATGATTTCCTTGGGCCTTGGATAAATGTTTATACACTCGAAGGAAATAATGGAATTCTAGAACTGGAAGAGATCTTGGAACCATCTATACCCATGGTTCTTCAAACATTAATATATGGCATCAGAATCCTCTAGAGAGTTTGTTAAAGCACAGATCGCTGTGTTCCAGACCCCCAGAGTTCTTGGTACACAAAGTCTGGGATGGGCTTGAGCCTTGTCATTTCTTTTTTAAAAAGATGTATGTATTTATTAGTTGTGTTTTGCCTGTGTTGGATCTTCCTTGCTGCACTCGGGCTTTTCTGGCTGTGGAGGGTGGGGGCTACTGTCCAGTTCTGGTGTGAGGCTTCTGCTCGTGCTGGCTTCTCTTGTTGTGGAGCATGCGCACTGGGCACGTGGGCTTCAGGCCCTGTGGCACATGGGCTTAGTTGCTCCTGGGTATGTGGGATCTTCCTAGATAAGGGATCCACCTGTGTGCCCTGCATTGGCAGGTGGATTCTTAGCCAGAAGACCTCCAGGGAAGCCTTGAGCACTGGCTTTTCTAACAAGTTCCCATGTGAGGCTGATGTTGCTGGTCCAGGGACCACACTTGGAGAATCACTAACCTGCCACAACAATAACTAATATTTATTAAGGGCTAATTATGTGACAGGCACTGTGCTAAAGGTGTAATTCATATTAGGTCATTTAATCATTACAATAAGGCTACGGATGGTGACATTATTAGCGTCCTCATTTTAGTTATAAAAACAATGAGACCCAGAGAAGCTAAGTATTTTACCCAGACTCATCTACCTAATAAGTGGTGGAACCAGGGTGATGTATTCAGGCTGTGTGATGCTACATCTGGCTCTCTCGGGTGATATTACAACTTCATAGAGTGGGGTGCCTTGTACATCAGCCTAGGTGAAGAAATGGAGGCCCACCAGAAGTGACTCGCCCAAGGTCGCATGATGAATTGGAAGAGGAGTATGAATGAGAACACTGTCTTCCTAATTCAGCACCTGCCATCTCTTGCCATAGAGCACAAGGAGCAGGCAAGAGTTCTACTCTTTCTTTCAGTGAACCCCCAAGGCCATCACCTTCTAATCAGTTTGAGTAGTACAGATGTCCTTATGGTGTTCTGATATCTTAGCCATTTTCCTTATTTACCCACTGTTTCATAACTTAAGGAGGTGCTGGTGTCTGTAGAGAAGCGAGTAGGGGTTGATGGATGAGTCATGAGGCTGGAGGCCAAAGACCCAGAAAGGAAAGGGGTTAAACAGACTGATGAATGGCTCAAGAGTGGATGGAAGAAATGTCTCTGTGTGTCTTGGCAAGTCCTCTGTAATGTATCTTCCCACACTTAGAAAACCTAGCTTTCAGGGACTTTAGGTCACTGTACCTCAACCACCCGAGTCTCCCAGGGGTGCTGGAAAGGAAAATTAAGAATGTTTGGTTTGGGGAAGATTGGGCCTAGGAGGGCTCTTAAAAGTCTAAATTCAGTCCCCAGAGGCTCTGTCCTTAGATATGCTGTACTCTCTGGTTTCTGTGCCCATGTTTGCTTGCTTGTTTTAAAGTAAAACGTTATAAGTCAAATTTATTATATTTGTCCACGGTCACCATTGGAGATCTTCTTGCTGGTCTTGCCATTCCTGAGCCCAAAGCGCTCCATGGTTTCCACAATATTCATGCCCCCCTTCACCCTGTCAAAGACCATGTGCTTGCCATCCAACCGTTCAGTCTTGGCAGTGCAGATGAAAAATTGGGAACCATTTGTGTTGGGGCCAGCCTTTGCCATGGACAAGATGCCAGAGCCTGCCTGCTTCAGAGTGAAATTCTCATCAAATTTCTCACCACAGATGGACTTGCCACTGGTGCTATCATGGCATGCGAAGTCACCACCCTGGCACAAAAATCCTGGAATTATTCTATGAAAGCAGGAAACTTTATACCAAATCTTTTCTTCCCAGGGCTCAGAGCATGAAAAATTTCTGCTGTGTTTGGAATGTTGTCTGCAAAAGCTCAGAGGAGATGGGGCCCAGGGGCTTGCCATTGTCGGCAATGTCAAAGAACAGGGTGGGCTTGACCATGGCTGAAGGCTCCTGGGTGGTGCCGTCTACAAGGCTGTACCCGTAAATTTTGCTAAACAAGTGTCTTTGAGCTGCACAGTGGTCAGGGTAAAAACATTTGAAGTGAGTTTAACATCAGAATTAAAGAAGAAATTTGCCCATTATTCAAAGAGTATGCTGTATCTGAAACCAAGCAAATACCGTCAAACAGCAATGGCTTGGTTGCGCTGGTGGTCAAAGCTGTCCTTTCTCTGGCCAGGAAAGGTTTAACATCCCTGTCTGCAAAATCTGATTTCTTTAAGGACCCTCTGTCCCTCATCCCTCCCTCCCTTTTCCTTTCACCACGCCCCCTCCCTCCACCTCCCCATCCCTTGGCTCTTTATGCACAAAGCTCCTCAACATTGAGATGGTGGGTATGATTATTATGGGCAATTTCCCTAACTTTCCAGAGCTTCAGAGGCATGAGTAGCCTGTGAATGTCTGTGTGGTCAGTGAGTTTGTTCTTTAGGATGAGAAACCTGGTAAGCACGCCCCAAGGATCAGGTGCTCTCAAATGAGTCATTGGTAATGAATAGAGAGAACACAAGGCGCCGTTGTCCACATTTCCTGCCCCGGGCCCCTTCCACCCCCTCTCCAAAATCTCCCCTGCCCTTGCTGGCCTTCCCCACCCCCCGCAGGTAGAACAATTGGCTGAAAAGATGCATTTTTTTTGTAGCCAAGATAAGGTTAGAATGACTGTTACCATGACCTAGCTTCAGTTCAATTCAGTTGCTCAGTCGTGTCCGACTCTTTGCAACCCCATGGACTGCAGCACGCCAGGCCTCCCTGTCCATCACCAACTCCCGGAGCTTGCTCAAACTCATGTCCATTGAGTCGGTGATGCCATCCAATGATCTCATCCTCTGTCTTCCCCTTCTCCTCTCACCTTCAATCTTTCCCAGTATCAGTGTCTTTTCTAGTAAGTCAGTTCTTTGAATCAGGTGGCCAAAGTACTGGAGTGTCAGCTTCAACATCAGTCCTTCCAAGGAATATTCAGGACTGATTTCCTTTAGGATGGACAGGTTGGATCTCTTTGCAGCCCAAGGGACTCTCAAGAGTCTTCTCCAACACCGCAGTTCAAAAGCATCAATTCTTCGGCGCTCAGCTTTCTTTCTAGTCCAGCTCTCACATCTATACATGCCTACTGGGAAAACCATAGCTCTGACTAGATGGACCTTTGTTGGCAAAGTAATGTCTCTGATTTTTAAAATGCTGTCTAGGTTGGTCATAACTTTTCTTCCAAGGAGCAAGTGTCTTTTAATTTCATGGCTGCAGTCACTATCTGCAGTGATTTTGGAGCCCAAGGAAATAAAAAGTCTCTCACTGTTTCCATTGTTTCCCCATCTAGTTGCCATGAAGTGATGGGACCGGATGCCATGATCTTAGTTTTCTGAATGTTGAGCTTTAAGCCAACTTTTTCACTCTCCTCTTTCACTTTCAACCAAGAGGCTCTTTAGTTCTTCCTCACTTTCTGCCAGAAGGGTGGTGTCATCTGCATATATGAGGTTATTGATATTTCCCCAGCAATCTTGATTCCAGCTTTTGCTTCATCCAGCCCAGCGTTTCTCATGATGTACTCTGCATATAAGTTAAATAAGCAGGGTGACAATATATAGCCTTGATGTACTCCTTTCCCTATGTGGAACCAGTCCATTGTTCTATGTCCAGTTCTAACTGTTGCCTCTTGACCTGCTACTCATCAGAAAAGCATTTGCAAAGGCTGCACAATCATGGATGAGCTTGTTAAAATGCTTTTGTCTTTTTGTTTGATTTACAACAGAGAGGCCACTGTGGCAGCTTTTTTTTTGGAAAATAAGTGCTAAATGAATGCAGTACCTGGAATACTGATATTTATCTGGAGCCAAAAATATTTTTGGCCAATAAAATGGCATGGGCCTGCTTGGGGTCCCCAGTCACACTACGTTACAAGTCCTGCAGATGTCCACACAGTGTATGAGTTTGGAGTGGTAGGGACAGACAGCTTCTGGCCAACTACCAGCTTTGTGGCTCTGCCTCTCCTGGCCCCCAGTCCCAGGGGTTCTGGCATCTGTCTGTTTGCTAGGGCTTGGGCACGTAGTGTCCTTGGATGGTTGCATCTTTCCTCATACTGAGTTGTTCTTAATTAAGCCTATAGGACTCAGCTTGGCAGTCTAGTCCCTGGACAGTCTGTTCCTAGCCAACTGTTGTCACTGGCTTCTGCCCCGTGAGACCTGTGCCTTTTCTTACTTGGTAGAATGTTCTAGGCATGGGCTCTGGAAACAGAAAAACCTGGCTTCTGATCCAGCTCAATCCACTGTTCTGAACTAGATAGGGCTATAACTTGACCTTTCCCACTTCCTTGCCCTTGTTCATACCCTTATCTTGTCCTGAAATCATATCTCTGCTGCTTCACACACAGGCAAACCCTATTCAGCTCTAAGTAAAAGTGCGAGTGTTAGTCACTCAGTAGTGTCTGACTTCTTCTGACCCCACGGACTGGAGCCCACCAGGCTCCTCTGTCCATGGGATTCTCCAGGCAAGAATACTGGAGTGGGTTGCCATTTCCTTCTCCATGGGATCTTCTCAACCCAGGGATTGAACCGAGGTCTCCCGCATTGCAGGCACACTCTTTATGGACTGAACTGCCAGGGAAGACAGGCTCTAAAGTTGCCTCTAAGGTCAGGCACAAATACCACTGTGAGCCCGTCTTAACTGCACAATGAGGTGTGATCTTCAGAGTTATCTCAGTGTCCCATCTCTTTGTCAGTTTCCATATCTTGGGTTTAATTGTTCCCAGAGCTCTTTCTTTCCTGCGTTTCTGCTTTGAATCTCTGCCATTAAACTTATTCCACAGCAGGGTTGCCAGATAAAATACAGGACACTCAGTGAAGATTGAATTTCAGATAAACAAAGAGTACATTCATTCAGTATAAATACAGCCCAAATATTATAAGGGGGAAAGCTTACGTTAAAATTTTTCTGTCATTTATCTGAAATTAAAATTTAACTGAGCACTCTATTGTGTGTGTGTATCGGGAAGCCCCTCACACCTGACTCTTTTTAACAGTTGTAGACTTTTCTGGATCCTTCACTGAATGGCACAAGATGTGACAGTAGCAAGCTTGTTTGCAAGGATTCGTCTTTGCATCCTCCTGTTTCTTCCTCCAAGGAGTTGCTTGGTGAAGTCTTGTTGGTAAGTAAAGGGACTGTCACACCAGCAGTTATGAGCACAGTTCCTAAGAGCCTTAGCGTTGGAATCAGAGGGCCAGAATGTGTTGTGTTCCTATCACTAGACTAACTATGTGTGCCTTAGCAAGCTACCCACTCATGACTGTAAAATGGGAAGAAGACAGGATACCTTTTATTTAGGTACTACCTATCTTCTATGCTCTGAATGTATGTAAAAGGCCTAGCAGCTGCTCAGTCCGTAGGAAATGTTCAATAATTGTTAGTTGCTATTACTGTAAATGTTGAAACGTAGTCAGAACTGATAGCTTGAGTTTAGCAGCAACCATTTTACTATAGATGATAAAGACTATATAAAGGAAACAATTGGATGTCATTTAGGGGCTGCCCAGGTGATGCTAGTAGCAAAGAACCTGCCTGCCAACGCAGGAGGAGGCATGGATTTGATCCCTTGGTCAGGAAGATACCCTGGAAATGGCAACCCACTCCAATATTTTTGCCTGGAAAATCCCATGGATGAAGGGGCTTGGCGGGCTATAGTCCTTGGGGTCACCAAGAGTTGGACATGACTGAAACGACTTAGCACACATATGTTGGTTGCAAACAGAAAAATGCAGAAGGGATCCCAGTCTTCCTTTGAAGAGGCATCTTAACTTATTTGGCTTTTCTTTCCAGTATCTCAAGTCAAAGGTATGTCCTTCTCTTGGGCTAATGTACTTGTCTGGCTTTTTAAGATGTCAATTCTTTGTCTCTTATTCTAAGACTCCTCTATAGCTCCCCGAGATGGTATAGTCTCTTATCCAGCCCTTTATGACCACATTTTACTTCCTTCTTCTCACTTTCCCCAGATCCTGGGTGCTTTGTTCCCGAGCTAGAAATCATTTGCCGCTTCCCTTAGATACTATTGCCTTTTGTGTGTGTGTAAAGTGTTAACTGTGTGTAATGTACTATGTGTGTGTGTGCGTGCGTATGATGGGAGAAGAAATAAGTCATTCTGGCTTCTCCTAATTACCCAGGCACAGTTGGATGAGTGGCCATTAGCAAAATCACTCAAGTCAGACAGGTATTTAACGCTACTAGGCTAAGTGCAAAACCCACTCTCCCTGTCTTTAATGGCCCCTCTACCAGGCACCCTGAGATGCTTGGCTTAGAGTTTCCCATTGAATATTCACAAGCGCTTGTAGGTTTCCGTGCTTATCTCAAATTTGTGGATGAGGAAACAGAATGAAAGAGGTTAGTAACTCACTCTAAGGCCTCAAGGCTGGTAACTCCCAGCTGCAATTCAAACCCATTTTCCTGACTCCAACCCTCAGGCTGTTTCTCCAAAGCCAGTGGTTCTTCACCCTGGCTGTACATTTTGAATCAACCCATATGTCCAGTGGACTGATGGCTGGACCCCATTCCAGAGATTCTGATTTAATTGCTTTTGACAGCCATTGCAATTGTACTGCTGTCCTCTCGGCCTGTTTATCAGGTCATAAGACAAAAGGATCAAACATAGTCTAATTTGACCTCCCCCGCCCGTTGTCCCCACTGGTGGAACTTGGGCCCTTAAACTTTGTAATGATTTTTAGAAATATTTTGTATTTTGTGCCTTGAAATTTTGCACATTAAAACGTGTTTCTTTCTTTATTTTTGGCTGTGCTAAGATCTTTGGCACTACACAGGCTTTCTCTAGTTGTGATAAACAGGGGCTAGTTGCGGTGCCTGGGAGTCTCACTGTGGTGGTTTCTCTTCTTGTGGAACACAGACTCTAGGGCTCATGGGCTCAGTAGTTGTGGCACACAGGCTGACTTGCCACTTGGCACGTGGAATCTTCCTGGGCCAGGGATCGAACCTGTGTCTCCTGCATTGGCAAGTGGATTCTTTACCACTGAAGCACCAGGGAAGCCCATTTTCTATGATTTGTAGTCAAGGATTATTCGTCTCGTTGCTGGGATCAATCCTAGCTATAAGTACATTCGGTGGAACTGTGGAAATGTGGACACAACTGCTCAGAAGTGCCCAGGTGGAAGCAGCAGCGTGTCCTGCCCTCCTGCTGTGTGAAGAGTTCTTAAAAAGGTATTTTGGTGATTCTTCCCTGACTTCTTAAGTTCACTTTACACTGCTTTCTGTTTGAATCTTCCGCAGCAAGTTACCCCATTTTCAGAGACTTGTTTCTTCTCTGTTGATTTTCACTCTTTCACTCCATCTTTCTCCAGGCCAGAATGGGAGAAGGCTGAGGCTGTACAATTCATTTTTTGTGCCCTATTGAATTATCTTCTTTTTCTTTCCATTTTAGTCTAAGGATTTCTCTGGTTATATTCACTTCTACCTTTTCCCTCGACTTCAGGGCACCTTAGGAAGCCTTCCCTGCCAAGAAAATTGTCATGTGCCATTAATGATTTACAGTTGGAAGCTGATCTTTCTTTCAATACCATTGCCCTACTTATTTGGACTGTGATCTTTGGCCAGTTTCGTTTTGGAGAATTTCAGGGCTTTTTAGATCGCTAAATGAGGCGTAACACAATCTTGCACTCATGATTTCCATGAAAATTCATTCTCTAAGCAAAATTGGCATGTTTATTTGTTTAATATGTCTCCTCCACTCAACTGTAAGCTCTTCTAGGCACCAAGCCTGTTTTGATCACCACTGTGTACCTGGTGCCTAGAATCGTGGTGGGTTTAGCAGGTGTTCAGTAAATGTTGCTGGAATATTGACTATTGAGTGGGCTTGCTGGGTTCTGAGTGCCTGCTGTACCACTTACAAGCTGTGTGTTTGTGACCTTGAGCAAGTTAACTTCTCTGAACCTTCATTTCTACATTTGTAAAATAATAATATTCTTGCCTGGAGAATTCCCACGGACACAGGAGCCTGGCAGGCGATAGTCCAAGAGGTCACAGAGAGTCAGACATGACTGAGGGACTAAGCACAGAACAGTACTAGTAGTAATTGTAATAGTAGCAATAAGCCTCATATGGTGGTTGTAAAGACTGGAAGATATATGCATATACAGAAATCATTTCACTGCCCGGTACATAGAATTTCCTTGTATCTGCTAATGAGGATGTTGGGGTTGTTGATAAATATTGATTTTCACAATAATATTGCTGGGAAGCGGAAATATAGTCCAAAATTTAAGAGCTATCCTTCAAAAAAGAATAGCTATTTAGCGCCAATGAGATAAATGAAACAGAAGTTTGTCCACTTGCCTTTTCATATATATAATATTTTCATCCTGTAATGAGTTTTTGCTCAAGAAGAAAACAAACAAGTTGAAAACAAGTTGAGTCAATTCATTTACATGCCAAGAACCAAGAACATACTCTGGTAATTTAAGGGAATATGAGTATCTTCTCGGGGCTTCCCAGGTGGCTCAGTGGTAAAGAATCCACCTGCCAATGCAGGAGATGCAGGTTTGATTCTTGGTTGGGAAGATCCCCTGGAGAAGGAAATGGTGACCCATTCCAGTATTCTTGCCAGGAGAATCCCATGGACAGAGAAGCCTGGTGGGATACTGTCCATGGAATCACAAAACAGTTGGGTACAACAGTGACTGAACAACAAGTATCTTCTCTTGGCCATAGGAGGCTGCTGATGGGATGCAGGAAGACTTTCAAAAATATTTAATTATTTATTTGGTTTTGCTGGGTCTTCATTGCAGCATGTGAAATCTAATTCCCTGACCAAGGATTGAACCCCAGCCCCCTGCACTGGGAGTGTGAATCCTAGCCATTGGACCATTAGGGAAGTACCAGGATTCAGGAAGATTTTTAAAAGAAGGTGGAAAGGAGCACCATGCTATGGAACCAGAGGCCCCTGGGATCAGCAGCAGCTCATTCAAGTGGCAGTTGTAAGGTCCATTTATTTGACTTTCTTCTGTTGGTACAAATAGAAACACCCCATAGGGTTTATTAAGAGCAGATGTATTAAATATCAACACTCAAAACTGGTTTAACGGGGAAACAAATGAGCAGTAAAAACAAACAAAAAGGAGAGACTAAACAGGAGTCATGAGAGAGTAATGTGACAAGTTTCAAGAGTGCTGGCCGGGGGAAAAGTACCCAAATCAAGGTCATAGCCAGTCACAATGTTACTCACTAAGTCATGTCGACTCTTTTCGATCCTATGGACTGTTGCCTGCGAGGCTCCTCTGTTCATGGGGTTTCCCAGGCAAGAATACTGGAGTAGGTTGCCATCTCCAAGGAATCTTCCCGACCCTGGGATCAAACCCAGGTCTCTGGCATTGTAGGCAGATTCTTTATCATCTGAGCCAAATATTAGTTGCTAGTCACAATGGGAAGAGAGCAAATAACACTCACTTCTTTATCCTTTGTGCAAGGAACAGAACCAGCTTCCTGCCTGGATTGGTTCTTTGATGCCTCCTTGCCGATCCTGGAGAAGGAAATGGCAACCCACTCCAGTACTCTTGCCTGGAAAATCCCATGAACAGAGAGGCCTGGTAGGCTACAGTCCATGGGGTCGCAAAGAGTCGGACATGACTGAATGACTTCACTTTCATTTTGCCGATCCTGGGATTTCGAAGGGTAGAGCCCACAGGTTTATACTTCAGGGCAGGATATGATTGGCAAGACCATGCTACTCTATACTGTGGAGTGCTCAGGGCCCTGCTATCCAGCAAACACCCTGTGTACAGTTACAAAAGGAACCTTGTAGGTGGATGAATTACAAAAATGTGCCTCTTCCTCTGGGCTGGCACAAGGTTTGGGGAGAGGGCTGTTTGCTGGATTTAAGCCCCCAGGTCCCCCTCAGCTGGGTCCTTTTGTAGAGGGACCCTACATCTTGTAATAGGCTTACATTACCACACTCTTTAGCACACTCAGTGGTAAAGAATCTGTCTACTATATGAACCCACCCACATAACTGAGATACATTGAAATGAAGAATTTCTGGACATATTGCTATAAAATATTTCTAAACTTTTGGAATTACAAGTAAGACAGAACTCATGGTATCTATTACTATGCAGTATATTCACCTCAAACTTTGCTCTTTAAGCAAAAATCTCACATTGTTCCTCAGGGTCAGGAATTGGGGGGCTGCTTTTGCTGGGTAGGTTTGGCTGGAGACTTTTTGTTGTTGTTGTTCAGCCACTAAGTTGTGTCCAACTCTTTGCAACCCCATGGACTACAGCATGCCAGGCTCCTCTGTCCTCCAGCATCTCCCTGAGTTTGCTCAAATTCATGTCCATTGAGTCGGTGATGCCATCTAACCATCTCATCCTCTGCCGCCCTCTTCTTTTGACTTCAGCCTTTCCCAGCATCACAGTCTTTTTCAATGAGTTGGTTCTTCATATCAGGTAGCCGAAGTATTGGAGCTTCCATTTCAGCATCAGTCCTTCCAATGAATATTCAGGACTGATTTCCTTTAGGATTGACTCATTTGATTTCCTTACAGTCCAAGGGACTCTCAAGAGTCTTCTCTATCATGACAAATCAAAAGCATCAATTCTTTGGTATTCAGCTTTCTTTCTAGTCCAACTCTCACATCCATACATGACTACTGGAAAAACCATAGCTTTGACTAGACAGACTTTTGTTGGCAAAGTGATGTCTCTACTTTTTAATACGCTGTCTGGTTGGTCATAGCTTTCCTTCCAAGGAGCCAGCATCTTTTAAAAATTTCATGGCTGTAGTCACCACCTGCAGTGATTTCAGAGCCCAAGCGAATATGATCTGTCACTGTTTCCATTGTTTCCCCATTTATTTGCAATGAACTGATGGGATGAGTTTGTAATCAAGATATTGGCCAGATACTGTCATCTGAAGCCTTGACTGGGGCTGAAGGGTCTGATTCTAAGCTCACTTACGTGGCTGCTGGCAAGAGGCCTGCTTTGAGGATCTCTCCACATGTCCTTACAACAAGGCAGCTGATTTCCCTTGTAATAAGTGATGGAAGAAAGAAGGCAAGAATAGGAAGCTTGGTGCTTTTTATGACTGAGTTTCTGAAAGCATCACCTCTGCAGTTTTTTGCTGGTAATGCAGACCATCCTTGATACAACATGGAAGGGAATTATACCATCAGGTGTCATCACTAGGGACCATCTGAAATGCTGGTACCACTGAAATAATATTTTGGGGAGATTAGAGCTTTCAAAGGGGGTTCCCTCGTAGCTGAGCTGATAAAGAATCTGCCTGCAATACAGGAGATGCTGGTTTGATTCCTGGGTTGGGAAGACCTTCTGGAGAAGGGATAGGCTACCTGCTCCAGCATTCTTGCCTGGAGAATCCCCACGGATAGAGGAGCCTGGTGGGCTGCAGTCCATAGGGTTGCAAAGAGCCAGACATGATTAAGCAACTAAGCATAGCACAACACAGAGGTTTCAAGATATGTACCAGAGGTCATAAGGGGCCCTGGATATCGAAAAAATTTCTTATTTAAAATACCTATAATGTCTGAATAAATATTTTAAAAAATATTTCAAAATTCATCGTATGCTGATTGAAAAGTAAGAGGCAAAATGAACGAATAAATGAGGAAGCAGAGAGAGAAGTGAGTGGTTAAGCTGAAGGCTCCCCTAGGGGCATCTTTCTATCTTTAAGTGACCCAGAGAGTTGGTTTTGATTGGCTTTAATATCTGCACAGCCTATGTGAGACAAAGACCAGGGACTCTGAGAAGTCAGATCACAGACCCTCTTATAAAGTATCTTGTCCTCAAAGGATACCTCCTCAGTGACAACTGAAACCTGGAATTTCTGCAACTCCATTTCCCCATTGAAGAGGATAGAAAAGAAACTTGCTTGCCCTAACAGCTGCTGGATAACAGAAGGAAAAAGCTGAGAATTTATAACCAGTTAACCTTTATGCAGACTTGCAGCCAAATTCACACTTTCCCTGTGGTTTGAAAAACCCCCATTTATAGTTCTAATGTGGGCCAAGGTTTTCAATCTAGAAACAAATCAAATCCTCACTGAAGGAATCACCTTTATCACAGACCTTTCCAATGCCCAGATCTAAAATTCCACAGAACTGGAATTCACAATTAAAAAAGAATCACAGGGCACTTGAGTAAACAAGTCCCCATGAGACAAGGAGAAAAAAACAGACAACAGACAGGGGCTGACATCCACTTTTGACTATTCATTATTGATTAGGGAATAAATTGAAGTATATTTAGTATGCTTATCAAAGAAAAGATGCAGTCAAATAGATAAGTAAAGAGATTGTTGCGGGCAAAGAGGGTAGGAGGGAAGCTCAAAAGGGAGAGGGTATATGTATATATACAGCTGATTCACTTCATTGAACAGTAGAAACTAACACAACATTGTGAAGCGACTATATACTCCAATAAACAAAAGAATAAGAGAGCATGGAAAATGACTAGGCTACTTGGACAACCAAATAGGACTTTCAGAAACAAAAACTGAAATTAATAAAAGTAAAATATAGTTGCCTTTGAAAGGGTTGCATAAGTACCTACATGATTTCCTTGATTTTTGTCTCTTGGTTCACAAAGCCTAAGATATTCACTAACTGCGCCTCTACAAAAAAAATGGTGCTGACCTCCACAGTAGAGGCATTTTCATGAGAGGTCTTCAGTCAGCCTGAAGGGTCAGCTGAGTATCACCCAGGCAGAACTGACCACGGCAGAGGGGGAACATGAGGGGATTGAATGAAGGAAGCTAATGAAGACTCATTTGGGCAGTGCTGGGCCTCCCAATCACAGGGAGGCTGTTTTTCTGTGTCCATAAATAAAACTGGATGAACAGCTCAAATGCCCCCAGAGGCATATTGGAAACCAGAGGACTTTCCTTCTTAACTTTGATGTATGGGGTGGGGGACATCAATCTTCATTGTTCTAGAGTCTCAAGAGTTGAAAGCCTGAGTGTGAGGAAGTCTGGGGCAGGAAGAGATTGGTCCATGAATATAACTATTAAGCAATTATGGATGGCATTCTGCAAATAGAACACATTACAAAGGAAAGGGAGAATGGAGGTTTCTTTGCCTGCATGTCTGCTGGTGCCCCTTGTTCGCCACACATGGATCCAGACCACGTGCTTTTTATGGCTATTGGCTGCACCCGATGGGCTTCAAAGTTCTGACACGTTTGCCCTGAGAGGACTCAGGGAGGGGTGAGGATGCTGGCAGGAAGCTGTGTGGTGACCCCGGGGTGGAGTGAGTGGCAGGAAGCTGGAGAGGGAAGTGATTTGGGGAAAGGAAAACAAGAGGGTCACCACGCCTTAGGGTGTTCCTCTGAATGTGGATACCATGCCTGGTTGGTCCAAGGTCCTCCAAACCTGTGTGCTTATGCCTCCCTTGTCCTTCAGAAGGAGGCAGCAAGGATGGAGTCTTAGAACAAGGAGCCTGGCCATGAGTCATCATGTTCTGAGCCTCTATTATATGCCAGGTGCTTTACACAACAATTTCAGAGAGTAGATATTGCCTTTCCCATTTTTCAAATAAGAAAACTGCGGCCCATTGAGAAACATTAAGAACCAGGGCCACAAAGTGAGTAAGCAATTAATTCAGTTCTGGCTCCAAACTCAACTTTTTCTTCCCTACCAAGCAGGTATAGCCAAGAGTCACATGAAGGGAATAATTACACGTCACCAGCAAGAACCTGAAGAAAAACAGAAAGTTAAGTCCTGCTGCCCTAACATCTACTCCCTGGTTTGACATCCAGGGTAACTCTGCTAAACAGAGTATATGTGTGTGCAGTTCAGTCGTATCTGACTCTGTGACCGCATGGACTGTAGCCCACCAGGCTCCTCTGTCTGTAGGATTTTCCAGACAAGAATACTGGAGCGGGTTGCCATTTCCTTCTCCAGGGGATCTTCCCAACCCAGGGACTGAACTCACAACTCTTGCATCTCTGACATTGGTAGACAGGTTCTTTACCAGTGGTGCTACCTGGGAAACCTAAAACCAAGTAATTTGCCCCTAAATGTCTCTAGTGACTTATCATGGCTCTTTTTGTCTGACATGTTAACAGTAGCCTCAGTGTAACAAATGATGAAATGACAACAACAAAAATTCTGTTATCAGGGGCTTGCCATGGAAATGCTCATGGGTTGGAGTGGAGAGATACAGAGTGGTCTGCTGTGATGTACGAAACCCTGTTAAGAGAGTCAAATCCTGATGCTGGAGTAGTCGATGGGCAGCACAGAACAGGAGGAAGGTTCTATTGGAGAAGAGAGGGTGGATCACCATGACAACTCCTGAGTAAGGAGGGGTCAGTGTGGGTAGACAGACTCCATTCACAGGCTTCGTGATTGTCTCGAAAGCTGGAGTTAGATCTCACCTTCAACTGGATGGCTCAAAAGGACAATGAGAATTCTAGCAACAGGCAAAGGGAAGGGAGACGAAGAGCACTGTGATGGTTGTTGCCGTTGAGGGCGCTGGGCTAAGTGAAATAAGTCAGACAGAGGAAGACCACTACCATATGATCTTGCTTGTATGTGGAATCTGAAAAAACCAAACTCATGGAAACAGAGGACAGGTTGTTGGTTGCCAGCCTCAGGGGTGAGGGGTAGGAGAAATGAATGAAGGTGGTCAGAAGTTACAAACTTCCAGTTACAAGATAAATAAATCCTGGAGATGTTATATACAGCAGAGTGACTACAGATGACTATATTGTGCTGCGTAATTGAAAGTAATTACATGTCAACATCTCAGTAAAACTAGAAAAAAAATATAATTCTTGTACTATATACTACGTAATATAGATTGTATTATATTATACTATATTCTGTATGTTGCACTCAATTGCTCAGTCATGTTTGACTCTTTGCAACCCATGAACTGTAGCTCGCCCGGCTCCTCTATCCATGGAATTTTCCAGGCAAGAATACTGGAGTGGGTTGCCATTTCCTACTCTAGGGGATCCTCCTGACTCAGGGATCAAATCCAAGTCTCTTGTGTCTCTTGCATTCGCAGGCAGATTCTTTACCACTGTGCCATCTGGAAAGCTCCATACTATACTATATACACTCTTCTATATTACATAGTATGTATTATGTCCTACATAATATATAGAGAGTATATATATTTTGCTACAAGCATATCTCATTTTCCTCACTTTGCTTTACTGTGCTTCACAGATTTTTTTTTTTTTTTTTTGGAAACCTATCATTTGTGGCAACTCTCCATCAAGCCAGTTTACTGGTGGTGTTTTTCCAACAGCATTTGTTCATGTCATGTCTATGTCACATTTTGGTAATTCTCAACATTTCAGACTTTTTCATTATTATTATATTTGTAATGGCACTCTGTGATCAGTAATCTCTGATGTTACATTTGCAAAAAGATTGCAACTTGAATGCTCACATGATGATTAGTATTTTTTTAGCAATAACATTTTAAAATTAAGCTATATACTTTTTTTAGACATAATATTATTATATGCTCAATAGACTACAGTGTAGTGTAAAACTAATTTTTTTATATGCTCTGGGAGACAAGAAACATCCATGTAACTCATTCTATGATGGTGGTCTGGAACCGAACACACTATCTTTCTAGAATCTTCCTGTACTACGCGGTGCTTAGTCACTCAGTCATGTCTGACTCTTTGTGACCCCATGGACTGTAGCCCACCAGACTCCTCTGTCCATGGGGATTCTCCAGGCAAGAATACTGGAGCGGGTTGCCATGCCCTCCTCCAGGGGCTCTTCCCAACCCAGGGATTGAACCCAGGTCTCCCACATTGCAGGTGGATTCTTTACCAGCTGAGCCACCAGGGCAGCCCAGAATCCTCCTAGGTTTGTGTTTTTAAAAAATATATTTTTAGTTTGAAGTATAGCTTATTTCAATGTTGTGTTAGTTTCAGGTGTACAGCAAAGTGATTAAAATACATATATATATATATATTCTTTTTCATATTATTTTCAATTATAGCTTATTACAAGATATTGAGTATAGTTCCCTGTGTTGTTGATTAGCTGCTAAGTTGTGTCTGAGTCTTTTGCAACCCCATGGACTGTAGCCTGCCAGGCTCTTCTGTCCATGGGATTTCCCAGTCAAGAATCCTGGAGTGGGTTGCTATTTCCTTCTCCAATAATTCCCTGTACTATGCAGAAGGTCCTTGTTGTTTATCTATTTTATATACAGTGGGGCTTCTCTAGTGCCTCAGTGGTAAAGAATTTGCCTGCAATGCAAGAGACACGGGTTTAATTCCTGGGTCGGGAAGATCCTCTGGAGAAGGGAATGGCAATGCACTCCAGTATTCTTGCCTAGAGAATCCCGTGGACAGAGGAGCCTGGCGGGCTGCAGTCCATGGGGTCACACAGAGTCAGACACGATTGAAGTGACCAAGCAGCAGCAGTGTGTATCTGTTAATCCCAAATCCCCAATTTATCCCTGCCCTCCAAGTTTGGTTTGTAATATGACTGACATAGAAAGGACACTTTTCTCATAGGAATTTGTTCTGTCTCATTGATCACTGTGTATTAGTGCTTTGGAAACTGGAGAGCAGAAAAGGTATCTGAGAATCTTTTTGAAACATAATGTTAAAATGGTCCTTCCCTAAGAATAGCAACCAAAAGAAATTTGCCATTGCCAAATGAGATTTTAGACTATCTGATTTACTGTTTCCCTCTGAAAAACTCAACAGGGACCAATAACTGTAAATCAAATGGGTAAACCATTTTTTTTTATCATTGTGAAAGATATAAGTGATTATAATGAAAACACAGAAGAGTAGAAGGAAAAAAAACACCTTTAATTCCTTGTACCAGAGAAAACTGCCATTAATGATTAAAAGCCTACGTATAGTAATAATGGTATCTTGACCAGCAGAACAACACTGACTCTTGGTTAATTTTATTTTATTATGATCTTATCATAGTACATTATCATGCTATTTTAACTTTCAATATGGCAAGCATTCTTGCATGTTATCATAAACTTCTTGATATAAACAAAAAATTTGATTTCCCTCAAGTGGATTTTCCATCAGCTGACAGCTCTAAGACCTTGGACAAATCCATTCACCCCTGTGAGCTAAATTTTCCTAACTGTAAAGTGAGCTGGTTAAATTAGACAGGTTCTAAGGTCACTTTCAGTTCTGAAATTCAATGATTCTAAGGCATGCATGGTCCAGTGTGTGACCCCTCTCCAACCCTTGTTATCTGATTCTTGTTTCCCACTCTTCTTACACATCCACCTTTCTTTCTGTTCTGTTTTTGACCCATGCCAGTACATGCTATAGTTCCAGACTGAGCAAGCTGTCTTCTGACCTTGTTTATTTACCTGCGTTGGGTCTCAGTTGCAGCATGTGGGATCTAGTTCCCTAACCAGGGATGGAACCTGGGCCCCTGCATTGGGAGTGTGAGTCTTAGCCATTGGACCACCAGGGAAGTCTCTTGGCACTGTTGTGAGACCTCCATATCCCACTCCAAACCCTTTCCCAGAAGCCTCTAAACAATATATCCAGGCTGCTTGAGACAGTCTTCTCATAGGCCCTGTAAGTTGACTTGTTTTGATGACTTCTGCCTGGTGTAGATTAAAAATGAAAGATGGTGCTTGGTGGCTCACATAATCAGTGTGGAAGTCATTTCATCTAAATCTCTGCTATCCTTTCCAAGTCCCTCCTGGCTTGGAGGGAATTCTAGTTGGTGAACTCCAGGGCCCGTCACACATGCTTTTAATTCCAAAACAGTAATGCCTAACATGTATTTGACCCTGACAAAGAAGGAAGGTTTCCAACAATTTTCTTAAATAAGATCAGTGTAAGCTCTCCTGGGTACTGGCAGATTTCAAGATGGCAGTGTGATTGAAGGGGAGGAGGTGGAAATGACTAACACAACTGGACAATTTATAAAGTCAGAACTCCAGGGAAAATGAAGTTCACCAAATGAGGTACAGGCATGGCTCCAAGAAGTGAAGTCCAGATCTTCACAAGATGTGGTAGTGACCATGAGCAGGTAACGATCAAGTAGAACTATCCTTTCAAAGGAATGGAAAAGGAGGTGTGACTTATTGAATAATGGATGATTTCGGCAGACCCAGAACTCATGGAAATTTGATTTTCCACTATGGGGGCCTTCCACTGGAAAATCTGGAAAAGTATGATAGGAAAACAGATATTCTGGCCCCAAATAAAAATGAAATGGAAGTGGGTGTACAAGTATATTTGCCGAAGGAACCAAGAACACCTGAATTATGTTCCAGACCACAGTCATATTTTTCTATAAAAGCGCTGAAGGAAATACAACAATAAAGAACATTTATGTGACACTTCCTCTTGTTCTAGGTACTGTTCTAAGCTCTTTGGACTTAAGTTTATTCAGTCCTCATAACTGATGCCATGTAAAGAGAAGATTAGCGTTTTGGATGGGTCATCCACTTGGGAATTGAAGTTAACCTAAACGATTTCAAGATATGAGGCAGAGAGGAAAATGGTGGTCCAGGGATAAAAAATCCATGATTATGGAAAAGTCAGAATATACTTGCATTTTCAAGGTGTCAAACCAATTTAGAGATCTCTCAATACAGGTTATTAGAGGATTGCCTTTTTTTTCAGCCAGATTTATTCTCTAATAAAAGTGTACAATCAGGTGTGTTTTTTTTTGTTTTGTTTTTTGTTTTAACTTAGTAGGACGCTCTTTCACTGATTCTCTAATTGATCCATTCACATGGCTTGTCAGTTTCTGGTTACCTAATGATGACTAGCAGTTATTGCTCAGTCACTCATTCAATAACTATTTCTGACAATACTTTACTTTTCTAAAAGTTATATGTATAAAACATAAAATTTATAGTAGCAAGGCACTTAATATGTCATCAGTAGACATTCATGTTATTATTAAGTACAAATGGAATTAGAATGTACTTAGAAATGATTATCATGGACCACTGTTACCAAGAATTTTACAAGCTTCCCCACTCAAGCTGTGAAACTATTTGTTCTGAAGTGGCAGAAATTGCGAAATAAAAGAAAAGTAGTCACACAGAGTTTAGTTTGACATTAGGGAGATTGGATAGAAAAAGAAAAAGTTCCCTGAGAATATGTTGAAAGCTATCTTCTTTCCTATTTCTCTTTCTCATGAGTTGCCCACCTTGGGCACAGAAGGTGCTCCAGGGGAATGATCATTCATTGATGTGGATGGAGGAGTCTCTGAAAAATGTCTTGGTGGATGTCAGGGCGAGTTCTTTTGACTATCATAATCATTTCTACCCTTTTGAAATATTGTCTTATTACCCTGCATCTTAATGAGCCTAAGATACAACAGGAAAATGCTCCTATATGCCTTCAAAATGGACCTTAGGCTTGTGACAAAAGAACCGAAATGTCTATCCTTCCTTTCCTGCTTTGAAGACTTCAATTTCAGGGGCAAGAGCCTGAGATATTTGCTTTGTTCAAACTGCCCCCCCCCCCCCCCCCAACTCTGACCTCATTTGCAGCCCCCTGGTGCTCTCTTCTGAAACTTTCCCATGTGAAGTTATTTATCTTCCTTAACTGTCTACTTAATTTATTCTGGGAGAATGTTCCCCCAAGCTCTGTTGATAATTTATTCCAGTGCTGAATTACTACTGTAATCGCAAACTTAAAATAGCTAAGATTTCTCATGCAGCTGCAATCACCCCATACTCTGCTCAAAATTCCTCCATGTCTCCCATTGCTTTGAGCTAAGGTCCTCAATAGGGCCTTGGAAGCTTAATATGATCCAGCTTCTGTATGCCCCTTCAACCTAAATTTGGGCCTTGCACGTTATACCTGCTCCACATTGTCACTCTCAAGACTCCAGGCTATTTCGCTTTAAGTACTTCTTGTTCTTGTTTGGTCTCATTTTGGTAAATTACCAAGGAGCACAATTACTAGATTGTATAGTAGGAGTATGTTTACTTTTGTAGGAAACCCTCAAGCTATCGTACAAAATGGCTGTATCGTTTTGCATTCCCACCAACCATGAATGAGAGTTCCCGTTGCTCCGTGTTCTCCAAAGCAGCATTCGGTGTTGTCAGTGGTTTGAATTCACATCATTCTAATAATTATGCCATTGTATCTCATTGGATTATGCCTTTGGTGTTATATCTAAGAAGTCGTCGCCATAGCCAAGGTCATTTAGGTTTTTTCCTGTGTTATCTTCTGGGTATATCTTTCATTTTCCGATAAGGAAATTGAGGGACAGAGTAAGAGAGTGACTTTACCCATCACTTAGTAGTTGAGGAAGAGAAGGTCAAAATCTTTGTCTCCTGAATCTTCATATGGTGCATTTCCTACAGCTTACCTTGCTGACTCAGCAAGCTTTCTTCAATTTAATCTGCACATTTTTTTTTTTTAAACCCAACAGTACTTTTCTGGACACATGGCCTTCTAGTGCCACTGTTCAAAGTTGGTCCTCTAAAGCTTTTTGGACCTCATTAGTTACCTCATCTCCTTACACAATGAAGAAAGTGGCTGGTGTGAACACCGCAATGTGTCATCTGGGTCCCTTGTTAACACTGAAGGACCCTCTTCCTCAAGCTTCAGGGAGCAATGTCCACAGAGCCCTCAGTTTTTAAAGAAGGGTTACCTTGCTCAAATTGAAGACCTTCTTCCTGAGTCAGCCTGTATCCATTGTCTAGCTGATGTGGATACAATGCCTGACCCCTCACCGTAACTCTGCACAGCCTTTCAGGTCATCTCAGATTCTGAGCTGCCCAGTGGGTCAACTGATGCTTTGTCAAAACTGCCTTCTAGCCCAGCTTCTCCCTCTGCACAGTCTTGCTTCTGAACTCTTTTCTTCCACAGGTGTCATGCTCAGGAACAATCTGGAATAGGTTTCCTGCATTTTACTCTGTCTCCCATCTGCTTCCTGGGAACTCAGCCCATGACAGTTGGTGCCGAGAGTGGTTTGAGAAGCAAAATCTAAGGTGAGACTTTGGATCTGGGTCACTTGCCACTCAGTTGGCAATGGGGACTTGCCCTGACCACCAGACAGTGTCTGGCACAAAACAGCGGTGCACTTTTCAATATTTAGACCAGAGGCAAGCTGGCAGGTATTCTTGTGGGAGAGAATATTCTCACAGGTGCCATATGTGGAAATACGGGAAATTCTTGTAACTCTGAAGATAGTGAAATTGGATAGTTCTTTGGTAAGCACAATGTTCACTCAATGTCCATCACATGGACTCAGTCTGGAGTCTTTCTTCCAGTCTCTAGTGTATAATTGGAGAAGATATATTTGGTAATAGGTTGACATTGCTCGACATTCATTCTTGGCCTAGTGTAATGGGGAAGACTGGATGGAAGGAAGTCTCTGAAATGTCACCTTGTTCCCCTCAGTTCAGTTAAGCTCAGTCAATCAGTCGTGTCTGACTCTTTGCAATCCTATGGACTGCAGCTCCCCTAGCAGGGTAGTAAGAGAAAAAGAATATTACGTCCTGGGGGAACAAAGGAAATGAGTGTTATCCTTGAAATTCTTTCCTTTTCTATCTCCTTTTTAAAAATTATTTTTTAATTAAAAAAAATTTTTTTTTGACTGTGCTGTGAGGCAGAATGACTGATCAGGAGATACCAAAGACCATGGAGTCAAAACTGTCCATCATGGTCAGAGTTTTGTTAGACCCACCGAGTCACAAACCTGGATAGGTCCAATAACCATCAATTGTAAGACACAAGAAGGATGGAGCATGACCAGGGCCAGTGCTATAGAAAAATAACAAGTTTTCTGAGCAATCAAAATAGTCAAGATTTCTTGACAAGCAAGATTTCTCAGCAAGTAGCACAGGTAGAAGAGATGAGGCTTACTGTTGCAACAGGACCTCTCCCTTAGCTCACACAGATGACCATACAGAGAATCCCTAACAACCATCTGAGGAATGAGGGAGAAACCTGAGTATGATTCAAGGGTCAGTGGCTGTATATGCTATCTCATGTCACAGTCCCAAAGGGGTCATTAACCCTCATATAGGATCAAATACGGCTTCTGTTATACAGTGTGTATGTGCGCTCAGTTACGTCTAACTCTCTGCAATCCCATGGACTGTGAGTGAAGTCGCTCAGTCATGTCCTACTCTTTGCGACCGCATGGACGGTAGCCTATCAGGCTCCTCCGTCCATGGGATTTTCCAGGCAAGGGTGCTGGAGTGGATTGCCATTTCCTTCTCCAGGGGATCTTCCTGACCCAGGAACTGAACCCAGGTCTCCTGCATTGCAGGCAGACGCTTTACTGTCTGAGCCACCAGGGAAGCCATGGACTGTAGCCCGCCAGAAATTTTCCAGGCAAGAATACTGGAGTTGGTTGCCATTTACTACTCCAGGGGATCTTCCTGACCCAGAGATGGAGCCTGTGTCTCTTGCATCTCCTGCGATGGCAGGTGGATTCTTTACGACTGAGCCACCTGGAAAGCCCCTCTATTATACAATGGAGAAACCTAAGTAATCCACCTAGGCACCTCTCAAAATTTCCTTGTTTGATGATGAAAGAGTGCAGAAGCCACAATCTGATAAAGGCAGGATGATTAGAGCTGAGATTCCTCAGGGGCGAGGACATGGGTGATGCCATGAAGTAAGCCGCCATGACCTCAGAAGTGCTGACCAGAAAGTAGAACAATGGCTGAAGAGAAGGGAGATCACGACCCTCAGTTTTGACCCTGAAACCAGCTGTAGTGCCCAGGGCTAACATTCCTCTTCTAAGTTTCCCTCAAAGGAATCTTCCCATCCCTCACCACCCTCCCTGGAATTCTAGAGGAGATGCTTCCAGAACTGAAAGGCATGGAGTTAAGTGGTATAAAGGAAAGACTAGTGTACGCAGTGATGCCCTGCCTCGTTTCCCCGTCAGCACTGAAGGTCTGCTTCCTCTACCTACTGGGAGTGCTGCGTGAAGATTCCCTCAGCTGTCAGCGCTCTGGAATATTTACCTTGGCTAAAGAGAATTGCTTTGCTCAAAGCCACGTGGCTCCTTCCTGCAGCAGCCCACATCCAAAGACTGAAAGCAAGTGTCGTTCAAGAATGCTTTCTTCAATGCTTTCTTCGTTAATGGTTTCTTAGTTACTGCGGTGTCCTCAAAAGACAGGAAGTACTTTGCATGTGGTCGTTTATTAATACATGTCTGTTTATTTGGACTGGAAGCTAGTAAGTGATAAATGTCTGAAGTCTTTACGGTTAATACCAAAGCAAAGTGCCAACTGGCCTGGCATGAAAGCCTCAAGGCTTGGAGTTGGCCTTGCGGAAGGGGTAGATTCAGGTTAAGGAATTTAATGAACTCAGTTCTACCTAACTACAGTCTTCAAATCAATTCTCCTTCTCTATGAAACCTTAAAGCACTTGCATTACATGCCAGAAAGTGTAATAATTCAATGCTTAATTGGCTCACTCTTGCTTCATTTGTGATCATCTTTTTCCATAAAAGTATATGAACTCTTTCAGCATAAGGACCATTACAAAAATATTTATTTGGCTACACCGGGTCTTAGTTGCAGCATGCAGGATCTTTCCTTGAGATGCACAGACTCTAGTTGTGGTGCACGGGCTCATCAGCTGTGGTGTACAAACAATGCTCTGTGGCTTGAATCTTCATTCCTGACCAGGGATCAAATCTTTGTTCCCTGCATTGCAAGGTGTTTCTTAACCACTGGACCACCAGGGAAGTCCTAGAACCAGTTTTTAAACAATCTCAGTTTTCTATAGCATTTGGCATGGTACTAAGGACTTAGAAGAAGCACCTTTGCCCATCAGTTGACCTCAAACTCACCTAGCGGGTAGTTTATACCCCCAAACCGGCAGAGCAGTTTTCACTATAGTTTGCCGAGAATCTGTCATACTGAAAGACTAGGCGAGAAAGATGTCACAGATGAAGGGGAAAAAACAACACAATAATCCCGAAGATGGCATACTTCTCTGTCTCTTTCCATCTCCCTCTGAATTTCATCACCAGAAACAAAAAATTGCTTTTTTGCTTTTCTAGGTCTGCAGTGAATCAACATTAGTATTTTTGTTTGTTTAACAGAAACATCTTCCATATTCCTCAGTTCAGTCACTCAGTCATGTCTGACTCTTTGTCACCCCACGGACGGTAGCACACCAGACTTCCCTGTCCATCACCAACACCCAGAGCTCACTCAAACTCATGCCCATCGAGTCACTGAAGCCATCCTACCATCTCATCCTCTATCATCCCCTTCTCCTTCCCTCTTCAATCTTTCCCAGCATCAGGGTCTTTTCAAATGAGTCAGCTGTTTGCCTCATGTGGACAAAGTATTGGAGTTTAAGCTTCAGCATCAGTCCTTCCAAGGAATATTCAGGACTGATTTCCTTTTGGATGGACAGGTTGGATCTCCTTTCAGTCCAAGGGACTCTCACGAGTCTTCTCCAACACCACAGTTCAAAAGCATCAGTTCTTCGGTGCTCAGCCTTCTTCACAGTCCAACTCTCACATCTATACATGACTACTGGAAAAACCATAGCTCTGACTAGACAGACCTTTGTTGTCAAAGTAATGTCTCTGCTTTTTAATATGCTGTCTAGGTTGGTCATAGCTTTTCTTTCAAGAAGCAAGCGTCTTTTAATTTCATGGCTGCAGTCACTATCTGCAGTGATTTTGGAGCCCAAGGAAATAAAGTCTCTCATTATTTCCATTGTTTACTCATCTATTTGCCATGACGTGATGGGACCGGATGCCATGATCTTAGTTTTCTGAATGTTGAGTTTTAAGCCAACTTTTTCACTCTCCTCTTTCACTTTCATCAAGAGGCTCTTTGGTTCTTCCTTGATTTCTGCCACAAGGGTGGTGTCACGGACATATCTGAGGTTATTGATAGTTCTTCCAACAATCTTGATTCTAGCTTGTGCTTCATCCAGCCCAGCATTTCACATGGTGTTCCATATTCCTAGAATGACTGAATTGAAAAAAAAAAGGAAAAAGCAAAGCTTCCTTCTCTATTTGCTTCACAGACCTTTGAAATGGATTCAGTGCATAATATTGGGTTGTCATGGTAGCTTTAAAAATCCCTGGTTTATGCAAATAGGGATAACACTTGGAATTTTGGGGGCAGAACTCTGGAATTCCCTGTGTTTTCTAGCTGCAGGCTTTTCATTTATAGGCCACTAAAAGTCTGCCTCAAAGACAGGCCTGACATGTGAGGATTGTGCTAGCTTCATTTTGCTCCACGTTTTAAGGCCATCCAAAACTGAATGCTATTTTCCTGTTGCATTTTGCTAGCAATGTCACTGTGAGATATATTAAGATGAATGAGCTATGTCTGTGCCTGAATCTCTAGGCTTGTCAGCTAAGGAAATAATTTTTGTGAGTGACTGCATGAAATAAGGAAGGTTGCTTCCTTAAGGAAGAAGCAACTAGTATCTACATTTTCCAAAATTCTCCAAAATAAAAACAAACACTCTGGACTTTAAAAGACAAAATTCCCATTCACCTGTATTTTATTACATTGTGTGTGCTCCAAGAAGGCAAGTCTTGTTCAAAAGTTTCATTTTACTGTGGTATAAATTTGGGGTTCAAAAGTTTTAAGTTCGGTAAAGAAGAAGTGGCATGTATATACAATGGAATACTACTCAGTCATAGAGAGAATGAGCTAATACCATTCGCAGCAACACGGATGCAACTAGAGATGTCATACTAAGTGAAGTAAGTCAGAAGAAGGAAAGGAAATGCCATATGATATCACTTGCATGTCACATCTAAAATATGGCACAAACGAACCTATCTACAAAACAGAAATGGACTCCCAAACATAGAGGGCAGACTTGTGGTTGCCAAAGGGAGAAGGGAGAGGAGGAGGGATGGACTGGGAGTTTAGGGTTAGTAGATGTGAACTCTTCCTTTTAGGATGGATAAACAACAAGGTCCTGCTGAGGAGCACAGGGAACTATATTCAATATCCTAGGATAAACCATAATGGAAAAGAATATAAAAAAGAATGTATATATGTGTATAACAGTCACTTTTCCGTATAGCAGAAACTAACACAGCATTGTCAATCAACCGTACTTCAGTAAAGAATAATTCTTTTTTGTTTTGTATATAAGTTCATTGGTACCCTTTTTAAAAAGATTCCACATATAAGCAATACCACATGGTATTTGTCTTTCTGTGTCTGACTTCACTCAAATTGACAATCTCTATGACAGTCCATCTGTCTTGCTGCAAACAGCATTGCCTGTGTGCTCAGTTGCTCAATTGTGTCTGGCTTTTTGTGACCCCCTGGACTGTAGCCTGCCAGACTCCACTGTCCATGAAATTTTCCAGGCAAGAATACTGGAGCTGTCCTACTCCAGGGGATCTTGCTGACTCAGAGATTGAACCCATCTCTTGTGTCTCTTGCAAATGGCATTATTTGGTCCTTTTTACCATGTTCTTTCCAACAACATTTCAGCTGCTAATATTCCTAAGAACTGCACAAGCCATTGATGGTTTCCTGCTTTCTTGGGATAACTGTGCCTAGTTAAAGCCCTTCTTGCCAGATTTCCTTTATGAAAGAAGGTGAGAGTTCTTCCCACCCCACTCCCCACCCCCTTTACAAATACAAAAGGACAGGAAATCTCTCTTTTCTTCATCTGCTCTTTTTTCTCCAGGGTAGGGGAGAAAGCATATGCTGTTTCTCACAGGCCCTTGAGGCAGGCCCCGTTGGACTATTTTTAGAGCAGGGCAATAGCATCTGTGAAAACACCAGTTCTGTATGGAGTGGTGTGGCCTCACTGGGCTGCTGCTGACAGCAAGATTTTGGAAGCAATGGGAAGTTCTTTCTAGAAAGCCCCATTAAAACAGCTTTGCCTGTTTGAAGGAGAAGAGAGGCATGAAAAGTAGTAAACGTAGGTTTAGAAGCCCTTCATCAAATAACCTTGAGAATGACTGGCCTTATGCACTGGTTCTCAAACTTTGGTGTATTTCAGACTCACCTGGATGAGCGACTAAGACTCCCTGGGGCCACCCTCAGAGGATCTGATTTAGTAGGTCTGAAGTGGAGCCTGAGAAGCCATATTGTTTCTTTTTAAAAAATTTTGCTGAAGTATAATTGATTTACAATGTGTGAATTTCTTCTGTACAGCAAAGTGATTCAGTTATACATATATAGACATTCTTTTTCATATTCTTTTCCATTATGGTTTATCACAGGATATTGAATATACTTCACTGATATGGCTGGTCTGAGGACCTTACTTGGGGAATCACTGGCCTGGAGCCTCATTCCCCCAACATGCATTGGCTACACACCGTCTTGGGAAGACTGTGGGGTCTAGAACCAGAGAGCTGTGAGCACAAGGTTTGTTCCTTAACCAATATAATATTGTAAAGTAATTAGCCTCCAATTAAAATAAATTTATATTAAAAAAAAACCCAAAGTTTGTTCCTGTTCCTTATTACCTGAACGACCTTGAGCAAGTTACTTAACCGTGTTGAGAATGAATTCCCTCCTAGATGCAAATACAGCCACCTGTGAGGTCATTTCTGTAGGGCCGAGGCACCGCGCTTGGCAAAATGATAGGTATTTAAAGAACAACCACTCCTTCTCTCTCACTGGCCTTACTGATACCCTTGGGAAAGTCACTTGAAGTATGAGGCCAGACTGACGGGTCTGAATCCTGACTGTGCATGAGAGCCCCTGGGGAAAGTTTACAATTATACAGGCTCCTGTCTCCTGTTCACGAACTGACTCACAAGTGGTGGGGATAACGGCCCCCTCGTGGTCTCCCCTACTGCCTCTCCCACCCCTGACAAGGAGAGAATCTCAGAGCCCTGCGTGGGAATCTGAAGGGGGTAGTCCTGCCCACCTCTCCAGTCTTCTTTATATAGACAGATAGATAGATAGTTATAGTTTAATTGTTTTTTTTTTTTTAATCTCTATCTTGTGGCCCATGGGACCTTAGCTCTTACCCATACCCTCTGTACTGCAAGCAGTCTTACCCACTGGACTGCCGGGGAAGTCCCTTCTCCAGTGTTCTTACCGCAAGATTTCCACCCACTTGACCTGGGGACTTCTCTTTTAGTCCCTCCTGAGGTTCCTGGCTCCTTCCTGAGAAGGGCCTTTGCTCAAATCCTCCCCTCTGCCTCTCATGCTTTTTTCTCACCTTGAGTCGGATAAATGCCCCCATCCTACACTTTCTTCAGAACTCAACTCAATTAACACTTCCTCAGGGAACATTTGACCATCTGTCAAGGCCTGAACATTCTCAGCTCTCACAGAGCTGTGTATAGTCCCTTATACACTCATATCTGATAAAATTCTGATTAATATCAGTATCTCTATTGAACTACAAAGCTCCGCAAGAGTAAGGGCCTTTTCCCTTACAGTAGGAGGTAGATGCTTATCATGGGTGTAGGCATTGGGTATGTTCAAACTGCCTTTTAAAATGTGGCCAGTTTTCTTCACTGTGAGTCTTACATCTTGAAGAAAGCAGGCAGAAGTCACATATCTTCCCTTTTGACTTGAGTTCAGGCAAGTGGTCCAGGCTCTGCCACTCACACTAGCCTGCTTGAAGCTGCTTGAGAAGCACCAGAATGAAGAAGCAGGATCCATGAGGAACGCACATCTTAGCCAGGATGGTGGTGAAGGCCTCAAGTGTTTAAAAGACAAGAGTGGTGAAGGTTCTGGCATGTGACATTCAGCCATGTGGGAACAGTCTGTGCTCATGTCGTCATGGGGCTGTGAGCTCTGCCTGAAGTAGGTTTGCATTTGGACTGGGGATTGTTCATGCCTTGGCAGTCTGAAAGCCAAATTCTCTGGCTGTCCTGCAGATTATGAGAAACAGATAATGCAGATAAATCATTCAGTTCTTCAGATTGAATTGGCTAGGATAAATTTGTAACTGAGAACCCCTGTACTTACAGTCTACCCCTGGCATCGTGCATAGGCTATAAGAGGTGTTCTGTGATATCTGATGAATGGAAACATTTAGTGAGTCTTTACTATGGTTGCATATGTGCAAGCATGCTCAGTTGGGACTGTAGCCACCAGGTTCCTCTGTCCATGGGATTTTCCATGCCAGAATACTGGAGTGGTTGCCATTATTTTTCTTCAGGGGATCTTCCCAGCCCAGGGTTTGAACCCAAGTCTCCTGGGTCTCCCACATTAGCAGGTGGATTCTTTACCATAGTGCCACCTGAGAAGCCCTTACTATGGTTAGGCATCTGCATAGGAAGTTGTGTGGATTGATCCAACAAATTTATTGATATCATCTACCCCAGGAGACTGTAGAATCCCTCAAGATATTTGCTGTCCCTCCTTGGAAAGGATTAAACTGATCTGCCTTATAGATGCAGGCTTGGCCATGCCTTGCTTTTGCTAGTGAAATCTAAGCAGAAGTGGTGTAATATATCACTTCTGAACAGAAGTTTTAAGAACCGGCATCTGAGCCTCTGTGTTCTTTTCTTTCCCTTCTCTGCTAAGAGTCAGGCAAGATTCCAAAAAGAGGCAGCTCTGCTAGCTGGGGTCCTAGAGAGAATGTGACACAATGAAGGGATGAGCATGACCTGCAGTGAACATGGGGAACAGTGGAGGGCGAGTCAAGGAGATGTTGGTGAGGTTGTTTCCATGACATAAACTAATTTGCTCTAATGGATACTCTCATTTATAGAGGCAGACACTAAGGACAAATGGTAATTGAGACAGTATTTGAATCGAGGTACTCTTACAAGGGAGCCCATTACATCTTAACCATACGCTAACCCCGACCCAGCTTAATGAAGAAGACAAAAGGAAAAGCCATCACCAATCATGAATATAATTATAAATGAAAAATTAGAAAAAAACACACATTCTGAAGATATTTATTGTTGTTGTTCAGTCACTCAGTTGTATGTGACCCCATGGACTGCAGCATACCAGGCTTCCCTGCCCTTCACCATCTCCCAAGCTTGTTCAAACTCATGTCCATTGAGCTCATGATGCCATTCAACCATCTCATCCTCTGTCATCCCCTTCAGTCTTTCCCAGCATCAGGGTTTTTTGCAATGAGTCAGCTCTTTGCATCAAGTAGCCAAAGTATTGGAGCTTCAGCCTCAGCATCAGTCCTTCTAATGAACATTCAAGATTGATTTTCTTTAGGATTGACTGGTTTGATCTCCTTGCAGTCCATGGGACTCTCAAGAATTTTCTCCAAAACCACAGTTCAAAAGCATCAATTTTTTGGCACTCAGGTTTCCCTGTGGTCCAACTCTCACTTCCATACATGACTACTGAAAAAACCATAGTTTTGACTATATGGACCTTTGTCAGCAAAGTGATGTCTCTGCTTTTTAATATGCTGTCTAGATTTGTCATAGCTTTTCTTCGAAGGAGCAAGTGTCTTTTAATTTTCATGGCTGCAGTCACCATCTGCAGGGATTTTGAAGTGCAAGAAAATAAAGTCTGTCACTTTTTCTGTTGTTTTTTCATCTATTTGCCAGAAGTGATGGGACTGGATGCAATGACCTTTGCTTTTAAATGTTGAGTTTTAAGTCATCTTTTTTCACTCTCCTCCTTCACTTTCATCAAGAGGCTTTTTAATTCCTCTTTGCTTTCTGCCATAAGGGTGGTGTCATCTGTGTATCTGAGGTTATTGATATTTCTCCTGGCAATCTTGATTCCAGCTTGTGCTTCATCCAGCATGGCGATTTCGCATGATGTACTCTGCATATAAGTCAAATAAACAGGGTGACATTATACAGCCTTGATGTACTCCTTTCCCAATTTTGAAACAGTCTGTTGTTCCATGTCTGGTTCTAACTGTTGCTTCTTGACCTACCTTTGGCTACTTGACTCGTTGGAAAAGACCCTGATCTGGAATTCCCATCTCTTCAAGAATTTTCTACAATTTGTTGTGATCCACACAGTCAAAGGCTTTAGTGTAGTCACTGAAGTAAAAGTAGATGTTTTCCTTGAAATATTTAATACTAAAGCACTATTAAATATGTCTTTAAATGTATTTGGAGACTTGAACGAGAAGATCATTTTCTATGTAACAGAATTAATTCCAGAAGATACAAAGACATGAAAGAGAACAACCACCACAAAAGAAATGGAAAAGATTATTAAAGATCTACTACCACCTCCTTGACTTCTGTACCCACTGGCCACTGCTGAAAATACAGCCTAGATTGCTTCATGGATGAGTTGCTTCAAATTTTTAAGTAATAGATAATTCCAGTGCTATTTAACTTGTTCCAGAGCACAGAGAAGTAAACAAAGCTTTCAAATTATTTTTAGAAAACCAAAACATTGTATCAAAATCTTACAAAGATAGCACTAAAGAAGAAACCTAACATCCAATCTCACTTAAGAATAAAGCTGAAAAATATTGTATTAAATATTAAAAGTATCTAATTCAACAATTAAAATACAGCAAATGAAGTTTGTCTTGAAAGCTAAGTATTTGACATATATTATCATAATGCACTACACTAATATCAATCAAAGGAAAAAATCTTCATGGCCTAAAGACAGTTAATAAAGTTTAATAATTAGTTCTGATTTAGAAACACAGGCAAACATGCAAACTCATAGGAAAACTATAATAGTAGGATACTCTTCATCAAACAACAATAAAGACTAACATCCTGGTGAAAGGAGTGGTTCAAGATAAGAAGAATTCTTAGAAATTTAAAATATGAGAGAAGGAAAATAAAGGAAACTTTGAAAATAAAGTTAGAAAAAATATTCTTGGATGTAGAACAAAGAATAAAAGAAGCCCTGAAAAACAGAGAAAAATTAAGGATCTTGGGCAATCAACCTAGTAGATAAAAAGGATTCCAGAAATAGAAATTAAAAAAAAAACAAACCTGAGGGCAGGGAGAAGAGTATCAAAATATCAGTAATAGTAATACAAGTAAACATTTCACAAGAGTAGAAATTGAGCTTTTTTGACAGAAAGAAGACACCAAGGACCCAGTACAATGAAAGAGAAAAAGGTGATTCATACCAATATGTTTCATCATGAAATATCCATAAATGGGGATAAAGCGAAACAATTGAAATGTTTACAGGAGGAAAAATGATCTTCTAGATCATCTCTAGAAGAATAAGAATGGTATTTATCTTCTCAGTATACAAATGGGAGGCAAAAAAAAAAAAACAATGGAAAAACATTCACAATTTTAAAGAAATAATTACGCTTATTTCTGTGTACGTAGCGAGGGAGCTATATTCTATACCCAGTCAAACTAGCAAAACAGGGGTAACAGTTGAACACATCTGTGTTTTAAGGCTAGCAATGTGTCGAGAAATTTATTCCCTGTAAACTCTTTCTCAAATGATACTGTAGGATATGCCTCTCAAAAATAAGAGGTTAAACAAAGTAAGAGGAAAACTTGGGACCAGAAATATGGGAATGGAAAGGAAAATCTCAGGACCAGAGTGGAATAAATCACTCTCAGTAGAAGTAGAGAAAGGATGGCCCAGGTGAATTTTTTCTTTAGGGAAAAAATTGAACTGATAGATTTTTTTTGAGGGAAATAACCACATGGAAATAGACTGAAAGGGATTTTACAGTTCTTTGGGAGGACTTGATAGGAATTATCATCAGTAAATCTATCCACTGACATGTATTAAAGAAGTCATGCTCTAATTTTTTGCTTCTTCTTTAAAGTACAGAACTAGCTATCAATAATTTTTATACCTTTCCAATGATAAAGCATTTCAAAATGGTAAAATTATGACTCTCCTAAAACTGTAAAGTGAACACATGTCAAACATTTTACGTAAGTCATCGATTAATGAGTAAACCAGTAAGATGTCACAATCAGTTCAAAGAAAACTCCATAGAGCAGACATTTAAGTAGGTAATCAGTAATACTGAAGTGGATTTTCTATGAAATCCAAAACCAGTGTCTTCCACTGGGGAGAAACTGAATGACTTTCCACTGGACAGTTTTCACTTACATCTTTAGTAACAAGATTCACTTGCATTGCTGTCAGTTTTCTGTAATTTATAAAGTTGTAAAGTGGCTCAAAGACAATGGAAGTCACAGATCCTATGGCATCGAATAACTGGAAAAGGTCTACTGTGACATATTTCATCGGAAGAATATTTAGTATTTTTTGCCCTTTTCCAAGTTTTCTACATTTTTCTGACATGCTATTAAAATTTAACTTTTAAGTTCTATTTTTATTTAAAAGCAGAGTGGAGGAAAATGTGTGCTATCATCCTATGAAAAGGATATGTAGCTTTTTGGATAATTGATCTGAGTTCTTAGAGCAGTTTATCAAAACTGTAGGCAGAATTCTAAGAGGGGCAAATTTTTGAGCTACTTTAGCATTCCTGAGCCTGTGACATGAAGTCTGTTGAAATTAATCCTTATTATATTCTAAATGTTATGTGCTAGAACCCTGAAGTCAAACATTTTAGTTCTTATTGACAATGATCTTTTCCAGAGTAGCTAAATGGTAACAGTAATGGCATAAAAGGAGGATGCCAAAAAGCTCAGGGGACAGAAACCAGTTTTTAGTCCACAAATCTTGTGTCTGAGACATAAAATCTAAGTACAGTGCTCAGTACTTTTAGATGGGTGTATAGCCATGAAATTTTCTTCTTCTTCAACATCACCATCTCCCTTTCATCTGACCTTTAGGATCTGTCCATGGAAACAAATAAGAATGCAGATTTGTTTGAGAATCCTAACTGTATGGAGGTGAATGCCTCTTAAAAGCATCACTACTTTTGGGTAATAATGATCAAGAATGAGGGGAAATTGCTAGACTTGGAGGAGGAATTACTAGAACTCGACTCTAAGAAATAATCAATGCTGATGCAGTTATTAGACTAAATAGAATATTGAGGGTGAGTAAAGACAGAGACCACAGCTATATAGATCTTAATTTACTAACAACATTCTCATTTTTAGAGTGCTAACAGAGCCGGACACGATTGAAGCGACTTAGCGCCAGCAGCAGCAGCAGCAGCAGCAGCAACTCAAACATAGAGAATGTCCTCCATTCCAGGTACACATAAAATGTCTGTTTTCTATGTTAACTCCCAATAGCGGTTTTTCTTTAAACAACCTAAAAGATGTTCTAACCCTATACATTAACAGTCCTCATTTCACTCTTCCAAAGACAGTTTAAAGCACTGAGTTGTAGATCAAGTTAAACAGGAACCTATAATGAATGTCCTTTCTCTTCCTAGCTTCTTGGGGAAAGGTGTGTGTGTGTGTGTGCGTGTGTGTGTGTGTGTGTGTAAGGATCTGAATGTCAGGGAAAGGGACTGAGCTCATGTGATGATATTACCATGAGTCAGGCTCACTGCTATGTCTCTTATCCCATGAGATGGAGGTTTTATCCCAAAATTACAAACAAGGGCATCATGGCACTGCCTTGAACCCAACACAAGACAGCTATTAATCTGACTCGCGACTGTCCTGATAACAAGCCTGCTGTTTCTTCTTTGCCAGACTGCCTCACTAGGCATAGTGGCTGGGGTTGTGCTGGTCTGATTCCCAGCCGTGAATCCTCTTGTGGAGCTCTTCTCCTAGCAAGTTTCATTTTCCTGTGTTGTGTGTGTCTTTATCCTCTAGCTACCCACTTTCAGGGTTTCTTCCTGGCCCCAGTCCCAAGATCCCCTTTTGTGTTGTCTGTGCTTCTTTTTTTTTTTTTATAATTTTTATTTTTACTTTAGTTTACTTTACATTACTGTATTGGTTTTGCCAAACATGCTTCTTGAAATATCCTATTCAGGACCCTTCTTGGGGTAGCTTTGAGCCTCTTCAAAGGTCTACTCTCTCCTCTGACTTCTTGCATCACTTAGAATCAACTCTACTTTTCATTGAGCATCATGTCTTCCCCTCTGTTAAGTGCTCTCTTTTCTACAGGTTAAGACTTACTTAGATCCCAAGTTGTGCTATCAGACCCTGAGGGCAGTGATGTGGTCTTAAGCTTCTTTGAACGTCCCCCCCACTTCAAGTCTAGGACTTTGCACAGAGAGGGTGCTCAGTAAACACTTGTTTTTAAAAACTTTTAAAAATTATTAATTAGTTTTTATTGGCGTAGAGTTGCTTTACAATGTTGTGTTAGTTTCTGCTGCATAGCAAATGATTTTTATTTTTTATTGAAGTATAGTTGCGCTAGTGTCAGATACACAGAAAAGTGGTTCAGTTATACATACACATAAGTCTGTTTTTTTTCAGATTCTTTTCTCGTGTAGGTTATTACAGAATATTGAGTAGAGTTCCTTGTGCTATATAGTAGGTCCTTGCTGACTAGCTGTTGTACACATAGCACTGTGTATATTAATTTCTACCCCCCCTCTTCCCTTTTGGTAACCATAAGTTTGTTTTCTAAGTCTGTGAATCTGTTTCTGTTTTGCAAATAAGTTCATTTGTACCAATTTTTTTTTTTTAAGATTCCACATATAAGTGATATCATATGGTATTTGTCTTTGACTGACTGACTTCACTCTCTAGGTCCATTCAATCCATGTTGCTGCAATAAACACTTGTTAATTACATTAATGAATGACACCCTTTGCAAGCATTTCCCATCGCCTTCTCTCCACTGTTGCTATGGAAATAACTGTACCTATTTCATCAGAATTCCTGCAAAAAGGATAGCTTCTGGTAAATACAGAATTTCCAGGACTACTCTTTTCCAGGACTACTCATGAGTAATTAAGGTTTAATTTATTCCAACATTCCCAAGAACTACTCATTTGCTTTTGTACCAGGATCTGCATTTTTGCTCTTAGGGAGATAGACGGGGATTCGGGACAAGCTGAAGGGGGAATTGTTTTATTCAGAAGTGTGTACACTTCCCCTTGTTGGGGAGGCTGAGAGAGACCCTGAAGCTCAGACTTAAACAGAGCAGGACTGTCGTAACTGATGTGCCGCACTTAACTATGCTTCTCCTTCCTTTGTCCCCTCCAGTTGGATTCTCAGGACACCTCTGTTCTTCCTAACTACCATCTTTTTCCCTCTGTTTCTGCAAAGTGAGGGCACGTGAGGCTGGCCTGATCCCAGCTCTGTGACTCTTCCTTTCCAGAGTGTTCACCAAAGAGAGATACGGTCAATCCTGCCTTTCTTTTGCGTGCCTCCAACGATGACGAGGTTGGCCCAGCCACTTCCGGGGTATTTTCCCACAACAGAAATCTTCAGGGTAATCCCATAAAATCCAGGTCAGCCTCTGTAATGGAGACCATCCACTCCAGTCATCTTTATTTCATTCTCGTGGTTTCTAATAAATTTCTTTCCAAAGTACCACTTACAAGACACGTAGCCACCTATCAGTTTCTAAACGTTTTCTGGTCCATTTGGTTCCAGGAATTGGATTTCTTCACAGGAATCATTGCCCAACTTCTTGTTTAAATGATTTAAGACAAAGCTTTTCAATCTAACATGATAGACTTCAAGAGAATAGGCTCCAATTTTCCGTGCAAAGAATCTGAGATACCCAGGCTGAACCACTTTTGTTGATTCCAACAGAATGGGAAAACCAGTCTGAACATCAGCACCCACTCTTCTGGGCTCAGTTCTCCTCCCCACCACCAACAGCTTTGTAAACTTGCATTTGCATTTTTACAGTCTCAATTCATAGAAACATCCCACTTTGCCTTTTAAAAGCCAAGCAATAATGTTAGAATAATTTGGCAGTGAAAACATTCTCAGATATAAACAAGGGAGGGGAGGGAAGCCATTAGTCTCCTATCCATCCTGGGGGAAGGGATGGGAAATGCATCTTTAAGAAAATAATTCCATTTAGAAACCATTCAAATTTCTTTCTGACATATCATGCTTAATATCAGTTACCCATTTTGCTTTCTCTTTGTGCTTGCCTTAGAATTCTTCCTGACTCAGATGCTAACTTTAATCTTCTGCTTTATTATTATATTAACCTCTTTTTTTTCTTTTCATTGGGAATGACTGGTTACCAAGCAGACGTTAAATTTAAAAATTCCACTCTGTGAAGTGGATTTTCCCAAACTCACTAGACCTTGCTGGCAATAGGAACAGTATCTCCAATAAAACCTGGGTTGTGGTTGCCTGAAAGATGAATATGTCTTGGACCACACCTGGGATAACAGATACCAGGAGCTATTAATCTAGTCTTCTCTCCTTGGAGGGTGAGATTTCAGTTTTCTTGATGTCCAGGGTCTTAGAAAGAGGATAAGAAAATGTCAAAGTCCTGAGGACAAAGGAATTTGGTAAGAAAGAATTTTGGTAGTTGTAGAATTCAGAACTAAAAGGGTCCAAGTATATAACTCCTTCATTTTAAAGATTAAGAAAATGAGATGCAAAGTTGTTATGGCTGCAGCCCACAGGTTTATACAGGTCTGGCTAGGTTTCCAGTAAGTACTTTCTCTAATGCACTGTACTCTGAATGCAGGCACTGGAATGTATAATCCAGTTTTATTCAGCTTGTTCAGAATGTCGATTAATTGCTCTTCCTTACTGGGTGTTCCATTAAGTGTCCCTCAACGCCACAGTCCATTCCTTTCTGACCTCTGTTTTTCTTATCTTCCTTTCCCTCTTTTATGCTTTTTTTCTCTCATTCTTTCTTTTTTCTTTTCTGGGCCTTGCTGCAGGGCTTGAAGGATCTCAGTTCCCTGAGCAGAGATCAAATTTGTGCCTCCTGGTGGAAGCACGGAGTCCTAACCACGGGACCACCAGGAAATTCCTCCTGTTTTTTCATTTCTGATTACTTTTACTTATTTAAACAGCTAAATCCTGAATAAAGAACCAGGTAATAGATTTACAGGTGATGCTAGTGGTAAAGAACGTGCCTGTCAATACAGGAGACAGAAGAGATGCAGGTTTGATCCCTGGGTTGGGAAGATCCCCTAGAAGAAGAAATGGCAACCCACTCCAGTATTCTTGCCTGGAGAATCCCATAGATAGAGGAGTCTGACGGGTTTCAGTCCATGGGGATGCAAAGGGTCAGACATGACTGAAACGACTTAGCACAATAGATTTAAGGTTCGTGATAAGGAAGATGAGGTTGGTACTGTTAACAATACCTTCCATTGTTCTTTCCAGCTGGCAAAGCTCTCTCAATTCCATTTTCTCCTCCCATTACAACCTAGGAGATGAGTTAGGTCAATACTGTTTTTGTTATTTCATACGGAAACCAAGGCTAAGGTGAGTGAACCTGTATGCCTGAGGACCCTACCTCAGGAAAGGAGACGAACTCAGGCGTAAAGTCTGTGGTAATTTAGGAGTCTGAACCCAAGAGTCCTAAACTATTTAGAACTTTAGAACTCTGCCTCTCTGGAATGTGGTTCACTTAGAGAGCAAGTCAAAAAACACAGCCAGGAAGTACAAGATGATAAAACTATCACAAAGGTTTTGGGTAAACATAAGGGAAAAACAAATTGTTGACCAGTCAATAAAATATGGGAATCATTTACAAAAGGAGACTGTGTAGTATCTCCCTTAATAGAGGGTTTACCTGATGAAGCAGGTTCCTAGTTATTCCCTGAAGCACTCCAAAGTGTGTTTTCAGAAGGTGTTTTGGCAATATGTATCAAAAACAGTAAAGACGTGACTAACAGCAGTTTCTCTCAGGCAAATTACTCATTATCTTCTAAATTGTTTCTTCATCTGGTAATAACAGGGTTTGAGGAGGATTAAATAAAGTAATGTTAAACATCCTGGCATAGTGAGGGCATTCGATAAATCCTGATAATGTTTAATCATGATAATATTTTCACTTGTATGAGGAAATAACAAGCATAAAGATTTAGTGATAAAGACATTCTTAGCTATGTTTTTGTAAATAATAGTGAAAAGTTGGAAAGAACCTAATGTCCAGCAATAGGGAATTGGAAAAGCAGGGCGTCCTGGTACAGCTACATACTAAACTGTTAGACAGTCACTTAAATGATTACAAAATATAATATTACACAGTAAGAGTTCATGGTTTATTGTATTTTTAAAAAGCAAATTATAAAATACTAAGGACATTGATTTTTTGTTAAAGTATATATACATATACATATATATACATATATATATATGAAAGATGTTTTGTTTAGTTGCTAAGCTGTGTCTGACCCTTTTGTGACCCCATGGACTGTAGAAGAGCCTGCCAGTCTCCTCTGTCCATGGAATTTCCCAGGCAAGAATACTGGAGTGAGTTGTCATTTCCTTCTTCAGGGGTTCTTTTCAACCCAGGAGTCAAACCAGCGTCTCCGGCATTGGCAGGCAGATTCTTTACCACTGAGCCACTTGGGAATCCATGAGAGATGTAGACATAGATAAAAATCTGGGTGGGTTAACGATAATTGACTGGGGACAGGATTATGAATGTTCTCAGCTTTCTTATTTTTACTTATCTGTTTAAAATGTTTTTTCCAACAATGAACACGTAGTGTATGTGAAAAAATGTTATGTTTATTTGAAAATTTTCAGGTTTTCTTGCCTTCCATCCTCTTCCTCATTTTTGGTGCTAGGGACTAGAGACAAACAATATTCATTAAACCTTCACTTAACAAGTTTCAGTTCAGTTCAGTTCAGTTCATTTGCTCAGTCGTGTCCGACTCTTTGGGACCCCATGAGCCGCAGCACACCAGGACTCCCTGTCCATCACCAACTCCCAGAGCCTATCCAAACTCGTATCTGTTGAGTCAGTGATGCCATCCAGCCATCTCATCCTCTGTCTTCCCCTTCTCCTCCTGCCCTCAAGCTTTCCCAGCATCAGGGTCTTTTCAAATGAGTCAGCTCTTTACATCAGGTGGCCAAAGTACTGGAGTGTCAGCTTCAACATCAGCCCTTCCAATGAATATTCAGGACTGATCTCCTTTAGGATGGGCTGGTTTAATCTCCTTGCAGTCCAAGAGACTCTCAAGAGTCTTCTTCAACATCACAGTTCAAAAGCATCAATTCTTCGGCGCTCAGCTTTCTTTATGTGGCTTCCCTGGTGGCTCAGAGGTTAAAACGTTGGCCTGCAATGCAGACGACCTGGGTTCGATCCCCTGGAGAAGGAAATGGCAACCCACTCCAGTACTCTTGCCTGGAGAATCCCATGGACGGAGGAGCCTTCTGGGCTAGAGTCTACAGGGTCATAAAGAGTCGGACATGACTGAGCGACTTCACTTTCACTTTCAGCTTTCTTTATAGTACAACTCTCACATCCATACATGACTACTGGAAAAACCATAGCCTTGACCAGATGGACCTTTGTTGGCAAAGTAATGTCTCTGCTTTTTAACATGCTGTCTAGGTTGGTCATAACTTTCCTTCTAAGGAGTCAGTGTCTTTTAATTTCATGGCTGCAGTCACCATCTGCAGTGATTTTGGAGCCCAGAAAAATTAAGTCTGACACTGTTTCCACTGTTTCCCCATCTATTTCCATGAAGTGATGGGACCGGATGCCATGATCTTCGTTTTCTGAATGTTGAGTGTTTAGCCAACTTTTTCACTCTCCTCTTTCATTTTCATCAAGAGGCTTTTCAGTTCCTTTTCACTTTCTGCCATAAGGGTGATGTCATCTGCATATCTGAGGTTATTGATATTTCTCCCAGCAATCTTGATTCCAGCTTGTGCTTCCTCCAGCCCAGCATTTCTCATGATGTACTCTGCATATAAGTTAAATAAGCAGGGTGACAATATACAGCCTTGACGCACTCCTTTTCCTATTTGGAACCAGTCTGTTGTTCCATGTCCATTTCTAACTGTGGTTTCCTGACCTGCATACAGGTTTCTCAAGAGGCAGGTCAGGTGGTCTGGTATTCCCATCTCTTTCAGAATTTTCCACAGTTTATTGTGATCCACACAGTCAAAGGCTTTGGCATAGTCAATAAAGCAGAAATAGATGTTTTTCTGAAAGTCTCTTGTTTTTTTCCATGATCCAGCAAATGTTGGCAATTTGATCTCTGGTTCCTCTGCCTTTTCTAACAAGTTTAGCCCTCATTTAACCATTCTAAGTCAGGCACTATTCTAGGCGCCGGTTGTAGAGGTAAAAAGATGGGCAGAGCTGTCCTCAAAGAGCACTTGAATAGAGGGAGACTCTAAAGTAAGCCCTAAAGAATGGGGAGCAGACCCCACATCCAGATGAGATGCGCATTGCTGGGGGAGCTGCCCCTCCTAGCCGTTCTAGCAATTCACTCCCTCCTCCTGCAAGCGGCCTGCAGGTTGAGGCCTGACATCATTTACTTGGATAAAAACAGCTAATCTCTCATTACAGTGTGTGATCCTCTTGCGGGGAATGTACTGTGTCAATATTGGTAACTTACACCTCAGTCTGAGTCATTTCCTGAGAGCAGATTATCTGACTTTATGGGGAGGAGGGGAGGAGGTAAACGTTCACTGAAGACCAGGTGGTACACCCGGTACACCCAGGTGGTGATGAAGGCGTCTGACTGCACAGCCCCTCCATCTTCACAACAAGAAGAGGAAGAAGATAGGGTCGGGAGGGCCTGGTATGGAGTAGGAACAAAAATGGGTAGGTGAGCGAGGTCCGACTTCATGTCCTCTTTAGTTTTCCATGGATTGACTTTGGTCCCCGACATCTTCCCCTCAGATCTGAAAGCAAATGTCGCCTTTTCCTCTCTTTTCTCTCCACTTTGTTCCTCTTCCATTGTTCAGAAATGAATTCATGTTTTAAGTGTACTTCGAATACTCTCTCTTCTATAGGTTTGATCCGCTGGATTCCCCGATCTCATTTTATCAGATGATATTTGTCTCCATTTCTCCTATGCAAGGATTAATTTTTACATTGTGTTGTAATTACAAATGGAGGCATTCCACTTCTCTTCTAAAAATAGATGATCATTATGGACAGAGTTTGTGTCTATGAATCTTTGTAAGCTTCAATGACACCTTTCAGCCAAAACAAAACTAAATACTTTCCTCATGGGGGCACAGGTTGGGGTATGTATCAGGGGTCAGATAAGTATTGTTGGAAGAGTTGAGTGAAGGAACGGATGAATGCAAAATTTGCTATACACGGGTACCACTCAGCCATCTGCAATGCGACTTCATGAAATAGCAAGTTGCCATGGCAACGGGACCCTTTGCCATTGTATCCCATTTCCACTCTCCCCTCTGGGACACGATATGTGGAAAAAGGCAACAAAGCCTCGATCTGAAAATATTTGAGCCATGAGGCTGGTCCTTGGCTATATGGTGAAACAGAGGATCTAGCTACCAATCTGACTGACTCGGTGGGGCCAATACTGTGATAACTGGGTGATGATCTTACACAGATCAAACGGATCTTTGATTTTTCTGAGGGAAAGGAAGAGCCAGGGGGAAGAGAAATAGGCTCGGATGGAAAGAAATTTCAAATACTAGCTAGGTGTTTAAAAACTCAGTTGAATTTCATATAATTCAGTTGAATGCCTGCCAGTCTTTCCCCACTAGCCAGATCCAATGGTCTTGTCGGGCTCTTGAACTCCAGCAAACAGAGAGAGGCTTGAACTTCTGGCACCTATATTTATAGACCATTAGCGACATGAGAGCAATCACCATCATTCCTGGAGTGTTCGTACTTCCCTCTCGTAACTTAAACAAACTCCACCTGGCAGTGTGGACATCTGGATCCCTCCTCAACCTAACTGCATCCCTGCCCTCTACTGTTTCCCTAGCAACTGGACAGCATGGAGAATGGGATGGGAGGCTGTAAAAAGAGCCACAGCAAACATGATGAATAGTAGCAAAGGTGTGTGCCTGGCAGCCTTGGTGCAGTAGCGGGTGCAGAGGTTGATTTTCTGTGGGCTTCTTCTGTGCTTCTCCTCTTCATCTCCTCCACTCCCCTTGGCTGTGTTAGTTCTCACATCTCCACGAGGCAGGCAGAGCCGAGCGTTGATAGCTTCCAATTTTCAGATAGATCACTCAAAGGAGAACAAAGAGTGAAGAGTGGCTTTTCTTAGATCATGAGGTTTGACCAAAACTATTCTTAGAAACTTTGCATCTTTATTCTATTGTTATTATTTGTTTCCAGTATTCAATGACACCAGTGAGACCGCTAGTACCAGGCAACACTCCAGAGAAAGTGCTGTTTATTATGTTTTAATAGGTCCATCTTTTATTATTGTTATTACTATTATTGAAGTCATCTTCCCTGATGGCTCAATGGTAAAGAATCCACCTTCCAAAGCAGGAGACTTGGGTTCAACCCCTGGGTGGAGAAGATCCCCTGGAGAAGGAAATGGCAATCTCTTCAGTATTCTTGCCTGGAAAATCCCATGGACAGAGAAGCCTGGTGGGCTACAGTCTGTGGGTCGCAAAAGAGTCAGACAAGACTTAGTGACTAAACAACATTATTGAAGTGTAGCGGATTTACAACGGTTTGTTAGTTTCAGTTTTTACAGCAAAGTGGTTCAATTATATATATACCCATATATTCTTTTTTGTATTCTTTTCCATTATAGGTTATTACAAGATATTGAATGGAGTTCTCTGTGCTAGACAGTAGGGCCTTGTTCTTTATCTGTTTTATAAAAAGGTCCAGTCTTAATATATGGCATGTTTGAAGCCTCTGGTCCTGCTTTCCACAGTTTCCTTGTTCTATTCCATGATCACACTTTATTTCTTGGTCAAAATCCTTTTGTTGTTGTTTGTGTTGTTTAGTTCCTCATCAAGCGTGACTCACTGAGAGAACACACCCCTATGGAGTGTCATGCAATAATTTCCAACAAGTATGCAGAAGTCATTTTCTTTTATGGTTCCACATTGACTGTTCATAAATTGTGTTCCAGATACTGATCTAGGCCTTTGGAAAACTGAACAAACAGATGGAAACCTCTGCATACACTCTAGTTGGGGTGAGCAACAGTAACTACTAGATGCTATAAATTAGGAAAATTATGTTAGAAGGTAACAAATGCTTTGAATCAAGTCAAGTGGAGGTAAGAAGGAAGTAGAGTAGGCGATAGAATTTTAACATTAAGATAGGGTTTGCAGCTCAGGCCACACTGAGAAGGTGACGTTTGATCAAAGGGTTGGAGGAAGTGAGGAACAGAGCCATTCTGAGATCTGAGCAAGGATGTTTGGAATAGGTGAAGCCAGGTGTGGGAAGGTCGGGGGCCGTGTCGCTGGTACGTTTGAAGGGGGTCAGGCTCAGGCTGGGATACAGAAGGCACTGGAAAAGGAGGAGGAGGTGAGGACTCAGATGAAGAAATGGATCAGGACTTGTGGGGTGGGGGTGGGGGAAGCCCCTTAGCTTTGATTTCGGGGAGAATGGAAACATTTAGAGAATTTAGGCCCCAAAGGGACATACATCTTCTGTTTCAACAAATCCTAAAGGGAGCAGGAAGGCCATTTAGGAGGCTATGACAGTAAGCCAGGCCAGAGATGGCATTGCTCAGACCAGCGTGCTGACCATGAAGGAGGTGCATGGTCAGATTCTAGATTTTTTTAATATATATATTTATTTGGCTGTAGGAGTCTTGGTTGTGGCATATGGAATCTAGTTTCCTGACCAGGGATTGAACTCCAGCCCCTTACACTGGGAGCAGTCTTAGCCACTGGACCATCAGGGAAGTCCCTAGATGTTTTATGAAAATATTGCTGGTAGGATTTCCTGATGGGTTAGAGTAAAAGAAAAAAATCTTGCTATGTTATGCGTGTGTGTGCTTGCTTGGTTACACTGAAGCATGGTGCGTGGAATACATACTAAACTGTTAATAATATGATAGTTACCTGGAGGGCAGGAGGGGATGGGAGGGAAGGAGGATCATGTGCTTTTCAGTGTTGCTTGGCTGGTTGTAAATCACGCTGCTGCTTTTTTGTGCTTTCAAAGCAAAACCCAACAACTTATTTTTCCAAAGAGCACCACGATGCTCCTCTGACTTGCCCTCACCTGATTTTTCCACATTGGTGGGGCTCACAGAGCGATTTGTCCCTGGCTCGTTTCCCAATCCTAAAAGCGGGGCTTTGGCTGTCTGCGTTGGTTTTTCTCACCATCTGCCAAGTGCTTTGGAACTGCAGGGGATGACATGTACCCTTCGGCTCCACATATATTAAACACAAATATAAAAAAGAAAATATAATCTCTGAACACTTCTGCTGTCTCTGACAGGGGAGCCATAGAAGAACCCCTCAGGCAGTTTGGGTGGCTTTATGCTCCTGGGTACAAGTTGCTTCTTCATATCTGGTGGCATTAACACAGAAAAGAAAATATACCCTAGCCTCGAAACCAAGAGATGGGGCAGGGGGTGGGGTGTGGATGGGCTACCAATATTACTTTTCCTTGAAATTTCTTTCTTCTTTCTCTCTCTTTTTAATAATTTGATTTATTTATTTGGCTGCGCTGGATCTTCATTGCTTCGGGGGCTTTTCTCTAGTTACGGCAACCTGAGGCTACTCTTTAGCTGGCGGCATGCTGGCTTCTCATTGCGGCGGCTTCTCTCGTTGGGAAGCATGGTCTCTAGAACATCTGGGCTCCAGCAGTTGTGGTTATGTGGGCTCAGTAGTTGCAGCTCCCAGGCTCCAGAGCACAGGCTCAGTAGTTGAGGTGCACGGGCATAATTGTCCCTCGACATGTGGGATCTTCCCGGACCAAGGATTAAACCCATGTCTCCTGCGCGGGCAGGCAGATTCTTTACCACTGATCCATGAGGGAAGTCCTGAGGTTTCTTTCTCTTTCTTTTCTCTCCCTTTCTTTTTAGCTATTGCAGGTTTTAGGAGGCAGAGATAACAGTCACAGGAGACAGCCGCAGCTTTGTCCCTGGCCGGCCCTCCACTAACATCCTTGCTCGGCTCACAGAAATAACATCATGGTGAAAGGAAGGAATGCTTTCTCCTGTGCAAGGAGTTATGTAGCCTTTGTTTATCCTGTTCCATGGTCGGGAGAAGGGGGGTGGGCACACTTCACATTCTTCCTGAAAATATTTCCAGTGTGCTTCAAAATATTTGTCACCCCACACAGAGAATTCTGCAAATCCTCACCATAGAGCCCTGGAAAGGAGAACCCAGACAAGCCTCCTGAGAGGACTTCCTCTCACCTGGGTCTTCCATCAGCCATTCTGGAGAGCGAAGGGCTTTGTCTTCTAGGCCAAGATCAGGACTTTCTGAAGCTTTGTATCTGGTTTTGCTGTGTTCTGCTAACTTTGCTAAATGCAAACTTGAATGAAAGGCTCGATATCACTTCCCCACCACTCCAAGATTCTTCAGGGTTGGAGGCGGGGGCGGATTCAGACCTGGGGACAGTTCCGACCCTCCTGGTCAGGTGTTGCCAGGTCTCTGTCAACCTGGCCGAGGTGTCCCAGGTACCATTCTGTTGACACCCACTGTCTGGTCTCTGCCAAGGGATTTGTCATTCGGGTCCTATGTGCACTCCCGATCCTTTGCTCAGCTACCAGGAGCTGAGTTTGTGATGAGTTAAAACACTTCCTTCTATGAGTGTAAATGACTTCTATTTATGCTGCTGCTAAGTCTCTTCAGTCGTGTCCGACTCTGTGCGACCCCACAGACGGCAGCCCACCAGGCTCCCCCATCCCTGGGATTCTCCAGGCAAGAACACTGGAGTAGGGTGCCATTTCCTCTCCAATGCATGCACGCATGCTAAGTTGCTTCAGTCGATTCCGACTGTGTGTGACCCCATGGATAGCAGCCCACCAGGCTCCTCTGTCCATGGGGTTCTCCAGGCAAGAACACTGGAGTGGGGTGCCATTTCCTTCTCCAGACCTCTGTTTATACTCAGGTGCTTTTTTCAAAGACAGTCCCAGTCCTGGTCTGATGTCCTCAGAGCCGGCATCTTCGGACTTGAGAGTACAGAGAGCTGGTGTCACGCACCCTTGGTTGTCCGTGAGACCCACAGCAAAGCGCTGGTTTTCCCTTTTTCTTTTCGACACCTACAAATCTCTAAAAGCAACATTTCCCCAACTTCTCTTATATGGGATGAGACATCTCTCAGTTCTCTTTGGATGTTGCTTCTGTTTTTATTTATTTTCCTTGTTAATTGTAAACATGAAGAGAAACGGCTGTTTCCTTCTCCCATCCATTCTCACTGAGGGCAGGTTTCTCCCCTGCAAAACTAAAATGACACTCTGGTCCTGAAGTGGAAGCTGGTTGGAGAACTCAGACCCCTCTCATGCTGCCTCAGTTTATCCACTGAAAGACATTGGACTACTTGGGCGTAGTTGACTTTGACTCCAATGTTTACTCATTAAACACTCTGTTTGTTAATGATTCAGCTCTGAGAACACATCTGCGTCTGGTTCCCTCAGTTAACCGTTTTTAACCTTAACTCTACAGCTAATGCTTTCGGTTCCTCAGGAAGTAAAATGAGAATTGTCCCTTATTCAGCGGGTATGTAGAAGGTAGATATGTGTGGCCTGTGTCCTGACCCTCAGAACGAAGGGCCCGGTGAAGTGAAAGCACCATTGTGTATTATAATGAAAAATAACAGAAATTTGCATCACTGACACACAGATACACAGACTCCCCCCNCCCCCCCCCCCCCCCCCCCCGCTCATCTTTTAACTTAGCCTGTGGCTCAATCTTCCTGAGTAGCAAATAAATGTAATACTACTTTGCAACCTGTAGGATCCAGAATCCAGAACCCCAAATAAGGGAGTTATTATTGATACAGATAACTAGGGCCACAGAGAGAGATAATTTCACCTGAGGAGAGATGTAATCACTTTTTTCTTTCTTTGCTTCCTTATGCTGTGCCACGTGCCTTGTGGGATCTTAGTTCCTAGTGCGTGCACGCTAAGTCACTTCAGTTATGTCCAACTCTTTGTGACCCCATGGATTGTAGCTCTGTCCATGGGATTCTCTAGGCAAGAATACTGGAGTGAGTTGCCATGCCTTCCTCCAGGGGATCTTCCTGACCCAGGGATCAGAACTGCATCTCTTACATCTCCTGTATTGGCAGGCAGGTTTTTTTTTTTTTTACCACTAGCGCTACCTGGGAAGTTCCCAGACCAGGGATCAAGCCCAGAGCCTTGGCAGTGAAAGTAGAGTCCTAACCACTGTATGGTCAGGGAATTCCCTGAGAAATGTTCTCTCTTGAGAGATCTGAAGGCAAATTATCCATATGTCTTCTATAATATTTTGTAACTGTCATCTCATTCCTTTTTTTTTAAACAGTATTGATAAGATCGGCAGTAAGTAATAGTAAATTTATTTATAATTGTTTCTGGAAAACCTTCAAAACTTAAATGGCAGAGGATTATTGTGCCGTTTGTAAAGACCATCGTGAGTCTAAAATAAAATTTTGAAAAAGTCTGCCTTACTTGAAGCCTTTATAAATTTCTAGCAAATAAAATCATAACTATAGTGGCGAAAAACATGGGCTCCAAAGTGAGTGTCTAGTTCCAAGCCTGTCTATGCTACTTGGGTGACTTCGAAGGAGTTTCTTAATGTCTGTTTTCTCATCTGTAAAATGGGTATGATAACAATAAGTAACTCAAAAGGCAAGTGAGAGGCTTTTGTAACAATCATCATTATTCTGAGCACATTCTGTTTATTGAACACTTTTTATTTCTAAGCCCTTAATCTCTGTAACAACCCCAGAGGTTTGTCCATATTATTCAGTTAGGCTCTGCATGCAATGGCCTTCAGACTGTGCCCAGCCATCCTAAAATTCAATCAAAGCTACCTAGTGCTGTGTTCCCAGTGAGAGTGCAAAGTGAAATCAGCATGCCTTTGGAATGAAATAAATAATTTAACAGGAGGGAGGCCATTTCAATAGGAGGCAAACTCCATTCATCTTACTTATGAAGTGAGTTCATTTGAATTTGTCAACAAGCTCTTGCTAAATGAAATCAGCCAGAGAGCTATAACTTAAGGCTATAATTAAAGGGTGAGTTGAAAACAGTGCCAGCAGACTGTGTGGTAGGGACAGACCCTGCAGAGTGCCATGAATGCTACCTTTTGGCTTACTATTTTCCTTAATGTGACCCGAGAGTGCCGGGGATTAAATGGTGGGAAAGCAGTACCTGGGGATTTGTGGCCAACATGTGAAGCAAGCCGGAGAAAAAGCAAAATGATAAAGGGAAGTGAAACACACTAGAGCAATAATTTTCACACTTCTGAGTTTAAAGATTCCTCTTGCTGCTGTTTAGTTGCTAAGTCATGTCCGAATCTTTTACAACCCTATGCACTGTAGCCATCCAGGTTCCTCTGTCCATGGGATTTCTCCAGGCAAGAATACTGGAGTGGGTTGACCTTTCTTCCTCCAGGGGATCTTCCCAAACTAGGGATGGAACCCGAGTCTCCCGTCTCTCCTGCCTTGTCAGGCAGGTTTACCACTGAGCCCTCCACACTCTTAAAAAATTATTACAGACCTCAAAAGAGCTTTTGTGTTCTTGGACTGTTTGTTATTTTTACCTTATCAGATGTTAAAGTTGGAAACGTTAAAAATTTTATTAATTCACTTAAAATTAATAAAATTTATGTCTTGATAGTATCAGTTCAGTTCGGTTCAGTCGCTCAGTCATGTCCAACTCTTTGCGACCCCATGAACCGCAGCACACCAGGCCTTCCTGTCCATCAGCAACTCCCAGAGTCCACCCAAACCCATGTCCATTGAGTCGTTGATGCCATCCAACCATCTTATCCTCTGTCGTTCCCTTCTCCTCCTGCCCCCAATCCCTCCCAGCATCAGGGTCTTTTCAAATGAGTCAGCTCTTTGCATCAGGTGGCTAAACTACTGGAGTTTCAGCTTCAACATCAGTCCTACCAATGAACAGCCAGGACTGATCTCCTTTAGGATGGACTGGTTGGATCTCCTTGCAGTCCAAGGGACTCTCACGAGTCTTCTCCAACACCACAGTTCAAAAGCATCAGTTCTTCGGTGCTCAGCTTTCTTCACAGTCCAGCTCTCATATCCATACATGACTACTGGAAAAACCATAGCCTTGACTAGATGGACCTTTGTTGGCAAAGTAATGTCTCTGCTTTTGAATATGCTGTCTAGGCTGGTCATAACTTTCTTTCCAAGGAGTAAGCGTCTTTTAATTTCATGGCTGCAGTCACCATCTGCAATGATTTTGGAGCAGATAAAGTCAGCCACTGTTTCCCCATCTATTTGTCATGAATTGATGGGACCAGATGCCATGATCTTAGTTTTCTGAATGTTGAGCTTTAAGCCAATTTTTTCACTCTCCTCTTGCACTTTCATCAAGAGGCCCTTCAGTTCTTCACTTTCCGCCATAAGGGTGATGTCATCTGCATATCTGAGGTTATTGATATTTTTCCCGGCAGTCTTGATTCCAGCTTATGCTTCCTTCAGCCCAGAGTTTCTCATGATGTACTCTGCATATAAGTTAAATAAGCAGGGTGACAATATACAGCCTTGACGCACTCCTTTTCCTATTTGGAACCAGTCTGTTGTTCCATGTCCAGTCCTAATTGTGGTTTCCTGACCTGCATACAGGTTTCTCAAGAGGCAGGTTAGGTGGTCTGGTATTCCCATCTCTTTCAGAATTTCCCACAGTTTATTGTGATCCACACAGTCAAAGGCTTTGGCATAGTCAATAAAGCAGAAATAGATGTTTCTCTGGAACTCTCTTGCTTTTTCAACGATCCAGCAGATGTTGGCAATTTAATCTCTGGTTCCTGTGCCTTTTCTAAAACCAGCCTGAACATCTGGAAGTTCACGGTTCACATATTGCTGAAGCCTGGCTTGGAGAATTTTGAGCATTACTTCCCTAGCATGTGAGATGAGTGTAATTGTGCGGTAGTCATTTTTAAAATGAAAAACAGCTTTATTTTCCCAAACAAAAAAAGCTTCATTGCTTTACATTTTTGCAAAACGTGTTAATGTTTGGCTTTTTAGTAAATAGCTTGATTCTCATGTCTATTTTTTCATTCAATTTGTTGTGATATATCATTTTGGTTGAAAATCTAGCTTGTCACATATTTTTTTGGAAAAGGGAGAAGTATTTTAATAGCTTTCCAGGAGATTATGAATATTCTTCTTTGATAATACACTAATATTTGACAGGTGTTTGATTCTTTTTTTTAACTCACCTTTAGTGCTGTGTCCAAGGAAAATTTTTCTTTTTTATTGCAGTATAGTTGGCTTGTCATATTGAGTTTGTTTTAAAGTGTGAAACATAGTGATTGTATAATTTTGTAGCATATACTCCATACAAAGTTATAATAAAATATTGACATCTCTCTGCTGTACATCACACCCTTGTAACTTTTTCACTTTATACATAATACTTTGTACCTCTTAATCCCCTTCACTGATGATTCTGGTGGCAATGTGACATTTCAACCTATATCAATGAAATTTTCATATTCTGTACAAATGTGAGAAAGTGAAAAGTGTTAGTCACTCAATTGTGTCCAACTCTTTGTGACCCCATGGACTGTAGCCCGCGAAGCTCCTCTGTTTATGGAATTCTCCAGGCAAGAATGAATGGATAAAGAAGTTGTGGTACATCTATATAATGGAATAATTACCCAGCCATAAAAGGAATGCATTTGAGTCAGTTCTAACGAGGTGGATGAACCTAGAACCTATTATACAGAGTGAAGTGAGTCAGAAAGGGAAAGATAAATACAGTTTTCTAATGTATATATACAGAATCTAGAAAAATGGTACTAAAGAATTTATTTACAGGGCAACAGTGAAGAAACAGACATAAAGAATAGATTTACGGATATGGGGAGAGGGGAGGAGAGGGTGAGATGTATGGAAAGAGTAACAAGGAAACTTACATTACCATGTAAAATAGATAGCCAATGGGAATTTGCTGCATGGCTCAAGAAACTGAAACAGGGGCTCTGTATCAACCTAGAGGGGTGGGGTGGGGAGGGAGATGGGAGGAAGGTTCAAAAGGGAGGGGATACATGTATACCTATGGCTGATTCATGTTAAGGTTTGACAGAAAACAACAAAAATCTGTAAAGCAATTATCCTTCAATAAAAAGTAAATTAATTAAATGAGAAAAAGTTGTATTAATAGAAGATTCTTCAAAAAGGAATTTTATGTGTGTTCAAGCTGTGATTGAATGAATTTAATTATAAAAAATAAACTCAATAGTTTACTATTAAAAAAAAAAAAAAAGAATGAGTTGCCATTTCTTTCTTCAAGGGATCCTCCTAACCCAGGGATCGAACCCAGGTCTCCTGCATTGAAGGCAGATTTTTTGCCATCTGAGCCACTGGGAAAGCCCGTATAGAAATGTGAGAGAATACGAGTAGAAAATCATGTCTTCTCCTCCCTCTCCCCTCCCGCCCCCCTCCAACCCTGCTTTCTTCTTCTTCTCTTATTCCCCTCCCCTCCTCCCCCATCTTCTTTTTCTTTTCCTTCATCTACTCCTAATAATTTTAACTTCAAAGACCCCTTGAAAAAGTCTGAGGGGTCCCTAGGGGTTCCTAGAACACACTCTTAAGATTCTCTGTCCTAGTAAATAATCTTTCTCGCCCTCATTTTCCCCATCAGCTCTTGTAGTTGCATAGCATAAAGACTTGCTTCAGTTATCTCAGAAGAGGTGGTTTTCTTTATGGCGACAGGTGACTTGAATCGCCACAAGCTGGATTCTCTCAGGTTCTCTTTCATGAACTACATATGCTCTTCCTCACGACATCTTATCACCTCCATTCTTTCCTCTCTTTTCTCACATTATACTTTCTGTTCCCTCAACTTTTTTAAAAAAGTAATTGTATTTCTTTAGTTTTGGCTGCGCTGGGTCGGCTTTTTCTCTAGTTGCTGTGAGCAGGGTTACTCTCTGGGTCCAGTGTGAGGGCTTCTCATTTCCGTGGCTTCTCTTCTCGTGGACCAGAAGCTCTAGAGCGCTCAGTTCAGTTCAGCTCAGTTCAGTCGCTCAGTCGCGTCCGACTCTTTGCGACCCCATGAATCGCAGCACGCCAGGCCTGCCTGTCCATCACCAACTCCCGGAGGTCACTCAGACTCGCTCCATCGAGTCCGCGATGCCATCCAGCCATCTCATCCTCGGTCGTCCCCTTCTCCTCCTGCCCCAATCCCTCCCAGCATCAGACTCTTTTCCAATGAGTCAACTCTTCGCATGAGGTGGAGCGCTGGGGCCTCAACAGTCGAGGCTCCTCGGCTCTAGAGCACAGGCTCAACAGCTGTGGCGCAGGGGCTTAGTTGCTCCACGAGATGGGAGAACTTCCCGGATCAGGGATCAAACCCGCGTTGCCTGCATTGACAGGCAGGTTTTTTTTAGCCACTGAGCCATCAAGGGAAATCCCCACTCCCTCGACTTTAAACCAGCCCCCTATTCCAGTATCCTTGCCTGGAGAATTCCATGGACAGAGGGGCCTGGCCGGCTACAGTCCACCGGGTTGCAGGGTCGGACATGACAGAGCATGCGCGCACGGCCCGTCATCTTACTAAGCAAGATGTTTTAGCCTATGTTTCTGCGGATAACTGCACATTCCCTTGACGTTTTCAAGCTCAACTTTATAAGGGAAGAACTCAAATTGGTCATATTTTGGTCCCAATCATGGCATATTCATGGGCAACAGTCAGATCAGCTGCCCTTGGGCCAGGTGCCCCCTCAGAGCTCATCAGCTGCGAGTGGTAGAGTGGGCTACCTGGAACACAGCATATTTCTTGTGTTCTTTTTAAGGTGGCTGAAAATTTGCCCTGTTATGATCAAAACTGCACTTTCTTTTGAAACTTTCAAGAATTCTCAATGTTCTTCAGGAGTTCCTCCTGAGACACCAACATACTAGGAAGTGTAGTGGAGCATGGCAGCTACTGAGCACCTGATTGGATTTGGGTCCACTTGTTACCCATGTGACTGTGGGTAAATAATTCAACTTCTTAGTCCCGGAATGTAGAGTGAGGATGATAATGGGACCTACCCGAAGGGTCATCATAGGATTAAGTGGGGGCTCCGATGTAAAGTACTCATCATATACTAAGAACCCAGAAAAGCTGGTGCTCATCACTAACTTTTTTCTTCAACCTTAGACAGATGGAGGGAGTTCTGCCTGAGAGGATGGAGACCAGCCCTTGGACCAGCTCACTAATAACACCTCTTTTTCTTCTGCCTGATTCAGGCCACCTTTTCCTCAATCACCAGATTTGCTTATTTGGAAATAGTACTACCATCAGCCACGTAAGCACTAGAAGCTTAAACAGCTTTTCTGTTTTCTTCTCAGTTCTAACCTTCGCCCCCAGCTTCCACAGCTTCCTTTCTCTTTCTCACTCTCCCACTTTCTTTTCCCTTTCAACATTGTCCCCTTCCTCTGTCTTTCTCTTACTTAGGGTACATGATAAGCTGCTCTAAAAAAAATGATGCCCAAGATCTTGTGGCCTACAAAAGAGCAAAGAGTTTGTTTCCCTTTTTGAACTGGTTCAGAAGCAGTGATCCAAGGAGTCTATTCTCCATCAGGCCATTTGAGGTCCAGATTCCCTCCTTCGTGTGGTCCTTCCGTCTCCTAGGATACAGAGTTCACCTGCATAGTTGAAACTGGGTCACTCCACATCCACACAGTCCAGCCCATAGGAAGCAGGGTAGAGGAAGTGGACGGCAAGACATTTCCTTTTATAAAAACTGTATTCTGAAAGTTGGCATATAGGCCAATTAGATCCAACTCTTTGTGACCCCATGGACTGTAGCCCACCAGGCTCCTGCATCCATGTAATTCTGCAGGCAAGAATACTGGAGTGGGTAGCCATTCCCTTCTCCAAGGGATCCTCCCAACTCAGGGATCAAACTCAGGTCTCCTGCATTGCAGGCAGATTCTTTACCATCTGAACCACCAGGAAAGCCCGAAATTCATAGGAATCTTGGAGGCTATGCGCTCAGCTAAAACCCAAAGAGATCAGAGTGCTACTCTTAATAGGAAGAGGGAAAAGATAGGGACCATTTTTAGTCTTTTCCATGGCCCTTGGTATATCAGTGGAATGCCTAGGACATGGAATTTAAGGTTTTAGCAGCATATTTCCCAAACTTTACAGCAATCGAGAATGCTAACTGTTCTCTCTGCCTGAAACGCTTCCACCATTCTCCTCCTCATCTTTGTCTAATACCCTAGTGTGAGGTTTCTGGACCTGAATTGGAAGCAGTCCTAACACGTTCAGTTCCACGTGGACCCGAGAAGGGAGAAGAGTAGTTGACCTGCTGTGGGTTCCCCACCCAGCTCTCAGCCCTCTTTCAGAGGCTATTTCCAGCTTTCTCTCTTCCCTTTTCAGGGCACATGGCCTCTGATGCCCTGACAGTGAGAGGACCTTCCCGAAAGCCCACTGGCCTGGGAAGGTCAGAGCAGGGCTAGGATAACATCAGTCTTAACAACCAAAACTTCTGGTTGCAAACAAGCACACTGTTTCTATGGACACCAGAAAAGATAAGAGTGTGGATTGGGCGGGAGACTGTGTCCCTGAGGAACTGTGATTACCCTTCAGGAATTCATGGCTGGCAAGAAACTTGATTTAATATACTTAAAAAATTTTTGTTAGGTGAATATTGACATACTTACCCTGTTTGCCTCTGCCCTGTGTATAATCATGTCAAAATCTGCCACTCAATTACTCTGATTCTTCAGCTTACACTCAATGGGAAGCATCATTTTAAGAGGGAAATGGTATTTTAAATGGCCTTTCTTTATGACTCTACTTACGGCAAGCCCCAGGGTGACTCACATGCCTGGGCAACTATAAAGTAATTGTGACATCACGATACTGGGGAGTGACCTCTGCTAGCCCGTGGTCAACACCTATTTTATGGATTCTCAACTATCCCTGTAGCCTTAATCTTTGATCTCAGGCTAGAAAGTTTTTATGTCTTGAAATTAAATGGAAGCCTCAAGTTGAATACCTTATCATTTTTTTTGTATTCCAATTTAATAACACAGACATGTTTTTTTCTCATAATGAGATCGGTACTTATCTGTCTCTTCATTCCAATGAAGTCCATAACACAGGCATTGCAAAAAGAACTTTTAAAATGTTCAATTACTTTTATAATGGCTTACTTTTTACGTGTGAAGCTTATATCAACCATGTAGCCCTAATGGACGAACCTAGAGATTATCATACCAGGTGGAGTAAGTCAGACAGAGAAAGACAAATGTCACATACTATGACTTATATGTGGAATTTAACAAATGATACATGTGAACTCATTAACCAAACAGAAACAGACTCACAGACACAGAAACAAAAACTTACGGTTACTAAAGGGAAAGTGGCAGGGAAGAGGGATAAACTGGGCGTATGGGATTAACAGATACTATTATATATAAAATAGATAAACAACAAGGACCTACTGCATAGCACAGGAAACTACTTCAATATAATGGGAAAGAATCTGAAAAAATGTATATTATTTATTAATACACACACACACATATAGCAGAATTACTTTGCTGTACATCTGAAACTAACACAATATTGTAAATCACCTATACCTCAATTAAGAAAAACACCCACAATGTGATCCTGATGTGGAATTCACTCAGCCATGTCTGACTCTTTGAGACCCCATGGACTGTATCCCACCAGGCTCCTCTCTCCACGGAATTCCCCAGGCAAGAACACTGGAGTGGGTAGCCTTTGCCTTCTCCAAGTTATCTTCCCTACCCAGGGATCAAACCTGGGTCTCCTGCACTGAGTCGCCAGGAACGCCTATGCGATCCTGAAGAACCTGCTAAAGAAGGAGGAAAATTTTACCACCTGCCACAGTGTCTTTGGTTTCCTTCCTCTCCAATTCAATATTTTAATCAAACATTTGAAAGAAGTCTTAAGTGACCTGATTATTAATTTGGAAATAACACAAAGTTGGGAACGATGGTTAATAAGTCAGAATCCACATTCAAAGAGGTGTCAGTAAATGAGATTGGTAGGCATCTCCCATCTTTACCATATAGTTTAACATGGGTAAATGTTTGCCTTTAGTCAGACCAAAACAAAACAAAACAACCCAAACAACTAAATGCATATAAAAAAGCAGTTTTTTTGAAGAAGCTAAACTGATATTAACTGACCAAAAGGCAATACAAAGTCAACTGTGGCTACCATATTGCTGCTAAAAATTCAGTGTTGTCTTAGGCAGCACCAGATGGATAATAGTTCCGTTAATCTTTTTTTTTTTTCAGTTCATTTTGGCTTTAGAGACTTTTTGGAAATTCTGAATATGAATCTGAATCATCTTCAGAGGCACAGTAACAAACTAGAATGTATTCAGAGGAGAGTGTGCGTCAAGAGTTTTGAAAGCAGTCATGTATGAACTGGGAATTGTCTGCTCAAAATAGATGGCTTTGGGGAGACTCGAGAACTATTCTCAGATCCCAAGATTAGCAGAGAACTCAGGGTTGACTTTGGGAGAGGGAACATTATTTGCTCGCCTATAATTTTCCTTTGCCCTAGAGATTTTACTGGAAATAGAAGAATGCTATTATTTTATTATATGTATAAATGTTAAGTAATTTCTAGTGTTGTCTTGTGGAGAGGGCAATGGCAACCCACTCCAGTACTCTTGCTTGGAAACTCCCATGGGCGGAGGAGCCTGGTAGGCTGCAGTCCATGGGGTCGCAGAGTCAAACACAACTGAGCGACTTTATTTTCACTTTTCACTTTCATGCGTTGGAGAAGGAAATGGCAACCCACTCCAGTGTTCTTGCCTGGAGAATCCCAGGGACAGGGGAGCCTGGTGGGCTGCCGTCTGTGGGGCTGCACAGAGTCAACTGAAGTGACTTAGCAGCAGCAGCAGCAGCAATGTTATCTTATGGGCTTCCCTTGTAGCTCAGCTGGTAAAGAATCTGCCTGCAATACAGGAGACCCTGGCTTAATTCTTGGGTCAGGAAGATCCCCTGGAGAAGGGATAGGCTACCCACTCCAATGTTCTTGGGCTTCTCTAGTGGCTTAGATGGTAAAGAACCTGCTTGCAATGTGGGAGACCTGGGTTCGATCTTTGGGTTGGGAAGATCCCCCGGAGAAGGGAATGGCTACCCATTCCAGCATTCTTGCCTGGAGAATCAACCTGGCAGGCCACACAGTCCATGGAGTCTCAAAGAATTGGACACGACTGAGTGACTGAGCACAGCCCACACAGCACAGAGCTATCGTATAGTGCCCTCTTCTTGTTTTCCTAGCTATCTCTTGTAACAAATAATAGCACAATCAACCCCATCTTAAGTCTTCAGAAATAGTTTCATTTACCTAATGAGATCCATCCTTTCTGGATTCAGAATGAAGGTCTAAACACCCTCTAAAATGACTCCATGAATCTGCCCTCTTGTCATCCCCACACCACCTTTCTTCCACTTCTTTTTTTTCTTTTAATTTATTTATTTTTTAGTTAAAAGATGATTACTTTACAGAATTTTGTTGTTTTCTGTCAGACCTCAACATGAATCAGCAACAGGTATATTGACTTGCTAATTCCATCAGAGAGGACACCTCGGTCATTCAGGTTCAAAAGTACAGAGTCACCTCTAACTCACTCTTAGTCCTGAGATGCAACTTGATTTTGTCCTTCATGGAAGGACCTGGCCCAACCCAGGGACACGACCAGAACTTTGTGGTCTCCACTGTACGTGGCAATGGTACATGTGTTATCAAAGGCCCCTGTTAAGTGCAAATTCAAGATTCTGCACGTGAGTGGGAGGCTGGGGGAACTGGAAGGAGCATCTTGGACTCTGCTTCAGGATGGCCAACCCTGAAAACTTCATTCTGGAAAGGGTCTGGTGGATTTAAAGATGACCCTGTTCACAAAGCCACAAGCATACCTCATGATTTGAGTGTAATTCCTAAGAGGTAGGGGGACAGCATGGATTCTCCCTAGAGTCCTTTCCAGTCAGAGGGATGTGACTTGCATCTGGTGAAGCCCCAGCATGGAGAACAGCTGTGGATATGACAGGAAATGGAAGGAGATGAGAATTCAGCATGAAGCAAAATGTCTTTGTTGTTCTCAGCCTCCTGGGTCTCCAGGGCTCAGGGCCAAAATGCTGGAGGCTGGAAAATGCCAGGGGAATGTCTTAGATTTCTTCAGATGGAGACTTAGATAATCAGCTTTTAACATGTATATTGCAAAATGTTTACACTTCCAACTAAGCTTGTGAGTTCAGCCAGGAGCCAGAGATCACCGTGTACTCTGTTAATCCTTCTAAGGGTTAAGGTGAGTTTCCCTGGTGGCTCAGTGGTAAAGAATATGACTCCCAATGCAGGAGATGCAGGTTCAGTCCTTGGGTTGGGAAGATCTCCTGGAGGAAGAAATGGCAACCCACTCCAGTACTCTTGCCTGGGAAATCCCACGGACAGGGAAGCCTGGCAGGCTACAGTGCATGGGGTCACAAGAGTTGGACATGACTGAAGTGACTAAACAACAACAACAAATGGGAAAGGTACACCCCAGGGTACTGAAAAGAGCAGAGGGCTGGCCTCAGGGACCCCAGAGTTGCTCCCTCCCCGTTAATGGTCTACTTTGAGCATCTCAGCCAGGAAGTTATCTTTTCAATAAGTCAGGTGAACTAGGGACCAGCTTTCATACCTCCTTAAGGGCCTGCAAAGAATTCCCAACCACTAAGAACCCTGGCTTCTTATGTACAGATGTGAGAGTTGGATTGTGAAGAAGGCTGAGCACCGAAGAATTGATGCTTTTGAACTGTGGTGTTGGAGAAGACTCTTGAGAGTCCCTTGGACTGCAAGGAGATCCAACCGGTCCATTCTGAAGGAGATCAACCCTGGGATTTCTTTGGAAGGAATGATGCTAAAGCTGAAGCTCCAGTACTCTGGCCACCTGATGTGAAGAGCTGACTCACTGAAAAAGACTCTGATGCTGGGAGGGATTGGGGGCAGGAGGAGAGGGGGACGACCGAGGATGAGACGGCTGGATGGCATCACGGACTCGATGGAGGTGAGTCTGAGTGAACTCCAGGAGATGGTGATGGATAGGGAGGCCTGGCATGCTGCGATTCATGGGGTCACAAAGAGTTGGACATGACTGAGTGACTGAACTAAACTGAACTGAACTGAAGAAGCCTGGCAGGAAGCCCTGGGAGCTGGAGACATGTGTGACCCCATATTCCCAGCACTCCTGCTCCCAACTCGTGGTTCTAGGACATAAGGTCAAAGTTGTGGAGTCTGGGGAATTCTGGGTAACACCGCAAAACACAAGCTGCAGCTCATCCTCCTTATCCTGCCTCAGATTATCTGCTCCCCAAATCTGTGTCGTGGGAACCTTCCCCCGACCAATGTGGGGAATCATCAGGAATGCACCTCCACCTAACCCCGTTCCATCACTACAGGGTGCTTTTCAGGGACTGTCTGTCAGGAAGAGCAGGGAACTCCTAGGATCCCTTGGCCCTGGGGAGTCTGTTTGGAACAGCCAAGCACTTGTTTCTGAAGGTTTTGATGATCTGTCATGGGATGCTCACGAGGTCACATCTTCTTCCTGGGAGTCCTTCCTACAGCTTCTGGTCACAGGACGGGCTATTCATTGGTGAGAAATCCCCCCCCCCCTTTTTTTTCTAAATTAAATGTGTTTATTTTTAATTGAGGGATAATTTCTTTACAATATTGTGTTGATTTCTGCCAAACACCAACATGAATCAGCCACAAGTATATCTATGTCCCCTCCCTCTTGAACCTTCCTCCCACCTCTAGCCCCATCCCACCCCTTTAAGCGGGAAATTCTCAATGAGACCGGAAGTAGTTTTCCCTCTGTTATGTTGCTGGAGTCCTCTTTCTAGCCTGGCTTATGGGCTCTGGCTTTTGCGGAGTTTTGGTTTGTTTGTTTTGGTTTTTTGCTTGTTTGTTTTCTGCCATTTCTACTGCTCAATTAGAAAAAATAATTTAAAAAACACATCTATTAATAGTCTGTTTAGTTTCTAGCAGAGACAGATGTTATTGGTGCCCCATCCATATTTGCACTCTACTGTTTTAAGATTTTTTGAGATGTAATTAACATTTTAAGAAACTGCATGTATTCAGTGTAGGCAGTTTGATGGGTTTGAATATATACATTCACCTGTGAAATTGTCACCACAACCAAGATAATAAACAAACATTTTATCACCACCACACATTTCCTCCTGTAGGGGTCTGACTGGATGAGAACTCCTATGGCAAGAATAATAATAATTATTATTATTATGGATGGTGTGCTTGCCTGGGACAATGAGTTTGCTAAGTCTTTGCTGTGATTATCTTCACAACAATGATGTGAGTCACATGCTATTTATTACTAGCCTCGTTTTTCTGATAACAAAAGCTAAGGCTTAGGTAGAGTAAGGAAACTTTCTGGAGCCATACAGCTACCGAATAACAAAGAGAAAGACCAGGTTATTGTCCTTTTAATTACTGCTCTATAGAAAATGTCCTGTTCTCCTCATCTCCCCTCTGGGACTCAGCTATGAACACACCGGGTGTGATGAAATCTTAAACACAAGTTTCTTGAAATTTTAGAGGGAGAAGAGTATAGTTTTCTCTTAAGCAATTAAAAAAATATCCCTCACCTCATAATTCACTGAAGCAAAGGTAGAATATTCAGCAAAGTAGAAAGAAGGAAGGAAGAAAGAAATGAAGGAAGGAAGGAAGAAAGGAAGAAACAGAAAGAAAGGGAGGAAGAAAGAAAAAGAGTCAACACTATAACATTAATATTTTTTAGCGTTTTATATGTAGCATTTATCTCAGGTATCATGTTGGAAGGATAAAGATTCAAGTAAAAATTTAAAAACTTGAAACTCAAATAGCTTCCCGAAACTGGCTGAGTGTAGCTTGTTAAAAACTGTGCTGGGGGCAAAGGCCAACAGGTTATAAGGGACTAAGATTAGAAAACGTGTGTGAAATAGGAAAAGAGGCTGAGGACTTGGATTTCTGCTGGTTGGGCTGGTCTGGCTCAGAATGGTGGGTAGTAGAATGTGCTGGAAGCACAGGGTGGCCCTGAAATGCAGGGAGAGTCCTGCAGCAGGAATTTGCCTCCAAGTCTCAGAGCCTCAACCCAGAGTCTTTATGGTCAGAATCCTGATTAAGACACCTGGGGAAAAACACTAGGTATTGGCTGTGTTTCTATCAGTGACAGAGGGAATCATAATTTAGAACATTAGGAAGAATGTAGATACAGGGAGAAGAGTTAGAACAGAACGTCTTGGTGATAAGTCACTGGCATTCAGGCTTTCAGCAATTTCATTAGCAGGGTAGTGTAGGAGCAGGTGGAGAAAGGAACCAGAAGGACTGATCATGTTTTTTGTTTGTTTGTTTTTTCACATATATTTTGCTTAGTATCACTTCTCAGGGAGAGGGGAGGACATAAATTAGAATTTTGGGGAATAACAGATACCCAACTGCTCTATGCAGGCTTCCCAGATGTCTCAGAGGTAAATAACTCGCCCTGCCAATGCAGGAGACACCAGTTCAATCCCTGTGTCAGGAAGATCCCCTAGAGTAGGAAATGGCAGCCCACTCCAGTATTCTTGTCTGGAAAATCCCATGGACAGAGGAGCCTGGTGGACCGCAGTCCATGAAGTCAAAAAGAGTTGGACACAACTGACTGAGCGTGCACACACACTATAAAATTGATAGCCAATAATGACCTACTGTGTAGCACGGGGAAATATTCAGTATTTTGTAAAAACCTATAAGTGAAAAGAAACTGAAAAAGGAATATACATGTATAACTGAATCACACTTGAAGCTAACACAATATGGTAAATCTATACTACTTCAAATTCCTTCTCTGAGAAACTCACATCCCAGTGTGCACCACACTAGACAGATAATTTTGGTATCTGTTTATCTTCCATAATTTGAGTTATAAAATTTCCTGTGGAAGATAGAAAAATGTTTCTTAAATTTTCAGAAACATAAATTCATTTGCACCTAAAAACATTCTTTGAGAACTCTTTTGTTTCCATCACTCCAAAAGAAAATTGTGCAATATTCTAAGAAAGCAAACAACTCTGTTTTGACTTCAAAAGATATAATTAAGGATGCAAGACATAGAAACATAAAACAAATCATCATGGGAGGTGTTATAAGTCTTCCAACTGCCAAAAATGTTAGAAATAGGAGACATTCATGCCTCAGGACTCAGAGTCAATGGTTCTCCGGAGTGTGTTTTTTCAAACTGTGGATCTTGACCCCTCAGTGGGTTGTAAATTTGAGTGGATTATGTTCACCATTTAAGCAAATAGAAAACATCAAAGTGCATTGCATATAGGAAGGTTATACACACCATGAGCATATTTTTGCACTGCAAACACACACACAAGTGTACGTAATTGGTTCTATCATAAAATCTATTTCTTCTCATGGATTCAAACAAACAGTTTCAATGATGCTCCATTTGCCAAAGTAATCTGCAACCTAGATCTTTATTACCATTTGTTAAATGCTTAAAAAATTCCAGGACCATTAATAACAATGTGCTAGAAAACTTTTTAGAAAATGACAATGATGCTCTCTTTGTACATTAGTTAGCCAGAAGAATCTTCATGATGATAACGTTCACTGAACACTATTTGTGTGTGTTGTGAATTGTACCAAATATTTTGTTTGGTACAATATCTAATCTACTTCTCATAAAGACCCTATGAGGAGGCTACTATTTTTCTTCCTATTTTTCAGATGACCCAAGAGAAGTTTCCAGAATTACAGTAACTTGCCCCAGTCCCTCAGTCAATAGAACTCAAGCCCATGCCTGTCTGACTCCAAAGACAAAGCCTTGCACTATCATATTGCATTGTTTTTCAAGAACAAATCCCTCACAGAAAGGTTTTCCATGGATTAAACCTTCCTTTGTGGTCTAACTTTTGTAAAATGTTCCCCAGTTAGCACTAGGATGATTCAAGCCCCTTCAGGTCCCCACAGAAAATTGATAGAGGGTGTTTCTACAGCTATGGTTTTGGGTGTGGAGGATGGGAAGCTCTTGGAGGAAGTTGATTTCTGATCTGGCTCTAAGAAACCGGTTCCTCCTCCCCCTACAGACTCTGTCCTAACAGGCCTAAGGGCTTAGATTCTGGGACAGACCTGCCCCCTCCGACTGAAAGGTAGGCATTCTCCTCATTCCTCCCTTCTACCAAGAATGAAGTTTACTCCACAACCAGAAGATAGTGACAAAGCAGACTAGGACTCCTCCATTTGGAACTCCCTGCAGCTAGAATGAATTTCTTTAGGTCAGTCATCAGCAAACCTTCTCAACGAAGGACCAGATATTAAATCCTCTAGATTTTGTGAGTCATGTAATCTCTGCCACATGCTTCAATCTAGCCACTGTAAGTCGGGAGACAGTATAGCAACGCTTAAATGAGTGTGGCCGGATTTGGCCACTGGGCTGTGATTTGCCAACTCCCATTCAAGAGTCTAAATCTGAATCTTCTCTAATGGTCAGTTCAGGAGAAGAAAAGTATAACTTGCATCTTAGTTCTATATTCACCTGGAATCCTTTCTGTTGTGGGTCTACATCCCCCAATTCACGCAGCCTTTTCCCAGCAGTCCTGCACCAAGACCTAGGAATCTGCAGAGGTCGGAGGGTATCTGGTGTTTGTTCCCAAGATCTGCTTGTGTTGGTAGGTTCGTGTGCTGTCACGATGATGTGTGCAAATGTGGGAGGGTCTCCCCACCTGGCTCTAAAGGAAGGACTCCTGTGAGACACTGTGTCTTTCAAGATTCCTGTCTCCTTTACTCAAGAATGAAAAGTTAAAGTGAGAGTCTTTCGTTGTGTCTGATTCTTTGTGACCCCACGGACTATGCAGTCCATGGAATTCTCTAGGCCAGAATACTGCAGTGGGTAGCCTTTCCCTTCTGTGGGGGATCTTCTCAATCCAGGGATTGAACCCAGGTCTCCCGTTTTGCAGGCGGATTCTTTACAACCACAAGGGAAGCCCAAGAATACTGGAGTGGGTAGCCTATCCCTTCTCTGGCAGATCTTCCAAACCCAGGAATTGAACTGGGGTCTCCTGTATTGCAGGTGGATTCTTTACCAACTGAGTTATCAGGGAAGCCCTTACTAAAGAATAATACTTTAGAATAGTCTTCAACAAATGAAGCCAACAACTTCCACAGAGAATTGGCAGCAAAAATGACCCCATGTACCTATGTCATGGGTAATGCCCTTGTTAAATAAGATCTGTCCTGACATGGGGAAACAGTGGAAACAGTGTCAGACTTTATTTTTGGGGCTCCAAAATCACTGCAGATGGTGACTGCAGCCATGAAATTAAAAGACACTTACTCCTTGGAAGAAAAGTTATGACCAACCTAGATAGCATATTGAAAAGCAGAGACATTACTTTGCCAACAAAGGTCCGTCTAGTCAAGGCTATGGTTTTCCCAGTGGTCATGTATGGATGTGAGAGCTGGACTGTAAAGAAGCTGAGCGTCGAAGAATTGATACTTTTGAACTGTGGTGTTGGAGAAGACTCTTGAGAGTCCCTTGGACTGCAAGGAGATCCAACCAGTCCATTCTGAAGGAGATCAACCCTGGGATTTCTTTGGAAGGAATGATGCTAAAGCTGAAACTCCAGTACTTTGGCCACCTCATACGAAGAGGTGACTCATTGGAAAAGACTCTGATGCTGGGAGGGATTAGGGGCAGGAGGAGAAGGGGACGACAGAGGATGAGATGGCTGAATGGCATCACTGACTCGATGGATGTGAGTCTGAGTGAACTCTGGGAGTTGCTGATGGACAGGGAGGCCTGGCGTGCTGCGATTCATGGGATCACAAAGAGTCAGACACGACTGAGCAACTGAACTGAACTGAACTGTCCTGACATAGGAGGTTTCCCTCCACTAAGGAAAGCCTTCCATGCCCAGAGTCCCACTCACACCAGAGAGCTGCTATTGGCATTTTCATTCTCTGTGAGTCTTTGGTTCGCTTTCTAATGAAAAAGAGGATAGCCACCCTATAGTATTGAGTGTGAAAATAAGGGTGCAAAACTATAGGTAATATGACCTAATGGTTTTCTAAAATTATGTATATTTATATTCCTTTTAAGTTTCCTTCCTTCTTTCTTTCCCTCCTTTCTCTCTCTTCTCCCTCTTTTTTCTTTCCTTTGCCACTTTCCTCTTCCCTTCCCTTCCCTTCCATATTTCCTTCCTTCTCTTTCCCTCTCTCTCTCTCTCTTTTTTTTGTACTAGCAATCTCCTACTACTCTCTAAGATGACATATTCTAGGAAGCACAAGGTCTTTCTCCACTTAGAGGACAGGGGTGAGGATATCAGCTTGAAGGAATGAAAGGTGAACTAAGTTGCTCTGTCTAGAAAAGGAAACACAGAGAAGCTGGGAGAATGATCTGGGCATACGGAAGCCAGTGCCAGGGAACATGAACTTGGGCAGAGAGGAAGGCTGAGCTTGAGGTCGGGACAATGATTGTGAGAGCTGTGGGTAATCAAAGTGACAAGCTCCTTCCACCTCTTCTTGGGAATCTTCAGGAACACTTCAGTCTAATGGTTGTGGGACTGTTTATTCTTTGGGTGGATATAGAAGCAAGTTAGTGCAGCGTGAAGACAGATTTTCCCACATGGAAAGTCAGTATGTGCTTTATTCTCTTTCTTTCTCACATATAAACCCGTACTTGTATATACATTATATATGTATTTTTTTTTATATAAATATGCAGTATACAACAAAACCATCAAAATCTTAACAGCTATTAATTGTTCATGGTGGCAGTACCACTATTTTTATTATTCTTTTTTTTTTAAATTTTCTGAACTTTTTATAAGGAGGATGGGACACTTTTATCACAGGGAAAAAAGAAAGCAAATAGCCCTTTATCACTTATTTTCACCTAAATGTTTATATAGAGGGAGAAGAAAGGGAGAAAGACTGAACACTGAGTATTGGAGTAAGGGGGTGCTGGAGAGGAAGCTAGAGAGTTTCTCAAATATTCCCAGATTTCCTTTTTACTGAGGGATGGTTGGATAAGAACATTAGAAAAGCATAAATATAGCACTGCTTTTCTTCTCTGAAATTCCTCAGGGAAAAGGCACGGACGGGGAGCAGGAGTGCTGGTTGATGAGACATTTTCCCACATTCTGGGTCCAGAAGGAGAGAAGAAACGTTTGAAGGTGGGGAAATGGATATTTACAATGTGCTCCTTCTCCATTTTTATTTTACCATATTTGAAATACTGTGATCACATTTTATGTCTCCTCCTACGTATGCTGACTCTAGGTGGCCTAATTCTCTAAACCTTCAAGTAGCATTTTACCGAGGTTTTGTTCCTGGTGCGCCCCCCGCCCCCTTTTTTTTAGGAGTGGTGAAGATGCTCAGGGAGAAGAGAGAGAAAAGCAGAGGGCAGGCAGAGGACCTGGGGCCCTTCATCTAGTCGAGTGAAGGCTTAGAGGTGCTTACTTGAGGGCTGATTGAGGATCAGAGAATAAGACCAAAGCCCTATCCTACAGGAGCCTTAATACCATGTTTCTCATCCCAGCAGCACGTTAGAATCACCTGGGGGTCTACTGAAAAATGCCAGAGCCTCACCCAAGACCACCCAACCAGAATCTCAGGGGGAAGGATCCGAGCAGTAGTATTTTTTAAAATCACATTATTAGAGGTGGCTGTAATACACAGCGAAGATTGAGAACAGTGGTTTGAAAGCCAAGGCCGAGCAGGAAGGCAGATGCACCTCCGCGTGCTAGGAGAGGAATGTATGAGTCCTGGTGGGTCGTGGTGAAACAGGAAGAGATCAAATTTTCCTCTGGAGGTGATGTTGGGCGAAAGAAGAAGAGACGCTTCAGTTCCATTTTAAAGGACAAGAGGAAGTTGGCCAAATAGGACAAAGGGGACAGGGTGGGGTACACGCCATGCAAAGAAATCAGCCAGTGCCAGGGCATGGAGGGATGACATGTGCGGGAGACCCTGGAGCCGCCTAGCGAAGGCTGCTCTCACATACCGCTGACGCCTGGGTGACTTAGCCATCAGGAATGTATTATCTCAAATGTAATGAGCCTGCAGCATGGATTAAGCTAGAGACAGAGGTGGGGAGCCTGGGGGAGTGACTTGTTTTTCTAGCATGTAGGCAATAAAAGAAAACTCTACAAAGGGAGACTTGATAAGGTTAGGGGGCCAAATGATATGGCAGGTGGAAGTCCGAGAGAGGAAGCAGATCCAAAAATAACTCAGAGGTATGACTGGAAGAATCGTAGTGTGTTTAGTTTTAGTTTTTTTCTTTTTAAACAAAAATGGAGAAGTCCATCTTTCAGGGGAGGAGTGAGTTCAGTTTCAGGTTTGATGGGAAGCAGGTGATAGAGGATATTCTTCTGGAAACATCAGAAAGCAGAAGAGATACAGAAATGTGCCTCAAGGGAAGACCTAGGGCTGGAGACCTAAAGGGGAAGCCACCCAAAGAGGGGGATGGTTGAAAGCTTGAGGTCTTCACGGCCCAGAGGCCTCAGCAACAATGAAAAAGTGGACCCAAGTGGGCTCCTTCATTGGGCTCTTCTTGAACATGAATCCTCTCCTTGCCTTCAGTGCACAGGGGCTACTTCTGAAGGCCAGTGATAACTGGCATCTTGGCTTCTCCTGGGCCAGCTAGGACGGCTGTGACCACCCCAGGCCCTGGCTTTCTCAAAGCCTAGGATGGACTGTGTGAAGTGTCTAAACCATTACCAGCTCTGGCAGGTGTGTCGTTCTTGAAGGATTGGAAGTCAGGGCTGCCATCAAAAGCAAGACCCTTTAGGGACTTGGTTGTCTGGTGGCTAAGACTCCTTGATCCCTGGGTTTGATTCCTGATCGGAGAATTAAATTCCGTATGCCACAACTCACATGCCGTAATTAAGACCTGGTGCAGTCAAATAAATATTTTTTTCTTAAAAAGAAAGACCATTTAGTTTACCCTAGATTATACTTCCACATTCTGCTAGGTCTCCAAGAGAAAACCAATATGACCTCTGGAGGGACTAGGGCCCCATGAGTACCATGATTTTGAGTCTTTCTTGGGAGGTTCCAGTAAAAGTTGGCATTGCACTGCTCCTCTGTTTTCCACAAGTGGATCTGACCTAAAGACTGTGCTCCATAATTTAGGCTGTTCGGCCAGGAAAGCTTCTTGAGTGACACATGGGAAAAGTATTGAATTCATCATTGGGAGACCTGAGTTCTAATCCTGCCTCAGTTTCTGAAACATTCAGTTAAGTCACTTAACAGACACCGAAGAGAAAGAAACTCTGAATTTACTTCTTCATCTGTAGAAGGAAAGAAATAGTATAAAGGATTTTGAAAGTTCCTTGAAGCTCCCAAATTCCATCATTTTTATGTCCTAATCAGAGCCCAGATCAAGGGTATTCAATGCCTGCTGTACCTGAAACTGGTCAGTCAATCCCAAATCCATGTATTCGTGAGAACAGAGAGATAAGTAGGTTCCTTTTATGCTTTTTTTTGACTCCTTTGGCCTTGAAACTGGTCCTCTTCCTTGCTGTCTTCTGTCACTTGATGTTTTCTCAGAGAACCATATTCAACAAAAATTGCTAAAAGCAAGCAGTTTTGGCCAGATTGACTTCTCAGCAATTAAACCAAACAGTTGTTCCAAGGATGTATTTGCTCTTTCTCAGCCACTGCGGCACCACAGGCAAACTTCTCCACGGCAAAGGGCCCCGTTTGCCAATCTTTGCAGGTAAAAAGCCGTCTCTCCCTCTGGCAGTGGAGATTTTCGTGTTGTGGCCTGAAAGGAAGGCATTGTCAGTTTTATTATTATTTTTGAATGAAACTGTTTTGAATCATTTGTTTGATGACTCCTCCTCTAGAACTGGGTGGAGTGATGACTAAGTTGGGAGAGGGCCTTACAGGGCAAGCCAGGTCTCTGTAATGAGAGAACATTTTTTTCTTGAACAGCAAATACCTTGCCTGACCAATTCCAGGCAGCCAGGGGCCAGCCATTCCATGTCCCACTGCTCGAGCTTTGGTTCCTGAGATATAAACACGAAGCGAGAATAAGGGCCCTGTGTCTTATGGAGGGACCTCCAGCACAGGGAGGTGGGGTAACGTGCCTGGGACATCTTAGAGTCTTTATAGAAGTTTTAAGAAGATAAGATTGGAGAACAATATGGAGATTCCTTAAAAAACTAGACTAAGACTGCCGTGTGCGTGCTGAGCTGCTCAGTCACATCTGATTCTTCGTGACCCCATTTGCCAGGGTCCAGCCCCCGCAGGATCCAGGGAAACCCGAAGGAGAAACGGCGTCGGCGATTGAGATTGATTTAGAGAGAGAGATAGTTAAGAATGTTGTAGATAAGAAAATAGAGGAGAGAAGAAAAGAGGCTGATGTTCCTTGGTTTATACAGAAAGTCAATAAAGTCTCAAGACGAGAGACTTGCACCGTCTACGAGAGGCCGCAGGTGCCCTCCCAGCCTCCCGAGGGAGTGCCCGTTCAGGTCTTAGAAACCCAGGCAAATAAGTAGACACGGCGGACTTCTGTACTCCAGATGGGAACTAGCCTGAAAGACAGAGTAAGAAGAAGAAAATGATTGACACGAGGAGACCAAGCTGGTTTGATCAGCGAGGCCCATAACTTTATTTTTAAATGGGACTTATATACCTTTTTTGCACATAGAGAGAAATGAAAGATGCAAGGTCATACAGAGTCAGCCCAACATTCCAGCAGTGTTGCCCTTATCGAAACCATGATTTTTTTGCATACCTTTCTCACAAAAGATGTTGTGTATAGTATCTTTTGGCCTTGGAGGCCTGTGAACATTTTATGACCCTCTTTTGATAAAGGCTGTTTAACTAGAAAACTTATTTTCCCTAAAAGTGTTTTTTTTTATATTTTTAATCTATGTCAGCCTCAGAAAAATGCCAAACAGAGTTACGTTTTCACAGAGCAAAGGTGCAGTGAGTTACAAAAAGGAACCAATTAGCTCAACAGTCTGATATGGTTAAATTTAAGGCTACACTTGTTTTTCTAGCATTCTCACTATGTTAACTAATGCATTTCCAGGTGCACAGTGGATAAGAGATATGGGAACTTAGCAACAAGTATTGGCCCAATAATGAAATCCTACATCAGCACTAGCACTACTCTAATAACTTTTAACTCTTTCAAAGGCTCTATATTTTAGGCTTTCTATGCTTCTCACAGTAGGGAGGCTGTAAATAATTGTATGCATAGCTGAAAGAGTCTGGATATATCTGCCAAGCAAGCTAGAATGCTAATAGAGGGGGTTTGGTATGAAATATTCCTCTCATGTCCAGGAGACTTATTAGCTATAGCCCTAAGCTGATTTTCTCCAGAGAAAGGTGGTCAGGGTCAGCCCCCTGTTAATGTCAGAGGAGTTGGGGAAAGTCATGGAACAGTAAAACAGACAGATTCAGGTTTTGGGGTAGACGCTCGAGAAAGCCTAGGGAGCCCCTTGAGTTCTGAAGCCTTGCTTAACAGTTCTCTTCCACATGACCTTTGTCATGAGTGGGATCTCCCATGGCGGCTCCCGGCACCCATTGACCTGCCAGACTTCTCTGTCCATGGGATTTCCCAGGCAAGAATACTGGAGTGGGTTGCCATTCTCTTCTCCAGGGGATCTTCCCAACCCAGGGATCCAACCCAGGTCTCCTGCATTGCAGGCAGATTCTTTATGGCCTGAACCACCAGGGAAGCATATACCCTGGGCATATCCTCTGGGAAAACCATAATTGAAAGACTCATGTACCTCAGTGTTCATAGCAGCACTGTTTACAATAGCTAGGACACGTAAGCAGCCTAGATGTCTACCAACAAATGAATGGATAAAGAAAATGTGGTATGTATATACAATGGAATATTACTCGACCAAAAAAGGAATGAATTTGAGTCTTCTATTAAGATGATGAATTAGAGCCTGTTATACAGAGTGAAGTAAGTCAGAAAGAGAAAAGAAAATACAGTACATTAACACATATATGTGGACTTTAGGTAAATGGTATGATGAACCTATTTGCAGGGAAGGAATGGAGACACAGATAAAGAGAACAAACTTGTGGACGTAGTAGGGGAAAGAAAGAGTGGGGCAAATGGAGAAAGTAGCATCAACCTATATACACTACCATGTGTGAAACAGACAGCTGGTGAGAAGTTGCTACATAACACAGGAAGTCCAGCCTGGCACACTGTGATGATGACCTAGAGGGTGGGATTGCAGGAGGGGAGGGAGGTCCAAGAGGAACGTGATATATGTATAATTATGGCTGATTTGCACTGTTGTACAGCAGGAACCAACGCAACACTGTAAAGCAATTTTCTTCCAATTAAGAAATAAAATTTAAAAAATGAAATTCTAATACTTGAAATTAAAAAAAATAAGAGAACCTCATGGGCCCAAACTGAGTCCAAGATGCCATGCTTCTTCATATACAAATATATGCATTTGGTATCTTAGAGTAGATGCTAGTTACTCTGCTAAGCCTCGTTTTCAGCATGGTTTTCCTCCTAACATTTCATATATCTTCACTGTATAAGGCAAAGAAGTGTCTCAGATGCTGCTAAGAGGCTGGTACTGGGATAACTGAGCCAGGGTGTTTTAGGATACAAGTCCTTCCAAGGACCAGAAATAAGACTACATATTTTTTGGCCGTATCTCAAGGCATGTGGGATCTTATAGTTCCCCGTCCAGGGACTGAAGCTGCACCCCCTGAACTGGAAGGTGGAGACTTAACCACTAGACCACCGGGAAAGCCCCAGTACTATTACATTTGAAAATCCCTGAATCCCATTTCTCCTAGACAGTAGGAGGTTTTCTTTCTCTGTAACACTCCAACAAAAACCAAGCTGTGAAAGAGACTGAGCCCAGTTGTAAACCTACGGATGACATACCATAAGCATGCATAAAGTTGTGAGTGCAAGGAGCATGGGGAGGAATTCTTCTGAATTCTGAGGTTATAAGGAAACTGGAGAAGCTTTAGTGTCCATCCCCGTCCCCAGGCAGCAGTACATGTAAATGAAGTAGGTCTTGTTAATTGTAGAGATTACAAGGCCTGGCAGTTCTATAAACCCTTTCAGAAGGGCAACCCAAGAAACTTTCATGCTGCTGCTGCTGCTGCTAAGTTACTTCAGTCGTGCCCGACTCTGTGCAACCCAACAGACGGTAGCCTACCAGGCTCCTCTGTCCCTGGGATTCTCCAGGCAAGAATACTGGAGTGAGTTGCCATTTCCTTCCCTAATGCATGCATGCATGCTAAGTCGCTTCAGTCATGTCCAACTCTGTGCGACCCTATGGGCAGCAGCCTACCAGGCTCCTCTGTCCACGGGATTCTCCAGGCAAGAACACTGGAGTGGGTTGCCATTTCCTTCTCTGAAGAAACCTTCATAGTCACTTTTTTTCTTTATCCACTTGAAGTTTCTCTCTAACTGGAGCTGCATAGTCTCCAAAAAGTAACAAATATTAAAAAAAAGTAGAAGGGGACAACAGAGGATGAGGTGGTTGGATGGCATCACCGACTCAATGGACACGGGTTTGGGTGGACTCCGGGAGTTGGTGATGGACAGGGAGGCTTGGTGTGCTGCAGTTCATGGGGTCGCAAAGAGTCGGACACGACTGGGTGACTGAACTGAACTGAATCATTCACCAGACTCATTTTCTAAGTTGGACAGTACACACTTCATCTTTTCTTCAAACCTTTAAAAACTGTTTTTAGATATCTGATGAATTATCAGGTTATTGATTCCTAGAATTTTCTCTTTTCACAATATTTCTTAAATAGGGAAAAGCCTCCTCAGGTTAATTCCTGCATAACTCGGGGAAGAAACATACATTTGTATAAAATCCCTGAGTGACCCTTCATCTACCCAGAGAGCTCTTTTTGGCAACTTGGCTTAAGCGTTTTGACAACAGCAAAACATAATCAGGAGTGGAGAAGACAGAAAGACTATAAAGAATAGACAATAGACCAAGCCAGGGCATCAAGCTGAGGCCAGTTCTAAACGATCAAGCAGCTGTATATATCTTCTTGGCTCCTGGGCAGTCAATGGTTTAAAATACCTTAAAAGCACTCATTGATTTTCATAATGATGACCATGGATCGTTTAGAGTGTACGCTACAAAAGGGATCAGCAGTAGAGTCCATGTGAAGAGTTGGAGAAGTTTATCTTTTCCTCTAGAATGTTTTCCAACCAAATTTATTCCAGTAAAGTTAATCTTGGCACAAAAAGAGGTCAATTAGCTAGAGAAGTTACTGATGTACATTGTCAGAAAAATGGAAGCCAAAAGATTTTTCTGTTAGCCACTCAAAAAGATAACAAAAGTAAGGAGCAAAGAGAAAAAGAAAAAAAAAAAGATGCATGCATCCTCTTAGGCAATTAGCCATGATCCTAATCCCGAGGACCATGTAGGTTCAATTGGTCTGGGGGTAGGAAAGATCTGTCTGAGTATGGGTTATTATTTTGCCTAGAAATTTGTTTTGAACACTCCATTTGAAAATGCATAACAACCTTTGCATCAAAGGTGGCACCATGAGTACCCTGAATAAATTGGGCTTTCAGTTCACAAATACCTCTCCGTGGCCTCGATTGATGTCTATAGCAACCTCCTGGCTTTTAGCATAAGTCACCCAGTGCACATCAGGCTTCAAAGGACAGATGGGGGGAATGAAAGGAAACCCATGAACTTGGTATTAAATGTATATTCAGCAACTCATTCAGCTTTGATGATGAATTCATCTTTATCTGGATCATTTTTTTTGTTTAATCCAATATGGTGCTTAATTCTTATCCTCTTCAAGGTCACAAACATGAACATATCTAAGCCCTACAAAGTTCTGTGAATGTTCTTAATAAAGTATCCATTCAATGATCACTTAACAAATACTTATTAAGTGCTAACTCTGTGTCAGGCAATGCTCTAAACATGAAAAAGATTGGCCAAAATTCTTACCCTGATGAAGATCAGGGACAGAGGACATACGTAGTTTCTGTTTGTGCTGTATTTTTTGTTTATCACCAAAATGAAATCGAAGAGAGTGAACTGGGAGGTGAGAACAAAAAACACTGATGACGAAAGAGGGCCCAGCTGTCCCAAAGCTCTCAGAGTGAGCCCTTCCCAGATCTGACCATGCCCCAGAATCAGCAAGGGAGCTGTTAGAAACACAGTGAGTGTGTGAGAGAGAAAGAGAGAGCCAGAGAGAGAGCCAGAGAGGGGAATATTTTTATATATGTACACATTTTATTAAAATATAATTTATAGATTTAGAGGCAAAAAAAGGAGGGACAGGTTGCAAAACCTCACTCGAGATGGCTATGAGTTCTCCAGTTGTGAGGTCCAGGAATCCATCTTTTCAAAAATCTCCCTAAGCGATTCTGATATGTCTGGCCCAGAGTGGTTCCCGAACTTATGTTTAGAAATCACTGAGCAAGATGTTCTCTTGATGTTTGTATCTGTCAGCCTTCCAGCAGGAAACAAAAGGCACATTCAGTGGGATAAACTAGGAGAAGTTTACAAGTTTACATTTGATTTACAAGTGTGTGGTCAGGCTGTTGGGAAGCCCCTGAAGAATGGTTGGTCCCAGGGCACAGCTGTTAGCATCTCTAAGCCTGAAGGAGAGAGAGAGTTGGGTCCCCCCAACTGGAGGCAGACTGAGGTGGGTGGTGAGAGCCTTCAGAGAAGGGCTATATGATCTTCACTTAAGAAAAGCAATCAGTTGGTTCAAACCAACTGGAATCCAGAGGGGCAGGAAGTCTGCTGATAGAGACCACCTAGCCAGCCTCTGAGAGTGCAAAGAGGGATAGAGGAGAGGGTGGAGGGTGTGATTGGAAGGTCAGATGAAAATATTCAGCCCAAGGCTTTTTTCAGCTGTGGAAACACATGGAAATATTGGGTTGGTCAAAAATTTCATTCGGGTTTGTCCACAAGATATTATGGAAAAACCAAAAACAACACCTTTTTTAACCAGTCTAATAAAACGTTCACTGTTGTTGTTCAGTTACTGTCGTGCTCAACTCTTTCAGACGCCATGGACCTTAGCCCACCAGGCTCCTCCGTCCATGGGATTTCTCAGGCAAAGATCTTGGAGTGGATTGTCATTTCTTCTTCCAGGGGCTCTTCCCGGACCAGAGATTGAACCTTTATCTCCTGTATTGGCAGGTGGATTCTTTACCACTGAGTGATTGGGGAAACCCATACTATAATGGTAGTCCAATCAGTCTAAAGCTATATTCTCGATATTTCATGGCACAATTGTTTTCATGAGCAGTCTACCTCTTAACCTCTTATTAACTCTACTTGGTACCTTAGAGACAATAAAATACCATGTTTTTGTTCTTGCTTTTTCAGTAACAGGTAATATTTATAGAGTAATCATTATGTTCTATATACTGTGTTAATTTTAAAAAAATTTATAGACCAGCAATTCAAAGTAGGGATTGTTGTTTTACTGAAAAGGAAATTAATGCACAGAGAGGTTAAGACATTTACCATGGGCCACCCAGTGTGTAAGTGTAAAGACATGATTTGAGGTCACATCTGTCTTATATTAATGCCCATGCTGTGAAAATCTAGACTGTTTTGTGAAGTTTCTCCAGGAAAATGGAAATGCCCATTGTTCTTAGCAACTTGGTAGGCTATGTTCTGGGCAATTTTGTCAAGAACAAGAAACCGCAATTCCTTGTTATTGAATATAGTCCCAATACTCATTCATTACTTATCTAATATTTGAGTTTGTTGAATATTATATATCTCTCCATTCATACTCAGGAAGCAACTTGGAACTTGTAGACTGACTATGACTTCACACGTTTATAAATCATAGGCTTAAGTACAAGGTTGTATGTTTTCTCTGTACTCTGTTGGGACTTCTGTGTTCAGACCAGAACTAGGATGACCCACTGTTCTGATGTCTCCTGGGCTGAGGTGTTTCCAGCATGTGGAAATTTCTAAAACCAGGACAATGCCAGACATACCAGATTAGATTGGTTGGTAAATGCCAAGCTTTTTTTTGTTTTTTTTTAATAGTTGATTTATAATGTGTTAATTTCTGCTGTACAACAAAGTTATTCAGTTACGCATATATATATTCTTTTTCATATTCTTTTCTATTATCGTCTATCATTGGATATTGAATATTGTTTCCTGTGCTATACAGTAGGACCTTGCTGTTTATCCATCTACTAACAGTTTGCATCCACTAATCCAAAACTCCCAATGCTTCCTTCTCCCACCCTCAATGAGAAGCTTTTTAAAAGACAGCTTCAGCTCTGTAATGAGATCCTCAATAAATTCTTAAAACACATTAAAAACATTTAAGTCTAATTATCTTCACATTTCCCCCCTGTTTTGTTTCTGGTGGATCTACACCTTCAGTATTTTAAGTCTAGATTTGGCTCTTCCTTAAGACAAATAAGCCGAGGCACAGAGGTTACTTGACAGGACGGGAACAGGGAACTCAAAGAAGGTTCAGCCTGGATGAGTCATCCTGGCAGCGAACATGACAAGTGGGGAAGGATGTGGGTCATCTTCAATCTAGCCTAGATCCCCGTCTCTTTCAGTTCTGTCCTAGACATGTGATCCTTGGCTCCAAAAGCTCAGAGCTTATTGCACGATGCCATGACTGCTTGTTTACTGCTTGCCTCCTTTGATGGACCAAAATTTCACTGAGGTTAAGGGCTCAGGAGTCTCAGGACTTAGAACCGAGCCTGCTTCATGGCAACAGCTTGGTGACCCGTTGGGGGGCATCTGGAGTTCTAAGGAAGTGTATTTACTCAAAATTTGCTTCTGAACTTCCTCTGTTCATCATGAAACTTGGCTTTGGTATCATCCTTGAGACATACAAGGCACCTGAAGTCAAGGATGGGAAACAGGGAGCCTCAAGTTATAGGAGAATTTCCTGCTAAGTAAGCTTCCAGTCTCATTCCCTAAAGACTGACTTGTCTTGGGGACTCTGCCGACTCCCCCCAACTTCACAGTAGTCAGGGTACAAAAAATGAAGATGATAAGAACCTGCTGTATAGTACAAGGAACTTTACTCAATACTCTGTAATGGCCTATATGGGAATAGAATCTAAAAAAACTAGAGTGAATATATGTGTAACTGATTCACTTGGCTGTGCACCTGAAACTAACAGAGCACTGCAAATTGACTATACTTCAATAAAATTTTTAAAAATATTATTAAAAACAAGCAAACAAATCCGCAGGCCACCCCAGGGCCTCTAAGATGGTTGGCTTTCTAATGCACACACAGCCTTCACTCTTCCTTGTTGTTTGAGGGATGCCAGACAAATGAAAATTTGTCTCCTTATTTTTTAAGGAGACAGAGGTCAGGTTCAAGTTAGAGACTGATGCTTCTGTTGGAAAACTTAGGAATTACCCATCTTGTATGATATCATTAAAGTAGAGAGAAGGATGGTATCAAAGGAACTAGTATTTACGAAGCACTTACTCTGTGCCAGGCATAGAGTTAGCTTTTTATGTGTCCAGATGAATTTATTCCATGCCAAATTGGCTTAAACAATAAAGAATCAGCCCACAACACGGGAGGCCTGGTTTTAATCCCTGGGTTGGAAATATCCCCTGGAGAAGGGAATGGCACCCCATTCCAGTACTCTTGCCTGGAGAATTCCATGGACAAAGGAGCCTGGTGGGCTACAGTCCATGGGATCGCAAAGAGTTGGACACAACTGAAGTAACTAACATTTTCAGTTTCAAAACAATGAGATGATCATTTGCATTTACAGGTAAGGGTGGTTGTGGTTGCCTGACGTCTCCAAAGTCATAGAGTTGCTGAGGCACAGGAGGGGTCTGAAACCACTGCCACTAAACTCTAAAACCTCCATCCTCGTTTACTAACAGTCCTGAAGCATCACTGCTGCCTCCTGGTGGCCCCAAAACACCCTGGACTGGCTCTTGGCCCAACAACTTTCTTCCAGTTTCTGATGTTGTTACTCATCGTGACTAGGAAATGTTGGGTTCTTTGCAGAGAAAACCCGCGAGACACCTGGACCTAACTCTGAGGAGGTAAATGACCCTAAAAGACAGACATCAAACTATGACGTTGTGATTTCCTTCTATTATTTGGGGGAAGACAGGTAAGTGCTAATAAAACCTCTGTTTCAATCTCACCAATATCAGTTATTCACAGAGAATTAACCACTGCTGGGGCTCTTCCTTTCCTGTAGGAAGCACAGCTGGAGCTCTACAGAACCTTGCCTCTGTGTTGGGCTTTAGTCCTTTGAATATCAGTGCCCTCTGGAGGTTGAACTCAGAGAAGCAAAGGTGAGAGGGAAGCACCCTTGGAGTTTTCTGCCCCTGCTCCTCCTTATCGAAGTCCCTGCCTCCAAGTGCAAAGGCTGGGGGACTTTGAAGGAATGTCTTTCCTAGTGTGACCCTCAAGTGTGATACCAAGGAACCACTGGGCTAGTAGGAACCACTGGGCTAGTAGGAAATCACTTGGTTCCTCAGATCCATGTCCAAGGTTCTGGTTTGTCTCCCATGATGGATCTTCCTGCATGGTCTATCCTGTTTACCTGTCTCAAGGTAAAGGGTTTCCAGCAACACCTTTCACCAAGAAGGAGGGATTCCCAGTGAGAAGACAGTATCACTATACACACAGTGTGTCCACATAAAGGGTCACTGTCTGTGTTTTCTTTGTTAAGATATAAGCAGGCCCAGAGAGCAGATGTAGATTCTCTCTGTGGCTCTGTTCCTGCCTGGCAGTCCTAAGGCTGTGATGGTAGGAGCTGGAAAGAAACCAGCCTAATGTTTGTTAAGCACCTACTGTGTGCTGGCCCCTTCTTTAACTTGCTGATTTTCTTAAGACTATCCTTTCCTTTGGTTCTTCTTCTTCTTCTTCTTCTTTTAAATTTTCTGACCACACCATGTGACATGTGGGATCTTTTAGTCTCCTGAGCAAGGATCCAACCCACACCCCCTGCACTGGAAGCTCAGAATTTTAACCAATGGACCACCAGAGAAGTCTTTCCTTTAGTTCTTTTAAACCCCTAGGTTGAGTTTATTTTTAAATGATAGACTTGTCCTTTAGCTAGGATGCCCATAGTAGGGCTGCTTAGATGAAAACCAGCAGCAAGAAAATAAGGCGATACTACAGTCCCAACAGGGTGAGCCTGGTGAATCTCATGCCTGTGGTTAGGACTGACGAGGAGGAGAGGGATTTCTAGACTCTAAGCTTCCTCTTTTTACCCCAGAAAGTGTGATTTGGGAAGTTAAGGCCTAAGAAGCCTTTGCTATAGTCTGTATTTGATTTATTTGGATAGCTGGGCTTGGACTGTGTTCCTAAGTGTGAGTAACCATCTCATAGTAATGATTCTGTGTCTTTCTGTTGTGGCCAAGGCCTTGACTTGGTAATGCACCCACATCCTCTCAACCCATATCACTGCTGAGCTCACTGGTTCAATTTGCATCCATCCTCAGGCACCTGTGTCCACCACCAGCTGTCTTTCTTTGGAGGTAGGAACCCACTCTGGCCACATGCAAAGCAAGCCAGAAATGCCAGGGAATTGATGTCTATCTCATCAGTAGCCTTCAACCTTTAATTGTAGGAAATTCAATATATCATCTACAGAACATAAGGATAATGTGAACCCTATAATGTAAGATAATGCTCAGAGGTGATGCCCAGAAGATTTTCCCTTTAGAATGCCCACAAGTCTCTTAAAGGCAAAGACTAGGACTTTATTAGGATTCTAAAACCCAGTGCCAATTTCAGTCAATGTGTGAGTGCTCCATTGCTCAGTCTTGTCTGACTCTCTGTGACTCCACGTACTGTAGCCCACTGGGCTCTTCTGTCCATAGCATTTTCCAGGCAAGGATACTGGAGTAGGGTGCCATTTCCTTCTCCAGAGGGTCTTCCCAGCCCCAGGACTGAACTCACATCTCTTGTGTCTCCTGCATTGGCAGGTGGGTTCTTTATCATTAGTGAAGTTGCTCAGTCGTGTCCAACTCTTTGCAACCCTACGGACTGTAGCCTACCAAGCTCCTCTGTCCATGGGGTTTTTCAGGCAATAGTACTGGAGTGGATTGCCATTTCCTTCTCCAGGGGATCGAACCTGGGTCTCTTGCATTGTAGACAGACGCTTTACCATCTGAGCCACAGTCAATAATTCTCTAAAAATCACTGGTGTGGTGCTGGGCAAGATGGGATAGCATTTATCTGAATTTAGTGCTCAATCTAAAGAGATTTCAGTCTGGTGGGTTTAGCAGACTGTAGTCTTTTCCATTCAATCCTAGTACTTTAGAATAACTTTTGTATTAGTTACCTCTTGCTGTGTAACAGATTGCCCCAAACTCAATAGCTCAAAACGAGAATCATGTATTATCTCTTACAGTGAGTGTGGATCAGGAATTCAGGATTGGCTTCTCTGGGTCTCTCATCACAAGGTTGCAGGGCTATAGTCACTGGAAGTCTCCACAGGGGGTGAGGACCCACGTCCAAGTTTCCTTACTCACTTGCCTGGCTATGAGTGGAATGCTCTAGCTGCTTTTCACGTGAGCCTCGCTGCAGAGCTGCCTGAGTATCTCCATGGCATGGTGGCTTAGGGGGCCATCCAAGGAGTCAAGCTGTTTTGCCTTTTCTGACCTAGTGTTAGTCGCTCAGTCATGTCCAGCTCTTTACAATTCCACAGACCATAGCCCACCCAGGCTTCTCTGTCCAAGGGATTCTCTAGGCAAGAATACTCGAGTGGATTGACATTCCCTTCTCTAGCGGATCTTCCTGACCCAGGGATCGAACCCAGGTCTCCTGCATTGCAGGCAGATTCTTTACCTTTTGAGCTACAGGGAAGACCTTTTTCTGAGCTGGCCTCTGAAATTACATACTGTCGTGTCTACTTTATCTCATTGGTCACACAAGTCAGTCCTGGTTCACTGTGGAGGAGGCCACACAGGGAGTGACTAGCAGGTGGTGGTCATCTAGGAGGCTGGTTACTGTGGGTTTCTACAGAAAAGTTCATCCATCCCCTGTAGGAGTTTATGGGAGAAATGCATAGAAAAACAATAGTTTCAAATTACATTGGGAAGCACCTATTGATGGGACAAGCAGAAACGTTTAAAATGTTCTTATTTGGTAATTGCCCATAATGCTCTCTGTGGGTAATGGTCTGTAACCTTTTTGTCAAACATTCTCCAACCCACAGGAAAGCTTTGCTTTGATATTGAGGTGGAAACTCCTTACAAATGTGTAAATCAAGTCACACTTGAGCACCACATTTGAGAGCTCTGCTTTTGATGTGGAAGAGTCAGCTCTCAGATGACTGGTTTTCTTCTAAAACCTAAAATCCCCCAACTTCTCAGAGATGTAAGTCAGAACCTTAATCCCCAGAGTCAGGTCAGGCCACAGTGCGGGTATGGCTACATGCCGGTGTTCTCTGATCCGGGATAAGACTACACAGTGGAGCCCTTTGCTGTGCTCCAGGCAGAGGGCGTCCCTTGGCCTGATGCTTTGAGGCTCGTTTCCTGACCGGGAAGGTTTTACCACCTGGAGGACAGATCGCTCCAAAACAAACAGGCCTCCCCGCCTCCCAGCTTTGAGCTCTGTGCTGAGCCCTGAACTTCAGGCAAAATAAATGAACTGTGGACTTGTCATCGGTAGCAGTAAATACCAGTGCTCCAAAGAAGTTTTTACATTTTTTTAGGTCCTTGCTACCAGAGGTCAAGTTCCCACTGCAGCAATGGCAGTGGGGTCGGGGGAAAGCAAATCTGAGGAGATGGCATTGAAAGAAACCAGGAAAAAGGAAATGGAAGCAATTGACATGCTGAACTTTATTTCTCAGCCATGGACATAGCCCAGGAACCCCACTCTTATCTTATGGGAAGTAGCCCTTTTAGCCATTCCAAAAAAATGAAATAAAATTACAGTGCTATGGTATGTTCAAAAATACCAGTGCTATACACAGGGAACCCCGCTCAATGTTATGTGGCCGCCTGGATGGGAAGAGAGTTTGGGGGAGAATGGATTCATATATACATATGGCTGAGTCCATTTGCTGTCCACCTGAAATAATCACAGCATTGTTAATTGGCTATGCTGCTGGTGCTGCTAAGTCGTTTTCAGTCGTGTCAGACTCTTTGTGATTCAATGACTGCAGCCTGCTAGGCTCCTCTGTCCATGGGATTCTCCAGGCAAGAATACTGGAGTAGGTAGCCATTCCCTCCTCTGAGTTCAGTTCAGTTTAATTGCTCAGTTGTGTCCGACTGTTTGCAACCCAATGGACTGTACCATGTCAGGCCTCCCTGTCCATCACCAGCTCTTGGAGTTTACTCAAACTCGTGTCCATCGAGTCGGTGATGCCATCCAACCATCTCATCCTCTGTTGTCCCCTTCTTCTCCCGCCTTCAATCTTTCCCATCATCAGGGTCTCCTCAAATGAGTCAGTTCTTCGCATCAGGTGGACAAAGTATTGGAGTTTCAACTTCAACATCAGTCTTCCCAATGAATATTCAGGACTGATTTCCTTTAGGATGGACTGGTTGGATCTCCTTGCAGTCCAAGGGACTCAAGAGTCTTCTCCAACACCGCAGTTCAAAAGCATCAATTCTTCAGTGCTCAGCTTTCTTTATAGTCCAACTCTCACATCCATATATGACTACTGGAAAAACCATAGCCTGACTAGACAGACCTTTGTTGGCAAAGTAATGTCTCTGTTTTTTAATATACTGTCTAGGTTGGTCATAACTTTTCTTCCAAGGAGTAAGCACCCTTTACTTCCCTCCTCTAATGGAGTATTTTACATTTTTTTTATATTTTAAAGTTGCTCAGTCGTGTCCAACTCTTTGCAACCCCATGGACTATACAGTCCATGGAATCCTCCAGGCCAGAATACTGGAGTGGGTAGCCTCTCCCTTCTCCAGGGGATCTTCCCAATCCAGGGATCGAACTCAGGTCTCCTGCATTACAAGGGGATTCTTTACCAACTGAGCTATCAGGAAAGCCCAAAATCTGACACTTGTAATTTGTTTCCTCTTGCCCCTTAAGAGAGACATAAAAATGTCTGACACTTGCAGCCTCCATTTGGAGACCTCTAACCTTCCTGTCTGTTAACCCTCTCATTCCCCGCTTTTCTTTTAGGAGAATTATGCTGCCTAGGGAAAGGGGCTTCATTTTCATTCCATAACTGCTTCTGAGCTGATAAGGGGCATTGTCCCTAAATTTGTGAAGCAACATATTCTCCTAATCCTCATATTGAGGGTCTCTGATCCAGGGGCCTCAAGTAGTAGTTGGAGGAAGCTGCCGCAGTGGCAGGAGGTTGAGCAACCATTTGTGACTTAAAAGCCTTCATGTGGCTAGAAACAAATCCAGTTACACAGTTACAGATGCAGGGAGCAAACAGCAAAAACAGAACAATCAGCAAAGTTAAAAGTCACATTATGTCCACAGTTAAGGTACAAAGTGTTGCACCAGCCCATTTTAGGATTGTTAGATGTCATCGGCTATACTCACTTGGCTATACTCCAACATAAAATTAAAAGTAAAAAGAAAAAAATCATACACCAGTAAAAAAAAATAGCAATGCTATGGTATGTTTGCTTCATGATATAATATGTTAAGATACATTCTCTTTGAGCTTTCTCACAATAACTGTTTGAGGTTGGTGTTATTTGCCTCTAGCCATTCTAATGAAAATGGCGAAACCTCCCCTCTTTATCCTGCTTTATTTTCTCCATAGAGCTTATTACTCTCTGGCATTATATCCCACATCTTTATATTTGTTTACTTTCCTATTATCTAGTTACTCGTCTTAACAGGTAAGGTCCATCAAAACAGGGAATGGGTTTGTTTTACTCTTTGCCACATTCCCAGAGCCTGAATGCTCCGTACACAATTATTGGCAAATAACTTTTGCACTGAGTTAGCTATGAGAGATTAAGTAACTTCCTACAGGCCTTCGGAGTCTAAATTTGATGCCCCTTTCATGCCTATGTTTTCTGTATCAAGAATCCAAGGAAAGTGAGGCCACAGAGTTGCAAAGCTGCAGAATGAAAGTTCTCACATCACAGCCCAGGGCTTCTGGAGTTTATTCAGCCTTGTTCTTGATGCAACAGGCAAGCACAAGGTTTTGCCCCAGGATATAAGATTGATGCTTAGGCTAGTAAACATTCTCCTGTGCTCTCCAGCGTGGTTCACTGGCCTCCTGGTTACTGGGCCTGAAAATGCGCTTTGGGTGAAACTCAGCACGATTACCTCCCATCCCCATGCCCGTTCCACCCTTATTATCAAAATGGCCCATAAGAAAATGGCTTGAACATAGTTACACATGGCTACTCAGATGTATATATGTAAATTTCTACATGGGAAGAGCTTATGTCCAAAGCTCTGAGCAAAACGTCTGAATCAGTACTAGGGTGAAGCCCCATGGAAGTTCAGAGGAGATTTTGTCATGATTATGTATTTTTAGGGTCATTGGACAATTCCTTTTCCATCTTCCATTTGAAATAGGTTTTCTTCTTTGCTTGCCACCTGGCCTTCCTCTCTGCTTTTCTGCCTTTATCTCTCCCGAGAGGTGAAAGAGGCTGTCAGGTTTGAACATGCCCAGTAAATGACCGAGGAGCTTTGGTTGCCAAGCTGGGGAAGCCACAGCAACCACTCCCTTATGGCCGTGTGGTTGGAGAGCCAAGAACAACCAAAATACATCAGCTGGGAGTCGACCCTCACAAGCAAACACATTGGTCCAGCTTCCATCACTGAAACAGCTTGTTGGAGGAGTCTGGTTCTACTGAGCAGAACCACATGTTTATACCCAATGACTCAGTTCAGTGTGTTCCCCCTGAAAATAGGATTGGAGCCCATGAGCCATTGGCCCTGGTTTGGTGGATTTGTTATACAAGGCCTACCTTGCCCTTCACTCCTGGGGTGAACTGCCTTTCCAAGCCCACCCTCTTCTTTGCATCTCAGGAGTAGACAAAAACAACACTGCTTGATAAACTACTTGCAAACTGCAGCAATCAGGCAGGAAAAAAAAATTTTTTTTGTCCCTGAATACATTGCATCATGGGATTTGCTGGTAGCTCAGCTGGTAAAGAATCCAACTGCAATGCAGGAAAACCCCGGTTCAGTTCCTGGATTGAGAAGATCTACTGGAGAAGGGATAGGCTACCCACTCCAGTATTCTTGGACTTTCTTTGTGGCTCAGCTTGTAAAGAATCCGCCTGCAACGTGGGAGACCTGGGTTCGATCCGTGGGTTTGGAAGATCCCCTGGAGAAGGGAAAGGCTACCCACTCTAGTATTCTGGCCTGGAGAATTCCATGGATTGTATAGTCCATGGGCTTGCAAAGAGTCGGACACAACTGAGTGACTTTCACTCACTCATCAAGTGGTTACACAGTGTAAAAATTTCCCAATAATTCGTCATCTATCAGCAGTATTTTTTCCTTTGGAAAGATAGCATAAAGGGAAAAGAACCAATGGAAAGATCACAGGTATTGTGGTATGGGTTCAAATTCCAGACCTGCCATTTATAGTCTGTAGGCCCTGGATTGAGTGAGCTAACTTTTCGAAATATCCTGTTTGTTGTTTTCATCTATAAACCAAGTACAGGGTGCAGGGTTATTGTTAATGCTTAGAGTATAGAAATTGTCAGAGCCTGGCAGATAGTAGGGTCTTTATTGCACAGAATATTATTACTATCATTTGTTAAATATCTACTGTGGGTCAGGATTAGGGCAGTCACAGTCTGTGAGGTGGTGAAGAGGAAGTAAGGGGGCATTTTTGTCACTGCCAAGTTTTGAGTTCCTTGGACAAATGGGGCCTTTGCTTTTACATCTTAAAAAATAGGAGAAAATGCTATTCTCATGGACAGAAGAGCCTGGCAGGCTACAGTCCATGGGATCGCAAAGAGTTGGATGTGACTTAAAGACCAAACCGCCACTGCTGCCGCCTCACTTAAAAACCAACAAATTCTTATTTTGAAGAGCATGCTATACACAGACACTATACTAGGTTTTCCTTAAAATGTAACTTTGCTTTTCCCAACCCTTGATTATTGCTTGCTCAGACTATGCATAAGAAAACGGAACCCCAGAGTGATGAGGAAATTTGGCCTGACATTAGTGAGTGGCAGAGTGGCAGAGTTGTCATCTTGAGCCTGAATTTTTTTTGCCATTTGTTTATACACCATTTATGGAATGAGATATTGTATTGAAACTTGTAAACATGATGTTTATTATGATTATTATTTTTGTCAAGGGCTGATTACATTATAAATACACAGCTGGATGATTGGGAAACAGAGAAAATAGTGGGAAACCATCCCTGACATTGAGGGACTGAGAATCTCTTTGGGATCTTATGTTCTTTGGCATATAAAAATTGTCTTCCTAAAATAGAAACAATGTTCTGGTTTTTAAAAAAAGACATTAAAAAATGTAATTAGTCTTTCCCTTGGAAAAGGAGAAAGGGAAATGGGAGGGTGACTCCAAAGCATTGTACGGATCAAATGCAATAATGACTCAAAAAGAAGCTTGGAAAGTAAAACACACGCTTTAGATGTAAGGCATTGCTGTTATGCATATTATTTATTTGTTATTATTAGAAACCATTGGTCATATAAGTTGCTGCAATCCTTGCAGAGAGAAAACTGAAAGATCATGCATCCTCAAAGGCAGTGGGTAAGAAATATTGAGTAAGGGGTAGAACAAGAACCACAGGAGTTCAAAGAAGGATACCCACCAAAGGTAATGTTTGTAGACGGGAAATATTGAGTAAGGGGTAGAACAAGAACCACAGGAGTTCAAAGAAGGATACCCACCAAAGGTAATGTTTGTAGACGGTCTGGAACTCGAGATTTCTAGATTAAAATCAGATACGTTGGAGGTGATTCATGCTGAAGTATTTGAAATGTTGTTGCTTAGTCGCTAAGTCGCGTCTGACTCTGCGACCTCCTAGACTCTAGCCCACCAGACTCCTCTGTTCATGGGATTTCCCAGGCAAAAATTCTAGAATGGGTTGCCATTTCCTTCACCAGGGAATCTTCCTGACCCAGGGATCAAACCTGCATCTCTTGCATCTCCGGCACTGGCAGGTGGATTTTTTACCACTGAGCTACCAGGGAAGCCAGGCTGAAGCGTAGACCTGAGTGACTGAAGGGCCCTTAAGTCATCTGACTGGTCTTCGTATTTGGTGCCAAGAGCACATGTGCATTTTATCTTTACAGACAAGTAATCCAAAGTTTCCTGATGTGTTCGGACAAATGGGAAGAGTACAGTAGAGGCCAGGTATTTCCAAATTTGTTTAAGGGAAGTAGAAAGAAACCAGAACTTGGAGCCAATTCCTCCCTTATCCTGTGATGTGAATTCAGACAAGTTACACTGAAACTTTCAGAACCTCATTTTTTCCCCATCTGTAAGAGAAAGGCAAAGAACAAAACAACAATGACATCATTGCAGTTAGGATGGGAGAAAATTGAACAGCACAGATGAGCATACAGCTGGTACAGAAATGTGCTCCTCTCGACCCATCTCTGTCAGTCATTGTGATGAATTTAACCCCTTTCCTTTCCCAGCAGAATCCGATAAAGAGCTCACATTTTCCAGGCCAGTAGGAAAGGATGGTTTACTTCCCCCTTAACTGAAATGACTCTTGAGAGTCCCTTGGACTGCAAGGAGATCCAACCAGTCCATTCTGAAGGAGATCAACCCTGGGATTTCTTTGGAAGGAATGATGCTGAAGCTGAAACTCCAGTACTTTGGACACCTGATGCGAAGAGTTGATTCATTGGAAAAGAGTCTGATGCTGGGAGGGATTGGGGGCAGGAAGAGAAGGGGACGACCCAGGATGAGATGGCTGGATGGCATCACTGACTTGATGGACATGAGTCTGAGTGAACTCCGGGAGATGGTGATGGACAGGGAGGCCTGGCGTGCTGTGATTCATGGGGTCGCAGAGTCGGACACGACTGAGCAACTGAACTGAACTAACTGAAATGAAAGTGTAAACTCCTTCAAAAGCAGGGTTAGTGGACTTTAGTGTCACTGTTACAGTGCCTAGAACTTGGAAGGCACCCCAAAAATGTTTACGAAGCTGAAAATATCACCAGCTTGTTAATAAAACAACTCCTCCTCCCCCAGCCCATTTTTACCTTGGAAGAAATATCAAACCAACATCATGTGAGACAGTTCTGATTCTGGTTGGGTCAAATAGGCCCCGTTGAGCCAACCCTCTTAAAGTTAAAAATTATAAACTGTGGATAAAACCTACTGAAAAATCCAATTACTTGAAGGCAGTAGAAAGTGAATAAAAGCAGATACTAGAGGAGAGTTGATTTGTGCACAAAATGGATGGCACTGGGTACACTTCCCTTTATTTTTCTATTTTTATTTTTTTAATATTTATTTTTATTTATTTATTTATTTGGCTGTGCCAGTTCTTAGTAGTGGCATGTGGGTTCTAGTTCCCCGACTAGTGGTCCAACCTGGACCCTCTACATTGAGAGCACAGAGTTTTAGCCACTGAACTGCCAGGGAAGTCTCACCCTTTATTTTTTTGAAATATTTACAGCTTTCAACTTGAGGACAGGCCCCAAACTGTGGTCTGGGAAGGTGAATAAATCCAGTGGAAAATTGTATCCTTTTGGCTTAAAAAGTCAAAAGATGGAATCCAGGGAAACCAAAGCTGCTGGAAAGTGAAGAGAAAATCCTGAAAAGAAAAGAATCAGAGAGGAAAAGCCTCAGACTCTGTTTCTAGACTCTGCCTAAACTGCTAAATCATCTCTGAATCATGCATGCCCCAGAAACTGACTTCTTAAAAAAGTCAAAAAAGTCTTCAGTGAAACATAACAGAATCCAGAGTTTCTATAATATATTTTTCATAATGACTGAAATAAAATCCAAAATTGATTGATGTATGAAGAAATAGGAAAACATCATCTACACATGTGTGCTGTGCTTACATGTCCAATTCTTTGGTGACCGAATGGACTGCAGCCCACCAGGCTCCTCTGTCCATGGGGATTCCCCAAGTCAGAATACTGCAGTGGGTTGCCATTTCCTCCTCCAGGGGATCTTCCTGATCCAGGAATCAAACTCAGGTCTCCTGCTTCTCCTGCCTTGGCAGGCAGATTCTTTTACCACTGAGCTACCTGAGAAACCCTAAGTACAGCTCGTGTGTGTGTGAAAGTCCCTCAGTCATGTCTCTTTGTGACCCCAAGGACTGTAGCCCACCAGGCTTCTCTATCCATGGGGATTCTCCAGGCAAGAATACTGGAGTGGGTTGCCATGCCCTCCTCCAGGAGATCTTCCCAACCCAGGGGACTGAATCCAGGTCTCCCACCTTGCAGGTGGATTCTTTACCATTTGAGCCACCAGGGACATTAATAAATAAAATTCCAAATTATCTTCATTTGATTCCTGCCTCTCAGATATGCTTTCCATTGCAGATTTTCAGGCTCACCCAACAGTAGTCTAAAATCTTAGACAGCAAAACAAAAGGGCTCCCCAGAGACCTGACCCCTTCCAGGCTTCACGAGTACAAGAAGGAACGAAATAGAATTCAGAAGGGACATCCCAGATTTAGTAACGAGCAAGGCTAGGGGCACGTAAACAAAAAGTGCAGAGTCACTGGAGTGGAAGGATGGGAAATGTGTAAGAAGCTCAAGGTGCTTTTGTTTTGAGGCTGCTTCCTGCAGCTGGTTGCCCCAGGCCTGAGAGAGGGAGGTGAGTTACCAGCCACAACCAACCACAGCCAGCCCTTTGGATGAATTGGAGTAAACAAGTGGCTAAGTAGGTTGCTAACTATACTTCCAAGATATTGCAGAAGGAAGGGAAAGAGTGAAACAACATTTTGCCTCTTCAACCAGGTGTTTTTGCACCTGTGTTGGTGTGTCACCGGGTAGGGGAAATTGTAGAACTCAGTTGCCATCCATCCATCCATCTGTCCTGGTATCGAATACTCCCTTGGGATACGATTTCCAAGTCGGTGTTGGCTATTTCAAAATCAACAGCTGTGGGGGAAGGAAAGTATCAGAGAAGTCCATACTAAGCCAGTCCCTGATTCTTCATTACTTTTGTCTAAATGAGGGATTACAAAGAAGGAAGAAACTTAGGGATACACGTTAAACAGGAAGTGCCAAACCATCTACGAATGTATCGGATATGTCTTCATATGGGTTTCTGGAATCTGCAGGTCTGACTTAGTTCTAATGATAATCAAGTCTAGCCCTGGTTCTGATTCAGTATCCATAGGGAAAGGAGTTGGGAAAATGAATAAAAGTAGGTCCCTCTCTAAAGGGAATTATTATTTAAAAGAGAATTCTTGATATGCAGCTGACGGAGGGAGAGGGCTGAGATAAATAGTAAAGTAACGTGGATTTTTAAGGGGGATGCAAGAGGTAAAATACTTGCTGGCCATATAGGTTATTATATTTTGGGGTTCTGTAAATGACAAAGGAGGGGTCTGGGAAACCCTGCAGTGAGGAGGAGTTGCCAGGCTGCACAAGTGAACAGTGGAACTGGGAGTAGGGTCAGGCAAGTGAGGGAGAAAATTTAAGGGAGCACCAGAAAACCCTCGGTAATCAAAAACCAAGCAATCAAGATTTTTTTTCATCAAAAAATAAATGAATGCCATACTTAATAAAAATTCATGTAAAAATCCATATGAACAAAATATCAAAGTTTTACATAAAAATAAGCTGCTACGTTTGGTTTTCTTTTTAAATGATCTTATTACTGTGACTCCCCTGGTGGCTCAGAGGTAAAAAAAAATCCGCCTGCCAAGGCAGGAGACGGGTTCAAGTTGTGAGTCAGGAAGATCCCCTGGAGAAGGGAAAGGCTACCCACTCCAGAATTCTTGCCTGGAGAAACCCATGGACAGAGGAGCCTGGTGGGCTACTGTCTGTGGGGTCACAAAGATTTGGACACAACTGAGTGACTAAGCAATAGCAACTGTGCAGAAGGGACAAAAGGGACAATCTGCTCTTGGTTCCTCGGTCTATATGGCTGCTGCATCCACTTGGGTTCATAATGGTGGGCAAACCAACGGGCTATCCTAAGCTATCCTTATATACAGATAAGTTTGTTTTTGTTTTTTTCTTTAACTGTAGCACTTTCACTAATGTTTTCCCATGGTTCAAAATCGGGGAGCAGATTTTGATAAGTATACATAGGTGCATACAATTTTCCTTTGCCTCAGGATCCGATAGAGCTCAAACTGGTACTCAACTGAGCAAGATGTGCCATGAGTTGGACTGAGTAAAGAAAAGCCTGAAAGCTTGCTTCACAGAGTGGCTTTTGAGAATCTGGGATGTATTGGCTCACAACTGAGGGGCTGGGGAATAGCTGGCTGCAAATTCATAGGAATAAGAGCCCAGAACAAAGGAGACAGGAGTACTCAGGGAGGTGATGGAGCCAGATAGCGGGGAGAGCTTTGGCCCAGGAACCAGCTGCTCAGCCCAGACTTCCCCGTAACTGACCATGGTCTGGCCTCAGCAAACACTTTGTGAGCCTCAGTTTCTATACCAGCAAAAATGGTTTTCCGACTTGTTTTAGCTGGAAGCCCTGCAAATAAATGTAACGTGGCAGCTACAGTTAGAACTCTGGTCTATCTGGCTGAACTTGGGGTGTGAAACCAAGACCCTGACTTGTTCAGCTTTTCCTGGTGCCCCACGGAGGCCCCTGTGGAGACCTCCTCGGCCATTTCAGGGCTCCTCAGAACACAATCTGAAATAGTGTTTTAGGTGGTTTTTTAAAAAATATATATGAGCTTCTTTTTTTTTT
>SJYQ01001396.1:1469132-1487350 GCA_006410935.1 Redunca redunca | reverse complement strand
TATAGTATACTAACACATATATATGGAATTTAGAAAGATGGGGATGATGACCCTGTATGCGAGACAACGAAAGAGACTCAGATCTATAGAGTGAACTTTTGGACTCTGGGGGAGAGAGAGAGGGAGACGGTGGGATGAGATGGGAGAATGGCATTGAAACATGTATACTAACAAGTACAGGTAATCTTATTTGTGATAATGTTTTGATTTACAATAAACAGGTACAAAAAAAAAAGGAAAAAAAAATAAAAAAAATAAAAAAACTAAGATCATGGTATCTGGCCCCATTACTTCATGGCAAATAGGAGGGAGAAAGGTGGAAGCAGTGACAGATTTCCTCTTCTTGGGCTCTAAAATCATTGAGGATGGTGACTGCAGCCATGAAATCAGAAGACGATTGCTTCTTGGCAGGAAAGTGATGATAAACCTAGACAGTGTGTTGAAAAGTAGAGACATTACTCTGCCAACAAAGGTCCATATAGTCAAGGCTATGGTCTTCCCATTGGTCACATACAGTTGTGAGAGCTGGACTATAGAGAAGCAGAGCACCAAAGAATTGATGCCTTCAAACTGTGATGCTGGAGAAGACTCCTGAAAGTCCCTTAGACAGTAAGGAGATCAAACCAGTCAGTCTAAAGGAAAATAAACCGTTGGAAGGACTGATGCTGAAGCTGCAGCTCCAGTATTTTGGTCACCTGATGTGAACAGCTGACTCATTGGTAAAGCCCCTGATGCTGGAAAAGACAGGGCAGACGGAGAAGAGGACATCAGAGGATGAGATGGCTGGATGGCATCACTGATGCAATGGACATGAACTTGGGCAAACTTCAGGAGATGGTGAGGGACCCTCAGGCCTAGGGTGTTGCAGCCCATGGGGGTCACAAAGAGTTGGACACAACTGGGCAACTGAACAACAATAATGCATATACAAACACACATATATAACTTAATCACTATACCTGAAACTAACACAGCACTGTAAATCAGCTGTATTTCAATGAAAATTTTAAAAAGGGGGGGGAAGAGAGAAAAAAGAAAGGAAGGGATGATGAGGCTGAGTAAGTGAACAGAGTAAGGGAAGAAGAAAAGTTGGACTTTGAGAAAAGATAAAACATCCAAGTTCTCCCACAGCAATCATGTATCAGAAGCCAACCCAGAAATTCTTTCTAGGAAAGCCTTGCCTGGCCTGTGGGTGACCCTGGGTAGGTCTGCCTGCCACCATGTGGTATCCGAATGGATTTCTTTCCAGATAAATATTCAAGTTCCATTCTGTAAAAATCAACCCTCCTGAGTTCCAAGCTTCTGAATCCAACTCTATTGACAGCATGGAATCTCAGCCTGTTCACTATTCACCAAAGAAGAGAGCCACCCATTTACCAAAAGCTCAGTCCCAAGAAACAGTGTTTGTACATCATTGCCAGCCCACTCTGCTATCTTCTTGGTTCAACTGCACATACATTAAATGCTAGCCTTGTACAGACCAGATCATCGGAGATGTGTGCTCTTTATCCATTTTATTTTGGCACTTCTTAGTCTTGCATTTACTGCCCTGAGCTTTGGTATTAGACCATCAGGCAATATAACAGAGTTGATAAAAAGTAAGTCAAATTGCTGTCTTGGTGTTTGATTGGGGGAGGGGGAGCACTGTGGTTTTTAGCACAAAGCATATTGTTCTCTTTAGGATAAGCCAAAGAAGAAAATTCTTTCAAGACCCCAGGGCAGGGTCTATTACATACACTCCTTCTGAACTATGAAAGGTCTTTAATTTGGCTCAAGTTGGGATATACAGTGTCTCTCTCTCTCTCTCTAATAGAACTTATTTTTTAAAGCACTTTTGGGTTCACAGTAAAACTGAACAGAAACTGTAGTAATTTCCCATATAGCCCCACCCCACACTTGCACAGCCACCATTATCAACATCCCCCACCAGAGTACTACATCTGTTACCATCAATGAAACTACATTAACACATAGTCACCCAGATTTCATTGTTACATTAGGGTTCAATCTTTGTGTTGTACATTCTATGGGTTTGGGCAAATATGTAATGACAAGTATCTACCATCATAGTATCATATAGAATAATTTCACTGCCCTAAAAATCCTCTGTGCTTTGTCTGTTCATCCTTCCCTCCCTCCTAACCCCTGGCAACCACTGATCTTTTTATTTCTGTATATTTTTGCCATTTTCAGGTGTGTTATATGGTTGCATTTATACAGTATACGGTTTTTTCAGATTGATTTCTCTCTCTTAGGAATATGCACTTACGTTTTCTCCGTGGCTTTTCATAGCTTGATAGCTCATTTCTTTTTAGCTGTGAATAATATTCTATTGTCTGGATGTACCACAGTGTATTTATCCATTCTCTTATTGAAGGACATCTTGGTTGCTTCCAAGGTTTGGCAATTATGAATCAAACTGCTATAAACATTCATATGCAGGTTTTCGTGTGGTCATGAATCTTCCGTTCATCTAAGTAAATACCAACAAGCATGCTTGCTGGATCATATGTTGATAGTATATTTAGTTCTGTAAAATACTGCCAAACTGTCTTCTAAAGTGGCGATATAACATCATTCCTTACCAGCAATGAATGAAAGTTCCTGTTGCTCCACATCATCGCCAGCATTCGATATTGCTGGTGTTTCTAATAGTGTGTAGCAATATCTCACTGTTGTTTTAATTTACATTTCCCTGGTGGCTTAGATGGTAAAGAATCTGCGTGCAATGTGGGAGACCTGGGTTCAATCCCTGGGTTGGGAAGATTCCCTATAGGAGGGCATGGCATTGCACTCCAGTACTTTTGCCTGGAGAATCCCCATGGACAGAGGAGCCTGGCAGACTACAGCCTGTGGGATCACGGAGTCAGACACGACTGAGCGAGTCAGACACGACTGAGTGACTAAGCACAATGACATATGATGTTGAGCATCTTGACATATGTTTACTTGCCATCTGTATATCTTCTTTGTGAAATATCTGTTTAGGTCTTTTGCCCATTTTTTAAATTGGGTTGTTTGATTTCTTGTTTTTGAGCCATAAGAGTTCTTTGTGTATTTTGGACAGCAGTCTTTTATCAGATGTCTTTTGCAAATATTGTCTCCCAGTCTGTGGCTCGTCTTCTCATTCTCTTGAGAGAACAGTACTTCTTAAATGCAAGGCTCATCTCTTTTAGTGTGCTGGATGTTGGGATATACTCTTGATATATTAAATTTATCCTTACTTGCTTATCATTTTTCTACCTTTAATTTCTTTGCCATATTTTCATGATTCTTAATGTTTAGTTTCTTGACACAAATGGAGTACATATGTACTGTAGAAACTATAGAAAATAAAGAAACATTATCACCCTCCTTCTCTCTCCCTTCATCCCCCACCCCTCAATACTTTAGTTAATATTTTGAAGCAATTTTCTTTTTTCAATTTGTACAAATAGTTGAAGTTCTTTTATAACATGAAATTGTTTCATAATACTTTTCAGAAGCCACTTTTCAAACACTATTTCCTGTTGTTAAGTATTTTCATACAACGTTATGTTTAATAGTTGCACAGTATTTCATCATTTAATCAACCACATTTTGTCAGATATTAATATTTTATTACCTTCCAAGTTTTCACAAAAGTTGAAGTGCAGACTCTAAGGGATGAAAAAATTTTAAGATGTTTATATTTATTGACAAAACGTTTTCCGAAGGGGTTATATAAGTTCATACATCTACAATCAGTATACAAAAATATCTCTTTCTTAGACTTTGGCCATTGTTGCTGTTTGATCACTAAGTCATGTCTGACTCTTTGCAACCCCATGGACTGTAGCATACCAGGCTCCGCCGTCCTCCACTATCTCCTAGAGTTTGCTCAAATTCATGTCCATTGAGTGTTGATATCTAACCGTTTCATCCTCTGCCTCCCCTTTCTCCTTTTCCCTTCAGTCCTTCCCAGCATCAGGGTCTTTTCCAGTGAGTCATTTCTTGGCATCAGGTGGCCAAAGTATTAGAGCTTCAGCATCAGCAACAGACTTTCTAATGAATATTCACAGTTGAACTCTCACATCCCTACATGACTACTGGAAAAACCATAACTTTGACTATATGGACCTTGGTTGGCAAAGTGATGTCTCCGCTTTTGAATACACTGTCTAGGTTTGTCATAGCTTTCCTTCCAAGCAGCAAGCATCTTTTAATTTCATGGCTGCAGTCACTGTCATAATCAATCTGATTTCAGTACTGACCATCTAGTGATTTCCATGTGCAGAGTCATCTCTTGTATTGTTGGAAGAGAGTGTTTGCTATGACTAGCGTGTTCTCTTGATGAAACCTTGCTTCATTTTGTACTCAAAAGCCAAACTTGCCTGTTACTCCAGGTATCTCTTGACTACCTACTTTTGCATTCCAGTCTCCTATGATGAAAAGGACATCTTTTTTGCTGTTAACTTTAGAAGGTCTTGTAGGTCTTCATAGAACCCATCAACTTCAGCTTCTTTGTCATCAGCGGTTGGGGCATAGACTTGGATTACTGTAATGTTGAATGGTTTGCCTTGGAAACAAATGGAGATCATTCTGTCATTTTTGAGATTGCACCCAAGTACTGCATTTCAGACTCTTTTGTTGACTATGAGGGCTACTCCATTTCTAAGGGATTCTTGCCCACAGTAGTAGATATAATGGTCATCTGAATTAAATTCACCCATTCCCATCCATTTTAGTTCACTGAATCATAAGATGTCAATGTTCACCCTTGCCATCTCCTGCTTGACCACATCCAATTTACCCTGATTCATGAACCCAACAGTCCAGGCTTCTATGCAATATTGTTCTTCACAGGATCAAACTTTACTTTTCCCACCAGACACATCCATACCTGACTGCTTTTTCCACTTTGGCCCAGCCACTTCATTCTTTCTGGAGCTCTTAGTAATTGCCTCTGCTCTTCCCCAGTAGTGTATTGGACACCTTCCAATCTGGGGGGCTCATCTTCCAGTGTCATAGCTTTTTGTCATTTCATACTGTTCATGGGATTCTCCAGGCAAGAATACTGAAGTGGTTTGACATTTCCTTCTCCAGTGGATCACGTTTTGTCAGAAGTCTTCACTATGACATGTCTGTCTTGGGAGGCCCTGCACAAAATGACTCATAGCTTCATAGAGTTATGCAAGCCACTTTGCCATGACAAGGCTGTGATCCATGAAACCTCTGGCCATACTAGATACTATTTTGCTTTAATCTTTGCTGTTGGTTAGACAAAAATGCATTTCAAAGTTCATTTTTTATCTCTTTAGTGATTGGTAAGGTTGAATTATTTCTCATTTTCAATTTTATATTACAACCTCTTTATATTACTTGCCTGTTAGTATCTTTTGTTTTATTTTTCTAATGGAAGGCTCCTCTTTTTTTAACTGGCTTGTAATAGCTTTTAGATGCTAAGAATCACAATCTTTGTCTGGCATACACATCACAGATATTTTTTTCAGTTCGTCATTGTTAAAGTCAGGTTTTGACATATAGAACGTTAAAAACTTTTACTCCAACCATTCATTATTTATTTTATTATTTTTTGCTTTTGCATGATGCTTATACAGTTGGAACTGGAGTAAGAGTTTTCCTTGTGGCCGGGAACTGGCACTAGATCTAAAATGCTCCTTTTTTGTTTTTTTTTAGTTGAAATATACTTGATTTACAGTGTGTGTTAATTTCTGCTGCACAGCAAAGTGACTCAGTCATACACAGATACACATTCTTTTTATATTCTTTTCGATTATGGTTTATCCAAGGATATTGAATATAGTTCCCTGAGCTATACAATAGGACCTTGTTGTTTACCGGTTCTAGATGTAACAGTTTGCATCTACTAATTGCATCCCTCTCCCTCCCCCACTTCTTGGCAACAACAAGTCTGTTCTCTATGTCTGTGAGCCTATTTCTGTTTCATGGATAAGTTCATTTGTGCCATATTTTAGACTCCACATATAAGTGATGATATATGGTATTTGTCCTTTTCCTTTTTTTTAATTTTAGTTAGTATGATAATCTCTAGTTGCATCCATGTTGCCCCAAATAGCATTGTTTCATTCTTTTTATGGCTGAATAATATTCTATCAGGCTTCCCTTGTGGTTCAAATGGTAAAGAATCCGTCTACAATGCCAGAGACCTGGGTTTGATGCCTGGGTTGGGAAGATCCCCTGGAGGAGGGCATGGCAACCCACTCCAGTATTCTTGCCTGGAGAATCCCCATGGACAGAGGAGCCTGGTGGGCTACAGTCCATGGGGTCACAAAGAGTCAGACACATTGGGCTTCCTTGGTGGCTTAGATGGTAAAGAATCTGCCTGCAATGTGGGAGACCTGGGATGTGTGCCACATCTTCTTCATGCGTTCATCTGTTGATGGGCATTTAGGTTGTCTCCATATCTCAGCTATTGTGAATAGCTGCTATGAACATAGAGGTGCATGTACCTTTTTGGATCATAGCTTTGTCCAGATATATACCCAGGAGTGGGTTTGCTGGATCACATGGTAATGCTACTTTAGTTTTCTGAGGAATCTCCACACTACTCTCCATAGTGGTTGTACCAACAGACATTCCCACCAACAGAGTAGGAGGGTCCTAAGGATGCCCTGTTTTAAAGAAAGTTATAAATACATGAGAGCAAACACCTCCCCCCAGGCTTCCTCAGAGGGAGGTGAACTTCAGTGGCTGCCCTCTGCCACTTCTCCAGATGATGTTAGAAGACTAGGGCCAGGAGAATCAACCAGTCGGGGGAGTCCAATGGCTTTTTGCTCATCTCCTCCATGAGCATCCTCATAATCCTGAATCCAAATGAGGGACAGGCACCAGAAGGACCACTAACTGCACATGCCTGCAAGGAAGATGCTAGAAGAGACTGCCATCTGGACACTGCTTGACATCTACTCTGGCAGAAGATGTGCTTCTCAGCCTCTGGGTTCTTTGAGCAAGGGAGAGGACAACAGGTGGGGGATGCCAGGCAGAAGGAGGAGAGGGACTGGCAAGCTTCCTGCATGCCCTTCCTTTTGGTGGTCGATGGCCATGAGCCATCTGACCAGCACCCAACCCAAGAAGGCTCCCGTGAGAAAGGAGCCAGCCCGTACTGCCATGGAGAGCACCACCCATGGCAGTAGCTGAAGGGAAGACAGAGGAGACTGTGCTGGACTCAGATTGCAAAATCGGGGACATGCGGCATGAAGTAAACCTCTATCGCACCCTTCAGAGAAAACAGTGGCACACCATGGACAGAGCCCACAATCAGGCTGCATGTCACAGAGATAACCCAGAAGATCAGCTAGTATTAGCCAGAGAAACAGCAACACCGAGAGAAGGAACAATTGAGACCTGTTAGGGAAAGAGAGGTTTTTCTCTTTCTCTCTCTGTCATCATTGATGTAGCAGGGGATCATGGAAAAGGGAGAGAAGGCATCCCACCACAGAGAACCATCTTGACTTCATATCAACACCACTCTAAATACAAGACATCCGTTATCTGGGAGGGACAGTTTTATGGGTTGACTCACTAGAAAGGATTAATGTCTAGGTCACTGATACCTCATGGCACATTTTCTTGGGGACGGAGAGGAGCCTGTGGAGATGGACACAAGCCAGGTGTGTTTTGATGAGGAAGAGAAATCCAACTCAGTCTGACAGCTTTCTGAAAAGAGGAGGCAGAGAGGAGCCTGAAGACAAATGTGGCCTGCCTCCCAATTCTGGCTACTGCCAACCCTGGCAAAAATGGTTCTCCACAGGATGCAAAAGTCAGGATTGACTTGACGGGTTGTGAGACTGGACACCTGGTGTTTTTTGACCAAACTGTTTATTCAGGGAATTTGCTCTAAAAGTAACCCGGGGAGCACCTGCAGTGGTCTGGGGTCTCTGTGTTAAGCTGGCTGACGATGTGTAACCCACATCAGGAGGCAAAAGAGACGGTCCTTCAAACAAAACCAGATTTTAACAGAATGCAGTAAATTAAGGCAGACAGAAGAAGTGTTGATCTCCCCTGCAGAATCTGTTACCCCCAAGACAGCATAAGTGGTGAGATCCAAAGATAAAGCCACCGTATTCTGCCCCTTTCTGTAGCATCACCAAGGGAAACTTCTCCCTACACCCCAACTCATGCAAAGGGAAGACCATTGCCTGTCCCCCTAGAAGTTGTCATAGTACCTTCCTCATAGGCTGCTTCAGTTGGTTAAGTGAAATAAGGCATCTTAAACACTTGTTATAGCACTTGGGAAGATCCCCGGGAGGAGGGCATGGCAACCCCCTCCAGTATTTCTTGCCTGGAGAATCCCATGGACAGAGAAGCCTGGCGGGCTACAGTCCATGGGGTTGCACAGAGTCGGACACAACTGAGCGACTTAACACACACACGTGCACATGGCATGTCCATACAATACCTGCTCAGCAAATGTTAGTATTATAGTATTATTCACTCTGCTCCTGTCCCGCTCAAGATGACTTCCCACCAGCACAAACTCAAATAACTGATGACCCTCCAAGGCCTTCAAAAATAATGCCCATCCTTGTTGGGAGGGCTCAGTTAACCATTCCTGACCTGATTCCATCCACACGTTGAACCTCATCTCTTGTCAGTTCTTGTTTTGAACTCTAGTTCAACCCAGGTTGAATACCTTGTATTCTTAATTTAATTTTTAATTTATATTGGAGTCTGGTTGATTTACAATGTTGTGTTAGTTTCAGGTGTACAGCTACTCAATCACTTAGCTGAATAACTAGAATTTAATTGAAGGGGCCCTGCCTCTGAGCACCAGTGAGTTGCCAGGTATTGTGCTTCCTCTGCAGGCTACACACTGGGGAATGCTTCCCTTTCCAAATTCCCATTCACTCGCCACCTCCTGACCTCCCCACCCACATTGCCTGCCATCGGTAGCCAAGAGCCAGATGATGTTCCAGTGCGAGCCCATAGCGCCGTGTGATCACGTCCACTCTGACACTTCACCTGTTGTCCTTGGCTTTTTAACTTGTCTGCGCTTTCTTACATTTTAATGGATATATAGATGACCTGGGCATCTGGTTGGTGAATCCTGGTTTAGTCCATCTAGGTTGGTGCCCAGGATGTGACACTCCTGACAGGCTCCCAGGTGATGTGGGTACGGCCATTCCTAGACCACATTTGAGGACCAAGATGTGAGACAGTGATCTCCTTAATATCAGGAAACTTGTCTCCTTAAGTCTTCATATCCCCAGCACCCAGCCCATCTGTATCCCTAACGCTCAACCCATTCTTTGGGAAAGTTGTTTTTTTCCTAAATGTTTGTTAAATGAATATATGATTGAATGAACAGACCGAGACACTCTGCCCCAAATACCCACTTGCACAAGCTAGCAGCATGTTTCCTGGTCAAGAAAAGTTTTCCCTCAACTTCCTGTTCTCTGCCCCAGGATGGTGTTATAAAACATTTACTCCTACTGCACAGCTCACTTCTCTTCTCTTTCTCTTGTTCCTACCTGTGTGTTTCCCCTTTTACAATTTCTATCAATGAGATGATGACAGAGTGTAAAGTGGTAAAGACAAGCCAAAGAAAAATTCATAGAAAAAGAGAAGAGGGGGAAAAAAGGCAGAAAGGGGGCCTGTAGATAAAAGGAAAGGAATAGAAGACATCAGAGGAAGGAGAAATGCCTAATTCTTCACCTCACATAATTTGAGTTCACACACCTATTATCCTTACACACCTGGACTTCCTCTCGCATATTTTCCCCTTGCACTGACCTTGATCTTCTTTATTTATTAATTTATCCATTCAACAAATCTACTTTGTGTCAGGCCCTGAGCCAAGGATACATTCATGAGTAAAAATGAACAGAAGCTTAGAGTTTATCATCCAGAGGGTGGGTAGAGAAAGAGATTAATTAATTAAGCACTCAGTGTAAACTTAACAACGATGTTAAGAGCAGAGACATCTCTAGGAAATGAATGGTTGAGGGAACTGTGACCAGCAGTTAACCAGGGGATAGAGGAGTGGAGGATGGACAAGTCACCGTGGCTAGGGTGAGCATGGCACATTGGAGGAACCAAAGGGTCAGAGGTCCTGGCGCCCTGGAAAAGAGAGCTGGTGAAAGAGTCGGTGTGGTAACCAGCTCCGAGGTGGCCCCCTTGATCCCTGCCTCTTTCTGTTCACGCTTTTGTGTATTCTTCTCCCAGTGACACCAGGGTTTGTCTGTGTGACCAGTAGCACACAGCAGAATGCAGGGAGGGCATCTTCAAGATTAGGTTAGAAAAGAGTGTGGCCTCTTTCTTGGTCGCTTTCTTGTGGTCCTCTCCTGACTCACTCACTCTGAAGAAAGCAATCTGCCATGTTTTGAGCAGCCCTACAGGAATGGCAAGCCACTCCAATATTCTTGCCTAGAGAATTCCATGGACAGAGGAGCCTGGCGAGCTACAGTCCATGGGGTCACAGAGAGTCATGCATGACTAAGCAAATAACACACACACATACAGAGTCATAAGTTCCCAACAGTCACTAAGGAATTGCGGCCTGGCAACAACCATACACACAAGCAGAGAAGCAGATTCTACACCCCAGTCAAACCCTGAGGTGAATGCAGCCCTGGCCAACAGTTCAACTTCAATCTCATGAGAGATACTAAGCCAGATCCACTCAACTAAGCCACAGCTGGATTCCTAACCTTCGGAAAGTATGCAAGCTAACATGTCTGCTTCTGGAAGCTGCTAACTTTCAGGGTAATCTGTTATGCAGCAATAGGGAACTAGTGTAAGCCTAGGTCAGACCACGCACTATATCACTAGCATGTTAAGGTTTGTACAGCCTTGTAAACCCTCCCTAGTACCTTGAAGGAAAATGATATGGTTTAACAGTATCGCCTCAGAAAATAGAGGGACGCCCCTGAAAAGTTCGGGGACTGTGGCAAGCCTATCGTGAACACAGAGATAATAGCTGGGCTCCTCCATTTCTTCCCAGAGCTCATCGTAATCTGCTAATCCAGGTCAAGTCCAGGATACCATGAGCCCACATAAGTTACAATGAAATACGTCTTATAAAAGTTGCATATCTTTTCACTGGTGTTTTACATTTTTCATAGTTAATCATAAGATCCTAAGTTAGAGTATTAAAACTGAAGCAAACAGAAGGGTAGCCTCTTACAGCTGTTCCACACTATGTAATGTATGGAACAGAGCTCCCACCTAGGAACAATGCCTGCGGGTCCCCCAAGGCAGAGAGAATACATCTATGACACCTGAAGGGAAGGTCTCCAGGGGACTCAGGAGAATTGCACCCCTCTCAGCTTACCAAGGATTGTCATCTGGGAAGCCTGGAGCTGAATGTCTGGATTCTAAGGACATCTTTAATAGCATGACATGATAGCTGCTGTGGGTCCTTGAGGAATCTCCTTATAGGAGCGTTGTTGAGACCTTGAGGAGATAACTCACTTTCAAACTGAACCCTAAGGCGGAAAGACAAATCTGAGGTCCTGTGAGAAGACGTGGGCTGCTGAAGAACTTTCTAGCATCTGACTTAATAAAAGGAGGGAAATATGAATAGGAGAAAGCCAGTTAAAACTAAATCTGTCAGTAAATAAAGCCGAATCAAGCTGTATCGTGTAGAAAGTAGACTCTCTCACATGTGACTAATGGTAAAAATCCTTAATCACCAGTGAGCTTTAACAATATGCACCAGAATTTTGTAATAAGTGAAGAATTTTCTATTAAATATTTCCTTATCTGTCTTGTTCTGGGGGAAAAAATTCCATTAGGGTCATAACCATCAAACTAAAAATCCCTTTCTTTTGGTTTAGAACTTGAAATCAAAGGACATCAAAAATAAATCTGCTTGGGAAAAAATTATTTGAAGTTCTTTTCATCTTGGTAAAATTAGGATAGCATGCCATTTAGGCTTGGGTAGAGAGGAGAGGAATGTCTGTGTTTTGAAAAAAACAAACACACTAAAACCTTGCTCTCCAGAGCATGGCAAGATATTGCAGCACCTCCACGAATTTTAAGAGTGGTTGGGCTTCTTTCACCTAGAAGCTGGATCCTTTATAAAATTTCATGGCTATTTTTCCATACGACCATTACTTCAACATTCACCCACATGTATTATCCAAATGCATCTTATTTGGGTGCATTAAAATGTCCATATGGGCTGAGTTCCTTCACTGTTCACCTGAAACTATCACAACATTAATAATGGACTATACAGAGTCTGCCTGCAATGTAGGAGACCCAGGTTCGATCCCTGGCTCGGGGAGATCCCCTGGAGAAGGAAATGGCAACCCACTCATTTTCTTGCCTGGAAAATTCCATGGAGAGAGGATCCTGGAAGGCTACAGTCCATGGGATCACAAAGAGTCAGATATGACTGACTAACACACACATACACACACACATACACCAATACAAAATAAAAAGTTAAAAAGATAATAAAAAAATTAAATATCCATATGATAATTTCCAGGTTCTACTAGAACCCAGGAATATGCTTTCCAGACATCAGCACTTTCCTTGACACAGCACTCGGCTTATAGGAATGTACCTTTCCCCAATGCTCACAAATTTAATAACAAAATTAATAAAAATTAAGAATTAAAATGTCAGTGACTGCAGTTAGCTTCTGGATAAAGCCCATCACTTTCTCCATACGTGTTCACATTCCCACTGTGTTAGGATAAGGTGGGCCATGCTGTAGTACCCAAAAACAACCTCTGGAATGTCAGTGACAATGCAGAAAAGTTTCTTTCTTAGTCATACTCAATCCATCCTCCTCCATTTTGTAGCTATGCAAACTGGAACCCATGGCTACAGGTCAAAGTAGCAGGTGAAGAGGGAGACTCTTAATTGCTTTAGCCAGGAGTGACACGTGTCACTTGCAGTCAATTTGTTAGCCCAAAATAGTCACAGGTTCAAGCCTAGCTTCAAGGGACTATGGGAAACGTAGGAGTGGACATGGTGATTTATTAAGATTACCATCTCTTCCAGACCCACAAAATAAACTAAGCCTCTCTGAAAAATGGGCTTCCCTCATAGGTCGGTAGGTGAAGAATCTGCCTGCAATGCAGGAGACCTAGGTTCGATTCCTGGGTCGGGAAGATCTCCTGGAGAAGGAAATGGCAATCCACTCCAGTATTCTTGCCTGGAGAATCCCATGGACAGAGGACCCATGGGGTCGCAAGAGTTGGACATGACTGAGCGACTAAACCACCACCTCTGAAAAATAGAATTGCTTTTCAGTGGGGAGAAGGAAGAGCATAGATGCACCCATATTCAGACTCACGTGCTCTCCACCTTCCCCTGACCCTTGCACCTAAGGCTAGAACTCACGTCCGTGAAATGACAAGTTATTGGAAACGACTGTTGCTTCTAACACAGTGTCCCAGCAACACCGGGCATCTTCTCGGCAGTCACGGCTTTGAGATGACAGGCAGCACACACCAGAACGAAGAATGAAAGAGAACCGGACCTAGCTCCTGCTTAAATACTTGTGTTCCACCTTGTGTGGAACCTTGTCATCAGAGGCACAAGATTTTTAGTTTCGATAATTAAGCACAATGCTTTTCTTCAGGGAAAGAAAATGCCTACCTGAACTATACTGGCTTGGAAGGAGGAGTTTATCATGAACAAATACATATTGCACCTGCTGGGTGACTGGGACGCGAGGAAGCAAAGGGTAGTGTCCGCGCCACATTACAAGGAAAGTGAGGGTGTAGCACGTGACCTGCCCCAGGGCGTGTAGTGTGGCTGAGCGGGGGTTTCCCACTGTCTCGGGTGGTACCTGCCTGCAGTCCTAACAAGACTGATGAAGCGAGGAGTCAACCGTATCCTACAGTGGCCCCTGGTGGGCATTCGGGGTCATTGCACCTGCATTATTTGTGCGTACGCAGAGCCTTCCCAAGGGAAGAAGCTTCCTGGGAAGATCTGGACCGCACAGGTGATCGAGTGTGAACTCCTCATTTTACAGAAGAGGAATATCAAATTTTGCAGAATGGGGTGCTTCAGAAGCTAACGTTAAGCGTAAAATAACGTAGATCCCTCCAGCTCTTCAGGCGGCCAGTAGGTAGGCAGGTTCCTCCTTAGCAACTAACATATTTGCTGCAACCCTCATCACAGCCCTGCAAGGTGGTTATTATTCCCCAAAGAAACTCATCCCAGGCCTCACAGCAAAGAGTAAGCGTTCGTCTACCCTTTCCTTCTCTTTCCCTTTTTCTTTTTTCCTTTTATCTTCCCTCCATGCTTCCCAGGCATCCTAGAGGTTATATGTGGGCTATGCCACCTCATCCAAGTGCCCAAAGATTAGAAAGTCATCATCACTGGGTTCTGCTTCCCTGTAATTAGACTTTTCTGACGTGGCAGCACCAGACCCTCCTTCCACCACTTTTTTTTTAACCAGACCAGTAGAGAGGAGAACTTCTTTGTTGAATGATCACCCAGAGTCCTGAACAGGCTCTCACGGGCCAGGCCTGGGCCATGGGTGACCACATCTGGACTCGAAGGGTGGGGTCAGCTCCATGTGGACCATGTGGTTCCCTAACTATATACTAAGCAGGCAAAAAAAAAAATTCCTGCATCCTAAGAAGTAGAGAGGTGACTCCCATGCTCTGCTCCCCTGGGTAGTTTTAGGTCAAGGTCCCTTCACCCTGTAGTTTAAAATTCCTTAGCCGTGGAGCTATACTGCCAGGGCAAACTTAGGGTGACTCATAAGGGTGTGTGTGCTGTGTGCTGTCACTTGAGTCCTGTCTGACTCTTATGTGACCCTCTGGACTGTAGCCCACCAGGCTCCTCTGTCCATGGGATTCTCCAGGCAAGAATACTGGAGTGGGTTGCCATGCCCTCCTCCAGGGGATCGTCCCCACCCAGGGATCAAACCCATGTCTCTTATATCTCCTGCATTGCAGGTGGATTCTTTACCACAAGTGCCACCTGGGAAGCCCCAGCATAAAGGATAGAAGGTCCTATCTCTTCCTTGCCCCTAACTCAGAAGACTCATGTATTCCTTCTGTTCTGTGCTGTTCAGATAGTAGCGCTATGCACAGCTTTCGCTGAGAAAAGGAATACTTTCTAGACTTTGTATTGTCTGGAAGAGTCTATAACATTATTGAAAAGTATTTTGACCCATCAGTGTCTCCTCTATTCCACTACAGATGACATCATCTTGCAGAGGCTTGACTAAAATCTCTCTTTTATCAAGAAAAGGCTGCCTTGGCCAAAACACACAGCAGGAAGAATCACTGCTGTCTAATTCTTTCCTGCCCCCTACAGTTCAATTACTCCAAGTTATCCATAGCTTCTAAAATTACATCTTAATAAAGAGACTGACTTCGCGTTTTTATCTAGTTGTTTCTTGAACAGTAAGTGGGCCATAAGAACTAGTTCTACGTTTTGCAACCCTAAAATGGGTGGATCAAGAACTCAAAGAACAAAAATCCAAAACAGTTTCGGCAACAAGGTCAAGAAAGCCAGGCAGTTATGTCAAGGAAGATGTTTCTCTACCTGAAAAGTGTAGTGCACCCAAGCTCTCTGAAGCTAGGCTGAGCAATTTATCAAGTATATTCACTTCATTTTAGAATATGTGATAAATTATAAGTGGTCATCCTGAGGTCTTTTGAAAAGTCGATTTTTAAGGATGATAAATCATCTTATGATAATGGTTCTGTTGGAACCCACACTTCAGGGTCAGCAAGAAAACCACAGACTCTTCATGACTCCATTGGAAGATTTTTATAGTAAATTAGGCCAAGTATGGGATACGCTGCCTTCATTCCCAACGCCTTCTACTTCTTGGGAAAAATAGATTCTAACACTTCACTCAGATGGGTAAGGAACTGGATGTGGCAATTATACAATTTTGAAAAATAGGAGCTACTACAGGTAGCTTTTTAGACAGCCATTGAAACCACACCTAATTTTTAGGTCACGTTATTATTTTCAGCCTTTACTGGTCTCCTTTTCTTTTTTTTTAATTTTATTGATGTATAGTTGATTTACAATGTTGTGGTAATTTCTGCTGTACAAAGTGATTCAGTTATACATATATACATTGATATATATACTTTTTCATATTATTTTCCATTGTAGTTTATCACAGGATATTAATTATAGTTCCCTGTTCTCTACAGCAGGACCTTGTTGTTTATCCATCTAGTATATAACAGTTTGCATCTGCTAATCCCAAGCTCCCAGTCCTTCCCTCCCCATCCCCTCCCCCTTGGCAGCCCCAGTNTCTCATTAAAATGTCACCTGATCAGGTATGGGTGAGAAATGACACACAAAATTAATCCTCGCAGAACCCATAAAGAAAAATGCAATGTATTGTTGAAACACATAACAGAAAATCTGTGCAAGTAAAGGTGCTCTGAGTGCTATGAGGAGCCCATCCCCTTAAATGAACTGGAACACATACTTTTCCAATTCAAATTGCTGTAGAATTCTTTCTTCAAAACTTCATATAATTTTGACATCATATGGGAGAGTAAGGACAAGAGATTTTTAGAAAAACAAATCATTAGGCGTATAGAAAGACTTTCCTTATCTGATGTCAAAGCGTCTTGTTAAGCTGTTGTAAGAAAAATGGTATAGCATCAGTGCAGAATAGACATGAGTTGTGGAGTATAATAAGAGTACAGAAACGGACCCATGTTAAATGAATTTAAAGTCCAAAATCTGTTAATCATAGAGGGAAGAAGAGTTTTTTTTTTTTTTATGCACTTCCAGAAAATCATACGCATTGTGTTTATTGGGTCATTACATTTGTCCCTAAGATAATCAGCTTATAAAAACCAATTTTACAAGACCCATGGGCTATTTTACTATTTTAATTACATTCTAGTTTCATGGCTGAATTAATAATGAATGATATTTATGGTTTGAGAAAGATTATAAATACTTGAAGTAATATTATCAGGTGGTCACCAAATTTCTGCATAGGATTATTCTCATATTCGCAGATGAAACATGTTGTTTTTGTTTAGTCCCTAAGTCATGTCTGACTCTTTTGCAACCCCATAGAGTGTGGTCTGCCAGGCTCCTCTGCCCATGGGATTTCCCAGACAAGAATACTGGAGGTTTGCCAATACTGGGTTGCCATTTCGTTCTCCAAGGGATCTTCCCAACCACATCTCCTGCATTGGCAGGCAGGTTCTTTACCACTGAGCCACCAGGGAAGCCAGATTAAACATATGACCCACAAACTAGTAGCTCTAAGTGAAAATAGTGTGCATAGAAAATAATTTTCTTCACTTGAAAATGTGACCACCATTGTACTATTCAGTATTTTCAGAAGAAGTGGGCATCCCGTGGGACATATCTTGGTCTCTGCCCAAAGGAATTTATTCCCACACAGATGATCTTCAAAATGATCTTGTAAAAGAACATTTCATCTATAAATAGGTCCCTCAAAACACATAGCATCAATATATTAGCGTGGAACTTGAGTAGATTTTTTTAAAGCATTGGTAACAAAACTTTCAGGGAGGTGAGACTAAGAAAAAAATAAGAGGATCTAACATGGTATTTTTTTCATTGGTTTGAAAATTTTTCCATCCATTTAAATGAACCTGTGATACACCAAGCACTGTCTAATAACTTTGTCATAAACTTTGGCCTTGTCAACTATCTCCATCTTCTGCTTATTCCCTAAAAATTATATACTTATCTCTCTTTGTCTTTTAGCATCACTTTCCTAACTTTATTGGTCTACTACATACCTCTTCTTTCCCTCCCACTATCTTCCACAATACTCAAAGGTCTTCCAATACTCAAAGGTCTGTTTTGTAAATTAGAGCTTCCCATTTTAACCCCAGCTGGTGTGATCAATGTCTTACTTCGAGGTGCTCTGAGAAATTCCTTCAATTTACATAATCTGACTTTACACTGGGTAAAATATTCTCTTCTCACAGAGGCCTCCCCTAACACCGATCAGTCTAATGACTGACTCTATCATAGCATTTTTATCATTTGCTTCGTTGCATGTTTCACAATTAATAGTTGTGTTTTTATGAACACAATATGCTTCTGTCTCATGAAGCTTGCAGTATATACAATGTATACTTGAAAGAGAAGCGTTGTGTTCATCATTCTGTATCCAACACCTAACACAGTTCCTACTATACAGTAGGTCCCTGAGGAAATGAATAAATGAAGCCATTGTCCCCAAAGTTACTCCCTTTGTGGTTTTTTTGCATGCAAGTTATTCAATCCCTAGTGTCTTCCTGAATGTTCTGTAAACCACTGCCCCCAATAAC